>CALNHX010001464.1:0-224926 GCA_940337035.1 Agriotes lineatus
ATCCTCTCCTATTTCATATAAGTTTAACACTTACAAAATAGATTGTTTCCGTGTGACTTTAGAAAAAGTAAAAATTTTGTTTTTTGCACAGTTTTTCCTCTGAAAAACGTATTTCCGGTTAACAGTTAAGTTGGTAAGCCTAATAGTCGTGTACAGGGACGTAAACTACGCATACAAAAAAAATATCAAAGCTCTACCAAAATGTTTAGCTATTTTATAAATTTTGACTTTATTATAACTTCGCAGCTTTCTCTCGGCTGAACGATTGATCGTAAAAAACCTACAAGTACTTAATATGTAGGAAATTTTATCCTCTCCTATTTCATATAAGTTTAACACTTACAAAATAGATTGTTTCCGTGTAACTTTAGAAAAAGTAAAAATTTTGTTTTTTGCACAGTTTTTCCTCTGAAAAACGTATTTCCGGGTAACAGTTAAGTTGGAAAACCTAATACTCGTGTACAGGGACGTAAACTACGCATACAAAAAATTATCAATGCTCTACCAAAACGTTTAGGTATTTTATAAATATTGACTTTATTATAACTTCGCAGCTTTCTCTCTGCTGAACGATTGATCGTAAAAAAACTACAAGTACTTAATGTGTAGGAAATTTTATCCTCTTCTATTTCATATAAGTTTAATACTTACAAAATAGATTGTTTTCTTGTGACTTTAGAAAAAGTAAAAATTTTGTTTTTTGCACAGTTTTTCCTCTGAAAAACGTGTTCCCGGTTATTAGTTAAGTTGGCAAACCTAATAGTCGTATACAGGGACGTAAACTACGCATACAAAAAAAATATCAAAGCTCTACCAAAACGTTTAGCTTTTTTATAAATTTTGACTTTATTATAACTTCGCAGCTTTCTCTCGGCTGAACGATTGATCGTAAAAAACCTACAAGTACTTAATGTGTAGGAAATTTTATCCTCTCCTATTTCATATAAGTTTAACACTTACAAAATAGATTGTTTCCTCGTGACTTTAGAAAAAGTAAAAATTTTGTTTTTTGCACAGTTTTTCCTCTGAAAAACGTGTGTCCGGTTAACAGTTAAGTTGGTAAACCTAATAGTCGTGTACAGGGACGTAAACTACGCATACCAAAAAAATATCAAAGCTCTACCAAAAGTTTAGCTATTTTATAAATTTTGACTTTATTATAACTTCGCAGCTTTCTCTCGGCTGAACGATTGATCGTAAAGAAACTACAAGTACTTAATGTGTAGGAAAATTTATCCTCTTCTATCTCATATAAGTTTAACACTTACAAAATAGATTGTTTCCTTGTGACTTTAGAAAAAGTAAAAATTTTGTTTTTTGCACAGTTTTTCCTATAAAAAACGTGTTTCCGGTTAACAGTTAAGTTGGTAAACCTAATAGTCGTATACAGGGACGTAAACTACGCATACAAAAAAAATATCAAAGCTCTACCAAAACGTTTAGCTTTTTTATAAATTTTGACTTTATTATAACTTCGCAGCTTTCTCTCGGCTGAACGATTGATCGTAAAAAACCTACAAGTACTTAATGTGTAGGAAATTTTATCCTCTCCTATTTCATATAAGTTTAACACTTACAAAATAGATTGTTTCCTCGTGACTTTAGAAAAAGTAAAAATTTTGTTTTTTGCACAGTTTTTCCTCTGAAAAACGTGTTCCCGGTTAACAGTTAAGTTGGTAAACCTAATAGTCGTGTACAGGGACGTAAACTACGCATACCAAAAAAATATCAAAGCTCTACCAAAATGTTTAGCTATTTTATAAATTTTGACTTTATTATAACTTCGCAGCTTTCTCTCGGCTGAACGATTGATCGTAAAGAAACTACAAGTACTTAATGTGTAGGAGATTTTATCCTCTTCTATCTCATATAAATTTAACACTTACAAAATAGATTGTTTCCATGTGACTTTAGAAAAAGTAAAAATTTTGTTTTTTGCACAGTTTTTCCTCTGAAAAACGTATTTCCGGGTAACAGTTAAGTTGGAAAACCTAATAGTCGTGTACAGGGACGTAAACTACGCATATAAAAAATTATCAATGCTCTACCAAAACGTTTAGGTATTTTATAAATATTGACTTTATTATAACTTCGCAGCTTTCTCTCTGCTGAACGATTGATCGTAAAAAAACTACAAGTACTTAATGTGTAGGAAATTTTATCCTCTTCTATTTCATATAAGTTTAATACTTACAAAATAGATTGTTTCCTTGTGACTTTAGAAAAAGTAAAAATTTTGTTTTTTGCACAGTTTTTCCTCTGAAAAACGTATTTCCGGTTAACAGTTAAGTTGGTAAGCCTAATAGTCGTGTACAGGGACGTAAACTACGCATACAAAAAAAATATCAAAGCTCTACCAAAATGTTTAGCTATTTTATAAATTTTGACTTTATTATAACTTCGCAGCTTTCTCTCGGCTGAACGATTGATCGTAAAAAACCTACAAGTACTTAATATGTAGGAAATTTTATCCTCTCCTATTTCATATAAGTTTAACACTTACAAAATAGATTGTTTCCGTGTAACTTTAGAAAAAGTAAAAATTTTGTTTTTTGCACAGTTTTTCCTATAACAAACGTGTTTCCGGTTAACAGTTAAGTTGGTAAACCTAATAGTCGTATACAGGGACGTAAACTACGCATACAAAAAAAATATCAAAGCTCTACCAAAACGTTTAGCTTTTTTATAAATTTTGACTTTATTATAACTTCGCAGCTTTCTCTCGGCTGAACGATTGATCGTAAAAAACCTACAAGTACTTAATGTGTAGGAAATTTTATCCTCTCCTATTTCATATAAGTTTAACACTTACAAAATAGATTGTTTCCTCGTGACTTTAGAAAAAGTAAAAATTTTGTTTTTTGCACAGTTTTTCCTCTGAAAAACGTATTCCCGGTTAACAGTTAAGTTGGTAAACCTAATAGTCGTATACAGGGACGTAAACTACGCATACAAAAAAAATATCAAAGCTCTATCAAAATGTTTAGCTATTTTATAAATTTTGACTTTATTATAACTTCGCAGCTTTCTCTCGGCTGAACGATTGATCGTAAAGAAACTACAAGTACTTAATGTGTAGGAGATTTTATCCTCTTCTATCTCATATAAGTTTAACACTTACAAAATAGATTGTTTCCATGTGACTTTAGAAAAAGTAAAAATTTTGTTTTTTGCACAGTTTTTCCTCTGAAAAACGTATTTCCGGGTAACAGTTAAGTTGGAAAACCTAATAGTCGTGTACAGGGACGTAAACTACGCATATAAAAAATTATCAATGCTCTACCAAAACGTTTAGGTATTTTATAAATATTGACTTTATTATAACTTCGCAGCTTTCTCTCTGCTGAACGATTGATCGTAAAAAAACTACAAGTACTTAATGTGTAGGAAATTTTATCCTCTTCTATTTCATATAAGTTTAATACTTACAAAATAGATTGTTTCCTTGTGACTTTAGAAAAAGTAAAAATTTTGTTTTTTGCACAGTTTTTCCTCTGAAAAACGTGTTCCCGGTTATTAGTTAAGTTGGCAAACCTAATAGTCGTATACAGGGACGTAAACTACGCATACAAAAAAAATATCAAAGCTCTACCAAAACGTTTAGCTTTTTTATAAATTTTGACTTTATTATAACTTCGCAGCTTTCTCTCGGCTGAACGATTGATCGTAAAAAACCTACAAGTACTTAATATGTAGGAAATTTTATCCTCTCCTATTTCATATAAGTTTAACACTTACAAAATAGATTGTTTCCGTGTAACTTTAGAAAAAGTAAAAATTTTGTTTTTTGCACAGTTTTTCCTATAACAAACGTGTTTCCGGTTAACAGTTAAGTTGGTAAACCTAATAGTCGTATACAGGGACATAAACTACGCATACAAAAAAAATATCAAAGCTCTACCAAAACGTTTAGCTTTTTTATAAATTTTGACTTTATTATAACTTCGCAGCTTTCTCTCGGCTGAACGATTGATCGTAAAAAACCTACAAGTACTTAATGTGTAGGAAATTTTATCCTCTCCTATTTCATATAAGTTTAACACTTACAAAATAGATTGTTTCCTCGTGACTTTAGAAAAAGTAAAAATTTTGTTTTTTGCACAGTTTTTCCTCTGAAAAACGTATTCCCGGTTAACAGTTAAGTTGGTAAACCTAATAGTCGTATACAGGGACGTAAACTACGCATACAAAAAAAATATCAAAGCTCTATCAAAATGTTTAGCTATTTTATAAATTTTGACTTTATTATAACTTCGCAGCTTTCTCTCGGCTGAACGATTGATCGTAAAGAAACTACAAGTACTTAATGTGTAGGAGATTTTATCCTCTTCTATCTCATATAAGTTTAACACTTACAAAATAGATTGTTTCCATGTGACTTTAGAAAAAGTAAAAATTTTGTTTTTTGCACAGTTTTTCCTCTGAAAAACGTATTTCCGGGTAACAGTTAAGTTGGAAAACCTAATAGTCGTGTACAGGGACGTAAACTACGCATATAAAAAATTATCAATGCTCTACCAAAACGTTTAGGTATTTTATAAATATTGACTTTATTATAACTTCGCAGCTTTCTCTCTGCTGAACGATTGATCGTAAAAAACTACAAGTACTTAATGTGTAGGAAATTTTATCCTCTTCTATTTCATATAAGTTTAATACTTACAAAATAGATTGTTTCCTTGTGACTTTAGAAAAAGTAAAAATTTTGTTTTTTGCACAGTTTTTCCTCTGAAAAACGTGTTCCCGGTTATTAGTTAAGTTGGCAAACCTAATAGTCGTATACAGGGACGTAAACTACGCATACAAAAAAAATATCAAAGCTCTACCAAAACGTTTAGCTTTTTTATAAATTTTGACTTTATTATAACTTCGCAGCTTTCTCTCGGCTGAACGATTGATCGTAAAAAACCTACAAGTACTTAATGTGTAGGAAATTTTATCCTCTCCTATTTCATATAAGTTTAACACTTACAAAATAGATTGTTTCCTCGTGACTTTAGAAAAAGTAAAAATTTTGTTTTTTGCACAGTTTTTCCTCTGAAAAACGTGTTTCCGGTTAACAGTTAAGTTGGTAAACCTAATAGTCGTGTACAGGGACGTAAACTACGCATACGAAAAAAATATCAAAGCTCTACCAAAATGTTTAGCTATTTTATAAATTTTGACTTTATTATAACTTCGCAGCTTTCTCTCGGCTGAACGATTGATCGTAAAAAAACTACAAGTACTTAATGTGTAGGAAATTTTATCCTCTTTTATTTCATATAAGTTTAACACTTACAAAATAGATTGTTTCCGTGTGACTTTAGAAAAAGTAAAAATTTTGTTTTTGCACAGTTTTTCCTCTGAAAAACGTGTTTTCGGTTAACAGTTAAGTTGGTAAACCTAATAGTCGTGTACAGGGACGTAAACTACGCATACAAAAAAAATATCAAAACTCTACCAAAATGTTTAGCTTTTTTATAAATTTTGACTTTATTATAACTTCGCAGCTTTCTCTCGGCTGAACGATTGATCGTAAAGAAACTACAAGTACTTAATGTGTAGGAAAATTTATCCTCTTCTATCTCATATAAGTTTAACACTTACAAAATAGATTGTTTCCGTGTAACTTTAGAAAAAGTAAAAATTTTGTTTTTTGCACAGTTTTTCCTATAAAAAACGTGTTTCCGGTTAACAATTAAGTTGGTAAACCTAATAGTCGTGTACAGGGACTTAAACTACGCATATAAAAAATTATCAATGCTCTACCAAAACGTTTAGCTATTTTATAAATATTGACTTTATTATAACTTCGCAGCTTTCTCTCTGCTGAACGATTGATCGTAAAAAAACTACAAGTACTTAATGTGTAGGAAATTTTATCCTCTTCTATTTCATATAAGTTTAATACTTACAAAATAGATTGTTTCCTTGTGACTTTAGAAAAAGTAAAAATTTTGTTTTTTGCACAGTTTTTCCTCTGAAAAACGTGTTCCCGGTTATTAGTTAAGTTGGTAAACCTAATAGTCGTATACAGGGACGTAAACTACGCATACAAAAAAAATATCAAAGCTCTACCAAAACGTTTAGCTATTTTATAAATTTTGACTTTATTATAACTTCGCAGCTTTCTCTCGGCTGAACGATTGATCGTAAAGAAAGTACAAGTACTTAATGTGTAGGAAATTTTATCCTCTTCTATTTCATATAAGTTTAACACTTACAAAATAGATTGTTTCCGTGTAACTTTAGAAAAAGTAAAAATTTTGTTTTTTGCACAGTTTTTCCTCTGAAAAACGTGTTTCCGGTTAACAGTTAAGTTGGTAAAGCTAATAGTCGTATACACGGACGTAAACTACGCATACAAAAAAAATATCAAAGCTCTACCAAAACGTTTAGCTTTTTTATAAATTTTGACTTTATTATAACTTCGCAGCTTTCTCTCGGCTGAACGATTGATCGTAAAGAAACTACGAGTACTTAATGTGTAGGAAATTTTATCCTCTTCTACCTCATATAAGTTTAACACTTACAAAATAGATTTTAGCTATTTTATAAATATTGACTTTATTATAACTTCGCAGGTTTCTCTCTGCTGAACGATTGATCGTAAAAAAACTACAAGTACTTAATGTGTAGGAAATTTTATCCTCTTCTATTTCATATAAGTTTGTTTTTTGCACAGTTTTTCCTATAAAAAACGTGTTTCCGGTTAACAGTTAAGTTGGTAAACCTAATAGTCGTATACAGGGACGTAAACTACGCATACAAAAAAAATATCAAAGCTCTACCAAAACGTTTAGCTTTTTTATAAATTTTGACTTTATTATAACTTCGCAGCTTTCTCTCGGCTGAACGATTGATCGTAAAAAACCTACAAGTACTTAATGTGTAGGAAATTTTATCCTCTCCTATTTCATATAAGTTTAACACTTACAAAATAGATTGTTTCCTCGTGACTTTAGAAAAAGTAAAAATTTTGTTTTTTGCACAGTTTTTCCTCTGAAAAACGTGTTCCCGGTTAACAGTTAAGTTGGTAAACCTAATAGTCGTGTACAGGGACGTAAACTACGCATACCAAAAAAATATCAAAGCTCTACCAAAATGTTTAGCTATTTTATAAATTTTGACTTTATTATAACTTATATCCTCTTCTATTTCATATAAGTTTAATACTTACAAAATAGATTGTTTCCTTGTGACTTTAGAAAAAGTAAAAATTTTGTTTTTTGCACAGTTTTTCCTCTGAAAAACGTGTTCCCGGTTATTAGTTAAGTTGGCAAACCTAATAGTCGTATACAGGGACGTAAACTACGCATACAAAAAAAATATCAAAGCTCTACCAAAACGTTTAGCTTTTTTATAAATTTTGACTTTATTATAACTTCGCAGCTTTCTCTCGGCTGAACGATTGATCGTAAAAAACCTACAAGTACTTAATGTGTAGGAAATTTTATCCTCTCCTATTTCATATAAGTTTAACACTTACAAAATAGATTGTTTCCTCGTGACTTTAGAAAAAGTAAAAATTTTGTTTTTTGCACAGTTTTTCCTCTGAAAAACGTGTTTCCGGTTAACAGTTAAGTTGGTAAACCTAATAGTCGTGTACAGGGACGTAAACTACGCATACGAAAAAAATATCAAAGCTCTACCAAAATGTTTAGCTATTTTATAAATTTTGACTTTATTATAACTTCGCAGCTTTCTCTCGGCTGAACGATTGATCGTAAAAAAACTACAAGTACTTAATGTGTAGGAAATTTTATCCTCTTTTATTTCATATAAGTTTAACACTTACAAAATAGATTGTTTCCGTGTGACTTTAGAAAAAGTAAAAATTTTGTTTTTGCACAGTTTTTCCTCTGAAAAACGTGTTTTCGGTTAACAGTTAAGTTGGTAAACCTAATAGTCGTGTACAGGGACGTAAACTACGCATACAAAAAAAATATCAAAACTCTACCAAAATGTTTAGCTTTTTTATAAATTTTGACTTTATTATAACTTCGCAGCTTTCTCTCGGCTGAACGATTGATCGTAAAGAAACTACAAGTACTTAATGTGTAGGAAAATTTATCCTCTTCTATCTCATATAAGTTTAACACTTACAAAATAGATTGTTTCCGTGTAACTTTAGAAAAAGTAAAAATTTTGTTTTTTGCACAGTTTTTCCTATAAAAAACGTGTTTCCGGTTAACAATTAAGTTGGTAAACCTAATAGTCGTATACAGGGACGTAAACTACGCATACAAAAAAAATATCAAAGCTCTACCAAAACGTTTAGCTTTTTTATAAATTTTGACTTTATTATAACTTCGCAGCTTTCTCTCGGCTGAACGATTGATCGTAAAAAACCTACAAGTACTTAATGTGTAGGAAATTTTATCCTCTCCTATTTCATATAAGTTTAACACTTACAAAATAGATTGTTTCCTCGTGACTTTAGAAAAAGTAAAAATTTTGTTTTTTGCACAGTTTTTCCTCTGAAAAACGTATTTCCGGTTAACAGTTAAGTTGGTAAGCCTAATAGTCGTGTACAGGGACGTAAACTACGCATACAAAAAAAATATCAAAGCTCTACCAAAATGGTTAGCTATTTTATAAATTTTGACTTTATTATAACTTCGCAGCTTTCTCTCGGCTGAACGATTGATCGTAAAGAAACTACAAGTACTTAATGTGTAGGAGATTTTATCCTCTTTTATCTCATATAAGTTTAACACTTACAAAATTGATTGTTTCCATGTGACTTTAGAAAAAGTAAAAATTTTGTTTTTTGCACAGTTTTTCCTCTGAAAAACGTATTTCCGGGTAACAGTTAAGTTGGAAAACCTAATAGTCGTGTACAGGGACGTAAACTACGCATATAAACAAAATATCAATGCTCTACCAAAACGTTTAGCTATTTTATAAGTATTGAGTTTATTATAACTTCGCAGCTTTCTCTCTGCTGAACGATTGATCGTAAAAAAACTACAAGTACTTAATGTGTAGGAAATTTTATCCTCTTCTATCTCATATAAGTTTAACACTTACAAAATAGATTGTTTCCATGTGACTTTAGAAAAAGTAAAAATTTTGTTTTTTGCACAGTTTTTTCTCTGAAAAACGTATTTCCGGGTAACAGTTAAGTTGGAAAACCTAATAGTCGTGTACAGGGACTTAAACTACGCATATAAAAAATTATCAATGCTCTACCAAAACGTTTAGCTATTTTATAAATATTGACTTTATTATAACTTCGCAGCTTTCTCTCTGCTGAACGATTGATCGTAAAAAAACTACAAGTACTTAATGTGTAGGAAATTTTATCCTCTTCTATTTCATATAAGTTTAATACTTACAAAATAGATTGTTTCCTTGTGACTTTAGAAAAAGTAAAAATTTTGTTTTTTGCACAGTTTTTCCTCTGAAAAACGTGTTCCCGGTTATTAGTTAAGTTGGTAAACCTAATAGTCGTATACAGGGACGTAAACTACGCATACAAAAAAAATATCAAAGCTCTACCAAAACGTTTAGCTATTTTATAAATTTTGACTTTATTATAACTTCGCAGCTTTCTCTCGGCTGAACGATTGATCGTAAAGAAAGTACAAGTACTTAATGTGTAGGAAATTTTATCCTCTTCTATTTCATATAAGTTTAACACTTACAAAATAGATTGTTTCCGTGTAACTTTAGAAAAAGTAAAAATTTTGTTTTTTGCACAGTTTTTCCTCTGAAAAACGTGTTTCCGGTTAACAGTTAAGTTGGTAAAGCTAATAGTCGTATACACGGACGTAAACTACGCATACAAAAAAAATATCAAAGCTCTACCAAAACGTTTAGCTTTTTTATAAATTTTGACTTTATTATAACTTCGCAGCTTTCTCTCGGCTGAACGATTGATCGTAAAGAAACTACGAGTACTTAATGTGTAGGAAATTTTATCCTCTTCTACCTCATATAAGTTTAACACTTACAAAATAGATTGTTTCCGTGTGACTTTAGAAAAAGTAAAAATTTTGTTTTTTGCACAGTTTTGCTCTGAAAAACGTGTTCCCGGTTATTAGTTAAGTTGGCAAACCTAATAGTCGTATACAGGGACGTAAACTACGCATACAAAAAAAATATCAAAGCTCTACCAAAACGTTTAGCTTTTTTATAAATTTTGACTTTATTATAACTTCGCAGCTTTCTCTCGGCTGAACGATTGATCGTAAAAAACCTACAAGTACTTAATGTGTAGGAAATTTTATCCTCTCCTATTTCATATAAGTTTAACACTTACAAAATAGATTGTTTCCTCGTGACTTTAGAAAAAGTAAAAATTTTGTTTTTTGCACAGTTTTTCCTCTGAAAAACGTATTCCCGGTTAACAGTTAAGTTGGTAAACCTAATAGTCGTATACAGGGACGTAAACTACGCATACAAAAAAAATATCAAAGCTCTATCAAAATGTTTAGCTATTTTATAAATTTTGACTTTATTATAACTTCGCAGCTTTCTCTCGGCTGAACGATTGATCGTAAAGAAACTACAAGTACTTAATGTGTAGGAGATTTTATCCTCTTCTATCTCATATAAGTTTAACACTTACAAAATAGATTGTTTCCGTGTAACTTTAGAAAAAGTAAAAATTTTGTTTTTTGCACAGTTTTTCCTATAACAAACGTGTTTCCGGTTAACAATTAAGTTGGTAAACCTAATAGTCGTATACAGGGACGTAAACTACGCATACAAAAAAAATATCAAAGCTCTACCAAAACGTTTAGCTTTTTTATAAATTTTGACTTTATTATAACTTCGCAGCTTTCTCTCGGCTGAACGATTGATCGTAAAAAACCTACAAGTACTTAATGTGTAGGAAATTTTATCCTCTCCTATTTCATATAAGTTTAACACTTACAAAATAGATTGTTTCCTCGTGACTTTAGAAAAAGTAAAAATTTTGTTTTTTGCACAGTTTTTCCTCTGAAAAACGTATTCCCGGTTAACAGTTAAGTTGGTAAACCTAATAGTCGTATACACGGACGTAAACTACGCATACAAAAAAAATATCAAAGCTCTATCAAAATGTTTAGCTATTTTATAAATTTTGACTTTATTATAACTTCGCAGCTTTCTCTCGGCTGAACGATTGATCGTAAAGAAACTACAAGTACTTAATGTGTAGGAGATTTTATCCTCTTCTATCTCATATAAGTTTAACACTTACAAAATAGATTGTTTCCATGTGACTTTAGAAAAAGTAAAAATTTTGTTTTTTGCACAGTTTTTCCTCTGAAAAACGTATTTCCGGGTAACAGTTAAGTTGGAAAACCTAATAGTCGTGTACAGGGACGTAAACTACGCATATAAAAAATTATCAATGCTCTACCAAAACGTTTAGGTATTTTATAAATATTGACTTTATTATAACTTCGCAGCTTTCTCTCTGCTGAACGATTGATCGTAAAAAAACTACAAGTACTTAATGTGTAGGAAATTTTATCCTCTTCTATTTCATATAAGTTTAATACTTACAAAATAGATTGTTTCCTTGTGACTTTAGAAAAAGTAAAAATTTTGTTTTTTGCACAGTTTTTCCTCTGAAAAACGTGTTCCCGGTTATTAGTTAAGTTGGCAAACCTAATAATCGTATACAGGGACGTAAACTACGCATACAAAAAAAATATCAAAGCTCTACCAAAACGTTTAGCTTTTTTATAAATTTTGACTTTATTATAACTTCGCAGCTTTCTCTCGGCTGAACGATTGATCGTAAAAAACCTACAAGTACTTAATGTGTAGGAAATTTTATCCTCTCCTATTTCATATAAGTTTAACACTTACAAAATAGATTGTTTCCTCGTGACTTTAGAAAAAGTAAAAATTTTGTTTTTTGCACAGTTTTTCCTCTGAAAAACGTGTTTCCGGTTAACAGTTAAGTTGGTAAACCTAATAGTCGTGTACAGGGACGTAAACTACGCATACGAAAAAAATATCAAAGCTCTACCAAAATGTTTAGCTATTTTATAAATTTTGACTTTATTATAACTTCGCAGCTTTCTCTCGGCTGAACGATTGATCGTAAAAAAACTACAAGTACTTAATGTGTAGGAAATTTTATCCTCTTTTATTTCATATAAGTTTAACACTTACAAAATAGATTGTTTCCGTGTGACTTTAGAAAAAGTAAAAATTTTGTTTTTGCACAGTTTTTCCTCTGAAAAACGTGTTTTCGGTTAACAGTTAAGTTGGTAAACCTAATAGTCGTGTACAGGGACGTAAACTACGCATACAAAAAAAATATCAAAGCTCTATCAAAATGTTTAGCTATTTTATAAATTTTGACTTTATTATAACTTCGCAGCTTTCTCTCGGCTGAACGATTGATCGTAAAGAAACTACAAGTACTTAATGTGTAGGAGATTTTATCCTCTTCTATCTCATATAAGTTTAACACTTACAAAATAGATTGTTTCCGTGTAACTTTAGAAAAAGTAAAAATTTTGTTTTTTGCACAGTTTTTCCTATAACAAACGTGTTTCCGGTTAACAGTTAAGTTGGTAAACCTAATAGTCGTATACAGGGACGTAAACTACGCATACAAAAAAAATATCAAAGCTCTACCAAAACGTTTAGCTTTTTTATAAATTTTGACTTTATTATAACTTCGCAGCTTTCTCTCGGCTGAACGATTGATCGTAAAAAACCTACAAGTACTTAATGTGTAGGAAATTTTATCCTCTCCTATTTCATATAAGTTTAACACTTACAAAATAGATTGTTTCCTCGTGACTTTAGAAAAAGTAAAAATTTTGTTTTTTGCACAGTTTTTCCTCTGAAAAACGTATTCCCGGTTAACAGTTAAGTTGGTAAACCTAATAGTCGTATACAGGGACGTAAACTACGCATACAAAAAAAATATCAAAGCTCTATCAAAATGTTTAGCTATTTTATAAATTTTGACTTTATTATAACTTCGCAGCTTTCTCTCGGCTGAACGATTGATCGTAAGGAAACTACAAGTACTTAATGTGTAGGAGATTTTATCCTCTTCTATCTCATATAAGTTTAACACTTACAAAATAGATTGTTTCCATGTGACTTTAGAAAAAGTAAAAATTTTGTTTTTTGCACAGTTTTTCCTCTGAAAAACGTATTTCCGGGTAACAGTTAAGTTGGAAAACCTAATAGTCGTGTACAGGGACGTAAACTACGCATATAAAAAATTATCAATGCTCTACCAAAACGTTTAGGTATTTTATAAATATTGACTTTATTATAACTTCGCAGCTTTCTCTCTGCTGAACGATTGATCGTAAAAAAACTACAAGTACTTAATGTGTAGGAAATTTTATCCTCTTCTATTTCATATAAGTTTAATACTTACAAAATAGATTGTTTCCTTGTGACTTTAGAAAAAGTAAAAATTTTGTTTTTTGCACAGTTTTTCCTCTGAAAAACGTGTTCCCGGTTATTAGTTAAGTTGGCAAACCTAATAGTCGTATACAGGGACGTAAACTACGCATACAAAAAAAATATCAAAGCTCTACCAAAACGTTTAGCTTTTTTATAAATTTTGACTTTATTATAACTTCGCAGCTTTCTCTCGGCTGAACGATTGATCGTAAAAAACCTACAAGTACTTAATGTGTAGGAAATTTTATCCTCTCCTATTTCATATAAGTTTAACACTTACAAAATAGATTGTTTCCTCGTGACTTTAGAAAAAGTAAAAATTTTGTTTTTTGCACAGTTTTTCCTCTGAAAAACGTGTTTCCGGTTAACAGTTAAGTTGGTAAACCTAATAGTCGTGTACAGGGACGTAAACTACGCATACGAAAAAAATATCAAAGCTCTACCAAAATGTTTAGCTATTTTATAAATTTTGACTTTATTATAACTTCGCAGCTTTCTCTCGGCTGAACGATTGATCGTAAAAAAACTACAAGTACTTAATGTGTAGGAAATTTTATCCTCTTTTATTTCATATAAGTTTAACACTTACAAAATAGATTGTTTCCGTGTGACTTTAGAAAAAGTAAAAATTTTGTTTTTGCACAGTTTTTCCTCTGAAAAACGTGTTTTCGGTTAACAGTTAAGTTGGTAAACCTAATAGTCGTGTACAGGGACGTAAACTACGCATACAAAAAAAATATCAAAACTCTACCAAAATGTTTAGCTTTTTTATAAATTTTGACTTTATTATAACTTCGCAGCTTTCTCTCGGCTGAACGATTGATCGTAAAGAAACTACAAGTACTTAATGTGTAGGAAAATTTATCCTCTTCTATCTCATATAAGTTTAACACTTACAAAATAGATTGTTTCCGTGTAACTTTAGAAAAAGTAAAAATTTTGTTTTTTGCACAGTTTTTCCTATAAAAAACGTGTTTCCGGTTAACAATTAAGTTGGTAAACCTAATAGTCGTATACAGGGACGTAAACTACGCATACAAAAAAAATATCAAAGCTCTACCAAAACGTTTAGCTTTTTTATAAATTTTGACTTTATTATAACTTCGCAGCTTTCTCTCGGCTGAACGATTGATCGTAAAAAACCTACAAGTACTTAATGTGTAGGAAATTTTATCCTCTCCTATTTCATATAAGTTTAACACTTACAAAATAGATTGTTTCCATGTGACTTTAGAAAAAGTAAAAATTTTGTTTTTTGCACAGTTTTTCCTCTGAAAAACGTATTTCCGGGTAACAGTTAAGTTGGAAAACCTAATAGTCGTGTACAGGGACGTAAACTACGCATATAAAAAATTATCAATGCTCTACCAAAACGTTTAGGTATTTTATAAATATTGACTTTATTATAACTTCGCAGCTTTCTCTCTGCTGAACGATTGATCGTAAAAAAACTACAAGTACTTAATGTGTAGGAAATTTTATCCTCTTCTATTTCATATAAGTTTAATACTTACAAAATAGATTGTTTCCTTGTGACTTTAGAAAAAGTAAAAATTTTGTTTTTTGCACAGTTTTTCCTCTGAAAAACGTGTTCCCGGTTATTAGTTAAGTTGGCAAACCTAATAGTCGTATACAGGGACGTAAACTACGCATACAAAAAAAATATCAAAGCTCTACCAAAACGTTTAGCTTTTTTATAAATTTTGACTTTATTATAACTTCGCAGCTTTCTCTCGGCTGAACGATTGATCGTAAAGAAACTACAAGTACTTAATGTGTAGGAAAATTTATCCTCTTCTATCTCATATAAGTTTAACACTTACAAAATAGATTGTTTCCGTGTAACTTTAGAAAAAGTAAAAATTTTGTTTTTTGCACAGTTTTTCCTATAAAAAACGTGTTTCCGGTTAACAATTAAGTTGGTAAACCTAATAGTCGTATACAGGGACGTAAACTACGCATACAAAAAAAATATCAAAGCTCTACCAAAACGTTTAGCTTTTTTATAAATTTTGACTTTATTATAACTTCGCAGCTTTCTCTCGGCTGAACGATTGATCGTAAAAAACCTACAAGTACTTAATGTGTAGGAAATTTTATCCTCTCCTATTTCATATAAGTTTAACACTTACAAAATAGATTGTTTCCTCGTGACTTTAGAAAAAGTAAAAATTTTGTTTTTTGCACAGTTTTTCCTCTGAAAAACGTATTTCCGGTTAACAGTTAAGTTGGTAAGCCTAATAGTCGTGTACAGGGACGTAAACTACGCATACAAAAAAAATATCAAAGCTCTACCAAAATGGTTAGCTATTTTATAAATTTTGACTTTATTATAACTTCGCAGCTTTCTCTCGGCTGAACGATTGATCGTAAAGAAACTACAAGTACTTAATGTGTAGGAGATTTTATCCTCTTTTATCTCATATAAGTTTAACACTTACAAAATTGATTGTTTCCATGTGACTTTAGAAAAAGTAAAAATTTTGTTTTTTGCACAGTTTTTCCTCTGAAAAACGTATTTCCGGGTAACAGTTAAGTTGGAAAACCTAATAGTCGTGTACAGGGACGTAAACTACGCATATAAACAAAATATCAATGCTCTACCAAAACGTTTAGCTATTTTATAAGTATTGAGTTTATTATAACTTCGCAGCTTTCTCTCTGCTGAACGATTGATCGTAAAAAAACTACAAGTACTTAATGTGTAGGAAATTTTATCCTCTTCT
Source organism: Agriotes lineatus (assembly GCA_940337035.1). Lineage (NCBI taxonomy): Eukaryota > Metazoa > Arthropoda > Insecta > Coleoptera > Elateridae > Agriotes > Agriotes lineatus. The sequence goes on from CALNHX010001464.1 coordinate 16,092, forward strand.
ATCTCATATAAGTTTAACACTTACAAAATAGATTGTTTCCATGTGACTTTAGAAAAAGTAAAAATTTTGTTTTTTGCACAGTTTTTTCTCTGAAAAACGTATTTCCGGGTAACAGTTAAGTTGGAAAACCTAATAGTCGTGTACAGGGACTTAAACTACGCATATAAAAAATTATCAATGCTCTACCAAAACGTTTAGCTATTTTATAAATATTGACTTTATTATAACTTCGCAGCTTTCTCTCTGCTGAACGATTGATCGTAAAAAAACTACAAGTACTTAATGTGTAGGAAATTTTATCCTCTTCTATTTCATATAAGTTTAATACTTACAAAATAGATTGTTTCCTTGTGACTTTAGAAAAAGTAAAAATTTTGTTTTTTGCACAGTTTTTCCTCTGAAAAACGTGTTCCCGGTTATTAGTTAAGTTGGTAAACCTAATAGTCGTATACAGGGACGTAAACTACGCATACAAAAAAAATATCAAAGCTCTACCAAAACGTTTAGCTTTTTTATAAATTTTGACTTTATTATAACTTCGCAGCTTTCTCTCGGCTGAACGATTGATCGTAAAGAAAGTACAAGTACTTAATGTGTAGGAAATTTTATCCTCTTCTATTTCATATAAGTTTAACACTTACAAAATAGATTGTTTCCGTGTAACTTTAGAAAAAGTAAAAATTTTGTTTTTTGCACAGTTTTTCCTCTGAAAAACGTGTTTCCGGTTAACAGTTAAGTTGGTAAAGCTAATAGTCGTATACACGGACGTAAACTACGCATACAAAAAAAATATCAAAGCTCTACCAAAACGTTTAGCTTTTTTATAAATTTTGACTTTATTATAACTTCGCAGCTTTCTCTCGGCTGAACGATTGATCGTAAAGAAACTACGAGTACTTAATGTGTAGGAAATTTTATCCTCTTCTACCTCATATAAGTTTAACACTTACAAAATAGATTGTTTCCGTGTGACTTTAGAAAAAGTAAAAATTTTGTTTTTTGCACAGTTTTGCTCTGAAAAACGTGTTCCCGGTTATTAGTTAAGTTGGCAAACCTAATAGTCGTATACAGGGACGTAAACTACGCATACAAAAAAAATATCAAAGCTCTACCAAAACGTTTAGCTTTTTTATAAATTTTGACTTTATTATAACTTCGCAGCTTTCTCTCGGCTGAACGATTGATCGTAAAAAACCTACAAGTACTTAATGTGTAGGAAATTTTATCCTCTCCTATTTCATATAAGTTTAACACTTACAAAATAGATTGTTTCCTCGTGACTTTAGAAAAAGTAAAAATTTTGTTTTTTGCACAGTTTTTCCTCTGAAAAACGTGTTTCCGGTTAACAGTTAAGTTGGTAAACCTAATAGTCGTGTACAGGGACGTAAACTACGCATACAAAAAAAATATCAAAGCTCTACCAAAATGTTTAGCTATTTTATAAATTTTGACTTTATTATAACTTCGCAGCTTTCTCTCGGCTGAACGATTGATCGTAAAGAAACTACAAGTACTTAATGTGTAGGAGATTTTATCCTCTTCTATCTCATATAAGTTTAACACTTACAAAATAGATTGTTTCCATGTGACTTTAGAAAAAGTAAAAATTTTGTTTTTTGCACAGTTTTTCCTCTGAAAAACGTATTTCCGGGTAACAGTTAAGTTGGAAAACCTAATAGTCGTGTACAGGGACGTAAACTACGCATATAAAAAATTATCAATGCTCTACCAAAACGTTTAGGTATTTTATAAATATTGACTTTATTATAACTTCGCAGCTTTCTCTCTGCTGAACGATTGATCGTAAAAAAACTACAAGTACTTAATGTGTAGGAAATTTTATCCTCTTCTATTTCATATAAGTTTAATACTTACAAAATAGATTGTTTCCTTGTGACTTTAGAAAAAGTAAAAATTTTGTTTTTTGCACAGTTTTTCCTCTGAAAAACGTGTTCCCGGTTATTAGTTAAGTTGGCAAACCTAATAGTCGTATACAGGGACGTAAACTACGCATACAAAAAAAATATCAAAGCTCTACCAAAACGTTTAGCTTTTTTATAAATTTTGACTTTATTATAACTTCGCAGCTTTCTCTCGGCTGAACGATTGATCGTAAAGAAACTACAAGTACTTAATGTGTAGGAAAATTTATCCTCTTCTATCTCATATAAGTTTAACACTTACAAAATAGATTGTTTCCGTGTAACTTTAGAAAAAGTAAAAATTTTGTTTTTTGCACAGTTTTTCCTATAAAAAACGTGTTTCCGGTTAACAATTAAGTTGGTAAACCTAATAGTCGTATACAGGGACGTAAACTACGCATACAAAAAAAATATCAAAGCTCTACCAAAACGTTTAGCTTTTTTATAAATTTTGACTTTATTATAACTTCGCAGCTTTCTCTCGGCTGAACGATTGATCGTAAAAAACCTACAAGTACTTAATGTGTAGGAAATTTTATCCTCTCCTATTTCATATAAGTTTAACACTTACAAAATAGATTGTTTCCTCGTGACTTTAGAAAAAGTAAAAATTTTGTTTTTTGCACAGTTTTTCCTCTGAAAAACGTATTTCCGGTTAACAGTTAAGTTGGTAAGCCTAATAGTCGTGTACAGGGACGTAAACTACGCATACAAAAAAAATATCAAAGCTCTACCAAAATGGTTAGCTATTTTATAAATTTTGACTTTATTATAACTTCGCAGCTTTCTCTCGGCTGAACGATTGATCGTAAAGAAACTACAAGTACTTAATGTGTAGGAGATTTTATCCTCTTTTATCTCATATAAGTTTAACACTTACAAAATTGATTGTTTCCATGTGACTTTAGAAAAAGTAAAAATTTTGTTTTTTGCACAGTTTTTCCTCTGAAAAACGTATTTCCGGGTAACAGTTAAGTTGGAAAACCTAATAGTCGTGTACAGGGACGTAAACTACGCATATAAACAAAATATCAATGCTCTACCAAAACGTTTAGCTATTTTATAAGTATTGAGTTTATTATAACTTCGCAGCTTTCTCTCTGCTGAACGATTGATCGTAAAAAAACTACAAGTACTTAATGTGTAGGAAATTTTATCCTCTTCTATCTCATATAAGTTTAACACTTACAAAATAGATTGTTTCCATGTGACTTTAGAAAAAGTAAAAATTTTGTTTTTTGCACAGTTTTTTCTCTGAAAAACGTATTTCCGGGTAACAGTTAAGTTGGAAAACCTAATAGTCGTGTACAGGGACTTAAACTACGCATATAAAAAATTATCAATGCTCTACCAAAACGTTTAGCTATTTTATAAATATTGACTTTATTATAACTTCGCAGCTTTCTCTCTGCTGAACGATTGATCGTAAAAAAACTACAAGTACTTAATGTGTAGGAAATTTTATCCTCTTCTATTTCATATAAGTTTAATACTTACAAAATAGATTGTTTCCTTGTGACTTTAGAAAAAGTAAAAATTTTGTTTTTTGCACAGTTTTTCCTCTGAAAAACGTGTTCCCGGTTATTAGTTAAGTTGGTAAACCTAATAGTCGTATACAGGGACGTAAACTACGCATACAAAAAAAATATCAAAGCTCTACCAAAACGTTTAGCTTTTTTATAAATTTTGACTTTATTATAACTTCGCAGCTTTCTCTCGGCTGAACGATTGATCGTAAAGAAAGTACAAGTACTTAATGTGTAGGAAATTTTATCCTCTTCTATTTCATATAAGTTTAACACTTACAAAATAGATTGTTTCCGTGTAACTTTAGAAAAAGTAAAAATTTTGTTTTTTGCACAGTTTTTCCTCTGAAAAACGTGTTTCCGGTTAACAGTTAAGTTGGTAAAGCTAATAGTCGTATACACGGACGTAAACTACGCATACAAAAAAAATATCAAAGCTCTACCAAAACGTTTAGCTTTTTTATAAATTTTGACTTTATTATAACTTCGCAGCTTTCTCTCGGCTGAACGATTGATCGTAAAGAAACTACGAGTACTTAATGTGTAGGAAATTTTATCCTCTTCTACCTCATATAAGTTTAACACTTACAAAATAGATTGTTTCCGTGTGACTTTAGAAAAAGTAAAAATTTTGTTTTTTGCACAGTTTTGCTCTGAAAAACGTGTTCCCGGTTATTAGTTAAGTTGGCAAACCTAATAGTCGTATACAGGGACGTAAACTACGCATACAAAAAAAATATCAAAGCTCTACCAAAACGTTTAGCTTTTTTATAAATTTTGACTTTATTATAACTTCGCAGCTTTCTCTCGGCTGAACGATTGATCGTAAAAAACCTACAAGTACTTAATGTGTAGGAAATTTTATCCTCTCCTATTTCATATAAGTTTAACACTTACAAAATAGATTGTTTCCTCGTGACTTTAGAAAAAGTAAAAATTTTGTTTTTTGCACAGTTTTTCCTCTGAAAAACGTGTTTCCGGTTAACAGTTAAGTTGGTAAACCTAATAGTCGTGTACAGGGACGTAAACTACGCATACAAAAAAAATATCAAAGCTCTACCAAAATGTTTAGCTATTTTATAAATTTTGACTTTATTATAACTTCGCAGCTTTCTCTCGGCTGAACGATTGATCGTAAAGAAACTACAAGTACTTAATGTGTAGGAGATTTTATCCTCTTCTATCTCATATAAGTTTAACACTTACAAAATAGATTGTTTCCATGTGACTTTAGAAAAAGTAAAAATTTTGTTTTTTGCACAGTTTTTCCTCTGAAAAACGTATTTCCGGGTAACAGTTAAGTTGGAAAACCTAATAGTCGTGTACAGGGACGTAAACTACGCATATAAAAAATTATCAATGCTCTACCAAAACGTTTAGGTATTTTATAAATATTGACTTTATTATAACTTCGCAGCTTTCTCTCTGCTGAACGATTGATCGTAAAAAAACTACAAGTACTTAATGTGTAGGAAATTTTATCCTCTTCTATTTCATATAAGTTTAATACTTACAAAATAGATTGTTTCCTTGTGACTTTAGAAAAAGTAAAAATTTTGTTTTTTGCACAGTTTTTCCTCTGAAAAACGTGTTCCCGGTTATTAGTTAAGTTGGCAAACCTAATAGTCGTATACAGGGACGTAAACTACGCATACAAAAAAAATATCAAAGCTCTACCAAAACGTTTAGCTTTTTTATAAATTTTGACTTTATTATAACTTCGCAGCTTTCTCTCGGCTGAACGATTGATCGTAAAGAAACTACGAGTACTTAATGTGTAGGAAATTTTATCCTCTTCTACCTCATATAAGTTTAACACTTACAAAATAGATTGTTTCCGTGTGACTTTAGAAAAAGTAAAAATTTTGTTTTTTGCACAGTTTTGCTCTGAAAAACGTATTTCCGGGTAACAAATAAGTTGGAAAACCTAATAGTCGTGTACAGGGATGTAAACTACGCATACAAAAAAAATATCAAAGCACTACCAAAACGTTTAGCTATTTTATAAATATTGACTTTGTTATAACTTCGCAGCTTTCTCTCGGCTGAACGATTGATCGTAAAAAACCTACAAGTACTTAATGTGTAGGAAATTTTATCCTCTCCTATTTCATATAAGTTTAACACTTACAAAATAGATTGTTTCCGTGTGACTTTAGAAAAAGTAAAAATTTTGTTTTTTGCACAGTTTTTCCTCTGAAAAACGTGTTTCCGGTTAACAGTTAAGTTGGTAAACCTAATAGTCGTGTACAGGGACGTAAACTACGCATACAAAAAAATATCAAAGCTCTACCAAAATGTTTAGCTTTTTTATAAATTTTGACTTTATTATAACTTCGCAGCTTTCTCTCGGCTGAACGATTGATCGTAAAAAAACTACAAGTACTTAATGTGTAGGAAATTTTATCCTCTTTTATTTCATATAAGTTTAACACTTACAAAATAGATTGTTTCCGTGTGACTTTAGAAAAAGTAAAAATTTTGTTTTTGCACAGTTTTTCCTCTGAAAAACGTGTTTCCGGTTAACAGTTAAGTTGGTAAACCTAATAGTCGTGTACAGGGACGTAAACTACGCATACAAAAAAAATATCAAAGCTCTACCAAAACGTTTAGCTATTTTATAAATTTTGACTTTATTATAACTTCGCAGCTTTCTCTCGGCTGAACGATTGATCGTAAAGAAACTACAAGTACTTAATGTGTAGGATATTTTATCCTCTTCTATCTCATATAAGTTTAACACTTACAAAATAGATTGTTTCCATGTGACTTTAGAAAAAGTAAAAATTTTGTTTTTTGCACAGTTTTTCCTCTGAAAAACGTATTTCCGGGTAACAGTTAAGTTGGAAAACCTAACAGTCGTGTACAGGGACGTAAACTACGCATACAAAAAAAATATCAAAGCACTACCAAAACGTTTAGCTATTTTATAAATATTGACTTTATTATAACTTCGCAGCTTTCTCTCGGCTGAACGATTGATCGTAAAGAAACTACAAGTACTTAATGTGTAGGAAATTTTATCCTCTTCTATCTCATATAAGTTTAACACTTACAAAATAGATTGTTTCCATGTGACTTTAGAAAAAGTAAAAATTTTGTTTTTTGTACAGTTTTTCCTCTAAAAACGTGTTTCCGGTTAACAGTTAAGTTGGTAAACCTAATAGTCGTATACAGGGACGTAAACTACGCATACAAAAAAAATATCAAAGCTCTACCAAAATGTTTAGCTTTTTTATAAATTTTGACTTTATTATAACTTCGCAGCTTTCTCTCGGCTGAACGATTGATCGTAAAGAAAGTACAAGTACTTAATGTGTAGGAAAATTTATCCTCTTCTATCTCATATAAGTTTAACACTTACAAAATAGATTGTTTCCGTGTGACTTTAGAAAAAGTAAAAATTTTGTTTTTTGCACAGTTTTTCCTCTGAAAAACTTGTTTCCGGGTAACAGTTAAGTTGGAAAACCTAATAGTCGTGTACAGGGACGTAAACTGCAGATACAAAAAAAATATCAAAGCTCTACCAAAACGTTTAGCTATTTTATAAATATTGACTTTATTATAACTTCGCAGCTTTCTCTCGGCTGAACGATTGATCGTAAAAAAACTACAAGTACTTAATGTGTAGAAAATTTTATCCTCTTCTATTTCATATAAGTTTGACACTTACAAAATAGATTGTTTCTGTGTGACTTTATAAAAAGTAAAAATTTGGTTTTTTGCACAGTTTTTCCTGTGAAAAACGTGTTTCCGGTTAACAGTTAAGTTGGTAAACCTAATAGTCGTATACAGGGACGTAAACTACGCATACAAAAAAAATATCAAAGCTCTACCAAAATGTTTAGCTTTTTTATAAATTTTGACTTTATTATAACTTCGCAGCTTTCTCTCGGCTGAACGATTGATCGTAAAGAAAGTACAAGTACTTAATGTGTAGGAAAATTTATCCTCTTCTATCTCATATAAGTTTAACACTTACAAAATAGATTGTTTCCGTGTGACTTTAGAAAAAGTAAAAATTTTGTTTTTTGCACAGTTTTTCCTCTGAAAAACTTGTTTCCGGGTAACAGTTAAGTTGGAAAACCTAATAGTCGTGTACAGGGACGTAAACTGCAGATACAAAAAAAATATCAAAGCTCTACCAAAACGTTTAGCTATTTTATAAATATTGACTTTATTATAACTTCGCAGCTTTCTCTCGGCTGAACGATTGATCGTAAAAAAACTACAAGTACTTAATGTGTAGAAAATTTTATCCTCTTCTATTTCATATAAGCTTGACACTTACAAAATAGATTGTTTCTGTGTGACTTTATAAAAAGTAAAAATTTGGTTTTTTGCACAGTTTTTCCTGTGAAAAACGTGTTTCCGGTCAAGATTTAAGTTGGAAAACCTAATAGTATTGTACAGGGACCTAAACTACGCATACCAAAAAAATATCGAAGCTGTACCAAAACGTTTCCCTATTTTATAAATTTTGACTTTATTATAACTTCGCAGCTTTCTCTCGGCTGAACGATTGATCGTAAAAAAAACTACAAGTACTTAATGTGTAGGAAATTTTATCCTCTTCTATTTCATATTAAGTTTAGCACTTACAAAATTGATTGTTTCCCTTTAACTTTAGAAAAAGTAAAAATTTTGTTTTGCTTGGCGCTTGGCTGGGCGCTTATCTTGGCGTTTGGCTTGGCGCATTTCTTGGCGCGTAGTTTGTCGCTTGGTTTGGTGCTTTTCTTGGCACTTGGCTTGGCGCTTGGCTTGGCGCGTGGCTTGTCGCTTGGCTGGGCGCTTGGCGTGGCGCTTGGCGTGGCGTTTGGCTTGACGCTTTTCTTGGCGCGTGGTTTGGCGCGTGGCTTGGTGTTTGGCTGGGCGCTTGGCTTGGCGCTTGGCTTGAAGCTTGGCTTGGCGCATGGCTTGGCACGTGGCTTGGCGCTTGGCTTGACGCTTTTCTTGACACGTGGTTTGGCACTTGGCTGGGCGCTTGCCTTGGCGCTTGGCTTGGCACTTTTCTTGGCGCTTTTCTTAGCGCGTGGCTTGGCGCTTGTCTTAGCTCTTTGGCTTGGCGCTTGTCTTGGCGCATGGTTTAACGCTCTCCTTGACGCGTGGATAGGCGCTCTGCTAGGCGCTTGGCTTGGCGCTTGGTTTGGCGTTTTTCTTGTGGCGTAGCTTGTCGCTTGGCTTGATGCTTTTCTTGGCGCGTGGCTTGGTACTTGGCTTGGCGCTTGGCATGGCGCGTGGCTTGGCGCTTTTCTTGGCGCTTTTCTTGGCGCGTGGTTTGGCGCATGGCTTGGCGGTTGGCTTAACGCTCTCCTTGGCACGTGGCTTAGCGCTTGGTTGTGCGCTTGGCTTGGCGTTTGGCTTGGCGCTTTTCTTGGCGCGTGGTTTGTCGCTTGGCTTGGCGCTTTTCTTGGCGTGTGGATTGGCACTTGGCTTGGCGCTTAACTTGGCGCTTGGCTTGGCGCACAGCTTGGCGCTATCCTTGGCGCTTGGCTTGGCGCTTAGTGTGGCGCTTTTCTTGGCGCGTGGTTTGGCGCTTGGCTGGACGCTTGGCTTGGCGCTTCCCTTGGCGCTCGGCTTGGCGCTCGGTTTGGCGCTTGGCTTGGCGCTTGGTTTAACGCTTGGTTTGGCGCATGGTTTGGCGCTCTCCTTGGCGCGTGGCTTGGCGCTTAGCTCTGCGCTTTTCTTAGCGCGTGGCTTGGTGCTTGGCTTGCCGCTTTCATGGCTCGTGGCTTGTCGCTTGGCGTGGCGCTTTCTTGGCGCGTGGCTTGTTGCTTAGCCTAGCGTTTTTCTTGGCGCGTGATTTGGTGCGTGGCTTGGCGCTTGGCTGGGTGCTTATCTTGGCGTTTGGTTTGGCTCATGGCTTAGCGCTCTTCTTGGAGCGTGGCTTGGCGCTTGGCTTGGCGCATGGCTTGGCGCTCTCCTTGGCGCGTAGTTTGACGCTTGGCTTTGCGCTTTCATGGCGCGCGCTTTGTCGCTTGGCTTGGCGCTTTCTTGGCGCGTTGTTTGTCGCTTGGCCTAGCGCTTTTCTTGGCGCGCGATTTGGTGCATGGCTTGGCGCTTGGCTGGGCGCTTGCCTTGGCGTTTGGCTTAGCGCATGGCTTGGCGCTTGGCTTGGCGCTTGGCTTGGCGCTTGGCTTGGCGCGATCTTGGCGGATGGCTTGGCGCTTGGCTTGGCGTTTGGTTTGGCGCATGGCTTGGCGCTTGTCTGGGCGCTTGGCTTGGCGCTTGGCTTGGCGCTTGGCTTGGCGCTTGGCTTGGCGCTTTCTTGGCGCGTGGCTTGGCGCTTGGCTTGGTGCTTGGCTTGGCGCTTGGCTTGGCGCTTGGTTTGGCGCTTGGCTTGGCGCTTGGCTTGGCGCTGTTCTTAGCGCGTGGCTTGGCGCTTGGCTAGGCACTTGGCTTGGCGCATTTCTTGACGCGTGGCTTGGCGCTTGGCTTGGCGCTTGGCTGGGCGCTTGCCTTGGCGTTTGGCTTAGCGCATGGCTTGGCGCTTGGCTTGGCGCTTGGCTTGGCGCGATCTTGGCGGATGGCTTGGCGCTTGGCTTGGCGTTTGGTTTGGCGCATGGCTTGGCGCTTGTCTGGGCGCTTGGCTTGGCGCTTGGCTTGGCGCTTGGCTTGGCGCTTTCTTGGCGCGTGGCTTGGCGCTTGGCTTGGTGCTTGGCTTGGCGCTTGGCTTGGCGCTTGGTTTGGCGCTTGGCTTGGCGCTTGGCTTGGCGCTTGGCTTGGCGCTTTCTTGGCGCGTGGATTTTCGCTTGGCTTGGTGCTTGGCTTGGCGCTTGGCTTGGCGCTTGGTTTGGCGCTTGGCTTGGCGCTTGGCTTGGCGCTTGGCTTGGCGCTGTTCTTAGCGCGTGGCTTGGCGCTTGGCTTGTCGCTTGGCTTGGCGCATTTCTTGACGCGTGGCTTGGCGCTTGGCTTGGTGCTTGGCTTGGCGCTTGGCTTGGCGCTTGGTTTGGCGCTTGGCTTGGCGCTTGGCCTGGCGCTTGGCTTGGCGCTGTTCTTAGCGCGTGACTTGGCGCTTGGCTAGGCAATTGGCTTGGCACTGGGATTGACGCTTAACTTGGCGTTTGGCTTGGCGCTTGGCTTGGCGCTGTTCTTAGCGCGTGGTTTGGCACTTGGCTTGCCGCTTGGCTTGGCGGTTGGCTTGGCGCTTGGCTTGGCGCTTGGCTTGGCGCTTTTATTGGCACTTTTTTGGCGCTTTTCTTGGGGCGTCACTTGGCGCTTGGCTTGGCGCTTGTCTTGGCAGTAGTAGAGATGGGCCGGTTCTACGATAAAATGACCTCACTTAACCCAAAACCAATTTTTGGGAGTCTGACAGGGGCCACCAATTTTGGGTGTCTGACAGTGGGCCACTTCAAGGTCACCGATTGGTAACATACAGTATGCGTCATAAGAAACGTCCCTAATGGCTTAAATCGTTCAAACCTTACCTCGCGGCGCGGGGCGGGGTGGTGGGGGAAGGGTGGTTTGCTACGGGTTCTGGATATAAATGTCAAAGTTTACATCGCGCGGGAGCAGAGCCCTAGATTCGTAATATTGCGTCAGCCGCCGGGGTCCCCATGTTCAAGTATATATTTTCGGGTAAATTTTTTTATTAAAAATGTAAGATATTGCGCAACACCAGCCTCGAGGGGCAAGGGGGAGGAAACCAAATGTCAAAGGTCATCGGTGTCTGTCAGTCACCAAAAATCTATCTTTCTCTCTTTGACACATAGGGTTCTACAAAAAAACCATCTTTCTCTCTCTAACTTAAGCGAGCCCGGGGGCAAAGCCCCAGCCGCCATATTGTGGGGCCCTTATGTGCAAGTTTGGAAGCGGAGAAATTTTCAAGGTCACACCAACCCCGAGGGGCAGAGCTCCAGCCGCCGGGGGGCTCGCATCAGTTTTTTGTATATTTAAGGCTAATTTATTCCAGCGCTGCGAAATTTTGATGAGCGTGGGAACCGGAACGCAAAGGTGCCATCTTCATAATGCCAAATGTCAAAGTTCATCGGAGTCTGTGCCGCCATATTGTGGGGTCCCCATGTTCAAGTATATATTTTCGGGTAAGATATTGCGTAACATGTTCTGGGTATTGCGCAACATCAACCCCAGGGGGGTAAATCCCTAGCCGCCGGGCCCTCTCTCTTACACATAGGTTTCTATTGGTATCTCTATCTATATAACATAAAAATGCAGGAGCGGTGGAAGTTTCTAGGTCACATCAACCCCAGAGGACAGAGAGGACGCAAAGGTGCCATCTTTGCCATCGTGGAAACCGGTTTCAAAAGTCGTTAGATGCGAATAACATCCCCTAAACATCAACTCCGGGGCCCCATGTCCAAGTATATATTTTCGGGTAAATTTTTAAAAGCCAAATGTCAAAGTTCATCGGAGTCTGTCAGACCCCGGGGGGCAATGCAAATTTAAGGCTAATCTATTCCAGCGCCGTGGCTAACTGACAAATTTTGATGAGCGTGAGAACCGGAAGTGCAAATTTAAAGCTAATTTGTCATAACCTAAATCTTTTATCTCTTATCTCGCTGCGCAAGGCGGGAAGGGAGGCGGCGCAGACTCCGGGGAAAAGCCCCAGCCGCCGGAACCCCCCATGGTCTGGTTATTATACATTTGAATAGAATACCAAGTACTAAACACTCTTAATAAAAATGCAGATTTAAAGCCAATTAGTCGTTCGTCATTCAACCCTGCACGGGGCGGGAGGAGGTAGAGGGAAGATGCAATGTCGCATCCTCTTTTGTATATTAAAATAGGATACTCAGTACTGAACATTTTTAATAAAATGCAAATTTAAGGCCAATTTTTCGTTTGTCATTCAACCCTTACGTGTGTAAGCCACATCCACATATTTTTACGGGGGGCGCCTAACAAACCCAGTGCTATTGTGGCCTACTAAATGAAAGCGCGCCGGCAGTACACGGTTAATGAAATTAACATTCGCCAAAGTTTATAATTGCACTAGCATGATATTAACCGCCTTAAATTTGAAAGTATGAATTTAAGGTCAACACTGTTCTAATTATTAAGATCAGTTACAGCAGCGTTAATACAAGAGAAATTACACCACTGCTGCTTCAGAAATAGATCTGGTTAATTTGCATATCATAACAACATAATTAGTAGGAGAAACGACATTATTCAAATCGTGCTGCAATTAACGACATTGCCGTTTTTTACATGTGTTGACTAATATAAATAACCGGTATTTCGCATTACATTCTTAAGAGCAGCGGTGTTAGTTATTATATATTTTGTTTTACGTACACGTTTATTTTAACTATGCATGGAATTGCACCTCCTAAAATCAATATATTAAAACAGCAACCATGTTTTTTTATTTTAAACATTATTTAATTACAACAATCTAATACTAGGTATTAACATTTACATTTGCATATAAAGTTCCGGAATAATTCATTACCGTCAATCATGCAATAAAAATGTAATAAAAATTACGCGAAGTCCTGGTGCTTTAGATGTTAAACAAAATACATACCAGGGGGCCATTATTCCAATATATAGTGTTTTTTCAAATGAAAAACATTGGATAAAGCGCAGTAACAAATAGATTGCGAATGATGCATGCAGGCCGGTTGTTCTTCTATCCCGACGATGTGTTTGTTAATGTAATTTCTTAAAAATGCGGCCTTTTCACGTCCTTTTACGTATATAACATCGGCATCTCGAACAAGTCGTTGAAGGATCTTCGAAAACATGAAGACCGGAGTAAACCCTTCGCTCCAATTAATGCAGTGGTGATTGTTCATGAGCCATTTTGCTTCTTTTGTAAATGCGGCGGTAAGCGTCTCCATCGTAAGCAGCCAATTCTTTCGGGCTAAAGTTCTTAACGCTTGTCCTGAAGCTTTGTAAATCTATTATAACAAAGTTCTTGCTGTTTTCGACCATTTTAAAAATATAATTCACTTAATTCAGATGCAAGCGCAATTTTGTCAACGCTCGTAACGATTTATGTATATATAGGAAATCCGCTTTAAAAATAGAGAATGTAAATTTACTTAAAGCAAAAATTAATTATGTTCATTCGTTATCAAGGATACCTTTTACTCTTGCAACCGTTTATTTAGATTTCTATTATTTATAGGTTAACTATTACATCCGCTACGTTTGCTTAATTAATTCCTTTTACTTAGATTTTTTAACATTTTTAGGCCGCTAGTTGTACAGTATATATAGGTTTTTCTTTTATATAACACTAGTTTCAAAATAGAAACAATTACAAATCGAACTCTTTTTTCGGATAGGCTAACAGTGTCGAGCACCAATTTTAAGAACAAGCGAAATGGAGGAAACGATTGAAGTATAAGCAAGACATTTATTTCGCGTATTTACTTATTAATGGAGCGCAATTCATTCGACCTATATAGTGAGCGTACATTGTTTAATCTGTTTTTTTAGCCGTATTTTAGCAAATTGGCCCTGTTAACATTAATAACAAATGATTCAAATTGATACAGAGTAAATTACATTTAATTTCAATAATAACAGGTTCATTGAAAAGTGCATACTGCAGTAAAAGTCCGCTAAAATGAATAATTCGAAGGGTTTTGATATTTACAATCTAACTAAAAATGTGCAGCTAATTTACTTAAAAGCAAAAAGTATTTAATATGTTCGTTGCATAACGCACTAACAAGGATACCGTTTATTTAGTAGAATTTTTTATTTTAACTGGCCTTTCAAGTAGTAGATATATATTATTCGCAAATCAAACATGAATAAGGTTTATCACCTCGATGTGTCTCCATGTGCTGTTGCCGCTTTTTATTACAGCTTATACTTCGGAGCATCAACGAAAAATTTTTCTTTTTTACCTGGTAATAAAGCGCAATGGTGGTGTGTTTTTAGCCCGCTAGTAACATACATTTAATGTTGTATAATATAATTTCAAAGAATCCTTGATATAATAGGTTCATTGAAGAATGCACACCAATTAAATCAAATACGAGACGCATACCTCAGTAAACGTCTACTTAAATTAATAATTTGAAGGGGCTGTTATCTTAAAATGTACTGCTCGGGTTTGCTTATTTTAATTGTTAAAGTTAGTAGGCACGTTTTAACTAAAAAAATATATTATGCGTCCTAAAGCGGCAGTGGTGCAATTTCTCTCGTATTGACACTCCTGCAACTGACCTTGATCTCGCAATATTACCTTTCTAATTTAAGGCGGTTTATATCGCACTTGACCTTCGACTCATAGAACAGGTGCACGAGAATGTTAATTACACATATTAAAACAGGGACATTATAAACAAAACCTATTATGTAAAGCAATAAAATTAAAACACGAGATAAAGATGGGGAAAAAATTTGCTACAAAGATTTCTGCAGTTTAATTGTCCCCTTATCATCTTCCTCCTCGCATTGCTCACATTATTTGCAGGCCATTTGAGAAAACAACTCATCGGATGCCGAAATTCCTGTGAAAAGCTAGTATGTCTGCAGTGTTCTAAACCGAAATGCTACAATTCTATAACTAGTGATATTTAGAACACGTAGGTTTTTAGTATTTTAGCGCAAAAGGCTGTGTATATATTTTCTACGATTTAGAATCCTTAAAATTAATATTTGCTTCTCTACAATTTGCAGCTAGAAAACGATATACGTTCAACCCTTGAAACAATTAAGGACAGCTAAACGCTTTAACATTAACGAATAACTTGTTAACATTGTAACAGTGGGTTGTTTCAACAGATTAGGAATTTAATGAGAGGCTGGTAGTTATGTAAATAATTTATTTCACTAGTATAATATACGCCGAGCCAAGCGTAAGCTTTCCCAAAATAATCTACAAAGACAGTTATTAAGGCGATGCACACAATAACCGAACAAACACTCACCTACAGCAGGTATTAATACGCAAAAAGCCTTTTGCGGCACTAGAATTACCAGGAAGCGGTAGATAATTAATTGGTAAGCTAACACACTGACCTGCCAGCCAGCGCAACTCGAACACCACCAAATTCCCCAAAATTCTAGCAAGGTAGGTACTACACGGCAGAGCTGGACATGCGCGTGCAACACCCAAAACGCAATACTTTGCTACAACTTGCCCCCGTCTTGTCTCGTCGTAAAGGGACAAGAAATAGGAAATCTAGGATAGGTACCTTTTAAGGTGAATGATATGGAAAATTCCCCTTTCTAGATTTAGGTCTCTAGGGTCAGCCAGAACATACGTTTTTGGACTTAATTTTTTTTTTATTCTATAAGGACCTTCGAACAATAATAGGAATTTTTTCGTTTCTTGCAAAGTGGCTGAGGATATAGGATTTGCTCGAAGCAGAACTAGGTCGCCTTCCGAAAACGCCCCCACCGGATTACCGTGATTTTTGGCGGATCGACGAACAGCTCTCTTATCTAAATTCTCGCGCGCGAAGAATAATCGAATATGACTGTCTAGCCTTTCAGTCTCGGGAAGACCACACGATTTACGGATTGGAGAGTATTGAGTCTTTCCGAATTGTAATTCAGCAGGAATACAGTTAGTAGACTCATGGGTGACTCCATTCAAAAATTCTGCGAATCTTGGAACTTCCACAGCCCATCGCGTATGTTGCTGATTGCAAAAAGTGCGAAAAAGACGCCCCAGCTCCCTCATTATTCGTTCCGAGGGGTTGCTTTGCGGATGTCTAATTGAACTAAATAATACTTGCACACCCATTTCGCGGAGCGTATTACTCCACAAAGACGCGGTAAATTGGGTACCTCTATCACTCAATATACGCTGAGGAGTACCTATCTTAGGAAAATAATGGTTTGTTAAATGCTTGAGTATGGCCTTAGTCGTCGCGCGCTTTAGTGTGTATAAAGCAACATATTTGGTGAACACATCCACCACAACTAACAAAAAACACACACCACCGCGGGACTTCGGTAACGGACCGTAAAGATCCAGCGCGACCAAATCACGGGGCCTCTCTGATACAATCGCTTCCAAATCAGGTTTTGGCATCCTACTACACTTAGCCCTTTGACAAATGTCGCAAGACTTAATGATATTTTTAACAAGCTTATGCAGACCTGTATACCACACATCAGCCCTAAGAGCGCACCACGTCTTATACACCCCGAAATGCCCATAGGCTTCGTGGTAAGCCATGATAAAATCTTTGATTAATGAAGTAGGGACGCACAACAGGCTCGTATAAGCATCTTTTCTAAACAATAACAAATCCTTCATTAAGTAAAATCTCTCTGAGCTTAATCCAGATCTAGCTTTTTCAATTTTGTTCCCTAATTTAGCATCTGCTTGCTGAGCTTCTGCCAGGTGCTTTAATTTTTCCTTAAATTTTGCAGAAAATTTAACTGCGCTGAGAACCCTAAAAATACCGTTACACGGGGAGGGTAACCGATTCGTGGGATGACGTGACAAAATATCGGCAACGTAATTATTTTTTCCCGGTAAATATTGAATTTTGAACGAATACTCCTGAAGGGCGAGTACCCACCTAGTAATTCTAGGAGAGAGCAGTCTGCATGTATTGAGGTACGAGAGAGCTCGGTGATCGGTCATTATGGTAAATTCGCGACCGATTAAAAAAATTCTCCATTTTTGAAGGGCAAACACGATCGCCAGAAGTTCCTTCTCGGGTACTGAATAACGACGTTCGCGCTCAAGTAAGAGACGACTAGCGTAGGCTACTACACGTCGTTGACCATCGTCTAGCTGGTAAAGCACCGCACCTACACCTACATCACTAGCATCTGATTGGACAAGAAACGGTTGATCATCGAGTGGATGATAGAGAAGCGTTTCTTTGCAAATTTGCTCCTTCAGTTTTCTAAAAGCAACATCCTGTACATCTGTCCAAATCCATCGCGACTTTAGGCGAAGGAGAGCTGTCAGAGGTTCTGAGAGGGTAGCAAAATGTTCACAAAAGGATCGATCAAAGTTACATAACCCTAAAAATGCTTGAACTTCGCGTACATTTTTTGGAGTGGGATATTCCCGAATCGCTTGAATTCTGTCTGGGTCCGGTTGCAACCCTTGCACACTGAGAGAATAACCCAAAAATTTTATTTCCTCTCTAAAGAAAACGCATTTTTTCAGTCTTAGGGTAAAACCAGCTTCTTTTAAACGGGACAACACCAGGTCTAAGTGCTTAAGGTGTTCTTGAAAAGAACTGGAAATTATAAGGACGTCATCTACGTACGCGTGTACAAATGAACCCAAAAAAGGACGCAAAACGGTGTCCATGCACCTGGTAAAACTAGACACCGCCGTCTTAATTCCAAAAGGTAAGACCTTAAATTGATAACATTTAGTTCCTACTCTAAACCCAGTAAATTTTCGGTGTGCCTTTTTAATAGGTATTTGCCAGTATGACGACGTAAGATCTAGGCAAGACATGAATTTAATATTAGGAAGATTTCGAAGAATATCATCTATCGTCCGAGGCAGTTCGTTATCGGCTTGCATTACCGAGTTTAATCTACGCGCATCAAGGCACAGACGAACTGTTCCATCCTTCTTTACTGCGGTCATGAGAGGGCTACAAAAAGATGAATCGGCACGCTCAATTATGCCAAATTCTTCCATTTTTTCGATTTCTAATTGAACAGCCGGCCTATGAGCTACTGGAATGGGATACGGTTTAACCGTAAACGGAGTATCATTCGTTAAGTAGATCGAGTGTTCATATTCGTGAGTAAGCCCGGGAATTTCCGAAAATATTTCACGGTGTTTATTTAATAACTGGGAAAATTTAGTTTTTTCTTCAGCGATTAATTCGGTTTTGTTTACTATCTCTTCAAAATCCGTAATAGAATTTGGCTCAGCCTTAGGAGGCGTCGGATGAGAATGATTTATAGCGCAAAGCCTAACTGATCCTACCGGAAGAGCAGCAAATTCATGTTCAAAATGGACCTCAGGAACTGGAAAAATATTTCCGTCATGTTTTAGTGTAACTTGTTCGTTTTCTAAATCAATAACTGTTTTATACAAACGCATAAAATCGATCCCAATAATTACTGGATAAACTAACTGCTGTACAACTAAGAACTCGTGTGCGCACTCAAAACCTCCCAATACCATTGGCAACAAGACTTGCTTTACTACTCTAGCTTGGTTGGCCTTAAATGCCCCCGTGATTCGTATACCACTTACGTTAAAGTAAGGAATATCTTCGATATTATTAACAATTTGTTCGAAAACTTCGGAAGCAATACAACATATCTGGCTTCCCGAATCAACTAATGCTGGAAATTCGATATGACCTATTAAGATTTTTATTATAGGTGATCTGTAATTATTTTTTGAGTGCTCATAATCGCATTTTTCCGCTAACAAATCTTCGCGGGGATTACTGTTTGTGGAGTTATATGTGTTGGCCCTAACAATATTTACCACCAGCGGACCGTTTTGGTGGCTCGTACCTAGTTTTCCGCCCCGTAAGTACCGTCCTCCTCCTCAATGGAGATCGTTGATACTTTCCGCATCGCGCCGTTCGCACGTATATCTAAATTTACTTTGTTTTGACGCATATCTTTCCGAATTTCGCCTCGCTCAGGTTCTGCTCTCGGACGAAGTACGAAGTCGGCTTGACGCAACCTGCCTACCGCTTCGCTCACCGTTTGAGCTCCTATCAACGCGGCTGCTACTTGGGGGTTAAAATGGCGCGCTATTACCGCCACGAGCAAATATTCAGGATAGGGAGGATCAAGATATTTTCCCTTTGAAACAAGGCTAAGGAAATAGGTTACGTAGGAACCGTCTCCGTATCTGTAACGACCCGTTTCGAGTTGCAGGCGCACCTCCAACTGCTTTATAGGGCCCCAAAATTGTTCTAAAAAAGCAAATTTAAGTGCTTCAAAACTATTAAATGTGTCCAAAACGGCTTCCGCCCAAATCTTGGCGTCTTTTTGAAATAAAGAGGCAGACCAGTGTGGTACATACATAAACGGAATCCCCATAGCATTAATAGTATTTTCTAATTTAGTTATAAAAGACACCGGGTGAATCCCTTCCCCATCGAAAATCGAAAGAAATTTACTAGCTTCTACTAAAGAAGATGGCAAAAAACAACCTACATTATTAACACGATTAGGCAAGCAACAATTCGATGCACAGACTTGCGGTTGGCTCGGAACATCATTAACATAATCAACACAAACATTTTTAACATTACAAACGTTAGGAATATGACTACTACATGTAATTGGATTACTATTTGATGTTTTAAGCAGATTACCTAAATAATTCGAATTGGAAACATCATCTCGTTTTCTTTGATGAAAATCATGACAGTATTCATGTTTACGTAATTTAGAACAAACATTATCTACTACATTTTTATTTAAAAAACCTGTGGTCACGGGGATACCAGCAGCGCTGATTTTTTCTCTTGATTTCGTTCCTCGGAACGGTAAATCGAAGTTTAACTGCATACCTGCTGCAATGTTTTCGTCGCCTTGACCGATAGCAAACAAATCCACGTTATCGCGCTGGCCCATTCTCGCTCGCGTACCTGAAGGATGCGTGGTGGCCTCGTACATGATAGAAGCGGCAGGAAATGCTGCGGCTTCGTCCTGCAGGTCTACCTCTTCATCTGCGATGTTATTTACCCCAGGAGTGGACTGAGGGTTGCCTTCGGGACTCGCAGGAGATGATAGCGGCCGTCCTCGACCAGCGGAACGTAGTTTGTTTCTATAGTTCGCAGGTGTTCGTAGAACCATGTTTTCCATCTGTTAGCCCTCGTTGGTCGCCAAGTTGTAACAGTGGGTCGTTTCAACAGATTAGGAATTTAATGAGAGGCTGGTAGTTATGTAAATAATTTATTTCACTAGTATAATATACGCCGAGCCAAGCGTAAGCTTTCCCAAAATAATCTACAAAGACAGTTATTAAGGCGATGCACACAATAACCGAACAAACACTCACCTACAGCAGGTATTAATACGCAAAAAGCCTTTTGCGGCACTAGAATTACCAGGAAGCGGTAGATAATTAATTGGTAAGCTAACACACTGACCTGCCAGCCAGCGCAACTCGAACACCACCAAATTCCCCAAAATTCTAGCAAGGTAGGTACTACACGGCAGAGCTGGACATGCGCGTGCAACACCCAAAACGCAATACTTTGCTACAACATCATCTTATAATTATGCTTTATTAATGTATTTCCTGAGATTTTTAAATAGGATTTAGACGTTGTCTCTCATCATTAAATTCGCATCTTAAACCACTTAATTATACTACAAATGATTATATATGCAAAAAATTTTTTTATGGGTGTTAAGTCTAGAACAATATTCGATCTGCATCCAGCCATTTACCATATCCACATTCCACTTAAACAAAAATTTAGAAAAGCGGTATATAAATTAATTGTGTACAATATAATTTGGAAAAGAATCTGCGTAATTCGACATTTTCAAGATGTATTAAATGAATTTGAGGGTTAGTTGTATATTCTAGTTTCCAAAACCAGTGTTTAGTAGAATTGCAGGCAAAGAACACGTAGGTTTTGTAGTATTATATTGTTGGTTAACACACCGGTAAAAATTCTCCAATATGTAATATTAAGTAGTCAACTGATAAGGGATAAGAACGGTACAGGATGGGCTCTCTATCGGTCGCCATCCGTTAAATTTTCGCCCGCGCTCGTGTATAGTGCACCAATGACAGTCATTAGCGGTTCAGATTTGTTATAGTGCAGTTCGTAAAACTCGCATAAATAGCTAATAATGATACAACAACAGCAACCAACAATACGAATACATTATATAATTTTTGGTAAAATTTCTTATTCTACGTCCAGAGACAATGAATGTTAATTTAGATTTAGTAGTGCAATTACAAGTGTACAATTAGGCAAACCATCGCAAAATTTTAGTTTTCTGCTATAATTTGTCGTCGGACAATAACTTTCAAAATGTAAATCTTCTGGATAAAACCAAACTATTGACAGTTTTACCTACAGCTGAAAAAATATGTGTATGTTTCACAATAGTTGTTCAGATGAAGCAGCAGCTGCTAATGCAGTTGTATTAGTATATTATACAAAGTATATCGATTAATTAATTATTTAAAATGGAATTTGGAAAAAAATCTACATAATTCGACTTAATCTGCTTTTGATGCTACTGTTTCTATTTATAAGAATTGTTATGTTTAGGTCTTAGATTAGTGTATTACTAACAATATGATATTTTGTATATCTAATAATAATAAATATACGTAAAGAAGCGGCCTTTTGTATAATAATTAGTTAAGTCTCCGTCCTCGAACGGGCTAGTGCTAATTAGTGGCGACGCGGTGGAAATTAATGGAATTTCTTTTCGTTTCTATGTAAAGTTTTAATTGCACTTCGATCGTCGAGTTGCATTGGCGTGTGTACTTATTAGTAGTAATAGCAGTACGCTTATATATCAAATCAACAACAATGGGCTTTGACTTTAGTTGTGCATCAATCTATTGCCGCACGGGTTACATTCTTCGCGAATCCAAACGTTACGATATTTGTCAAAAAGAAATTCACATTGGAATTATGCGAGACGGCGAAGTGATCATTCGACTTACATGTACCCTTTATGGATATTGTTCCTGCGACAGGATAGTACTAAATCCAAACGAATGGGAAATGCTACTACACTTTAAATCAATCATTTTAGACAAGAAAGAGCACGAATTAATCGCATTAGGCAACCTTTCCCTATATTACGATAAAAAAACCGATAATACTGGACTATTATCGAAGGTCAGTGAAAAAGAAGTTTTTAAACTTGAATTAGATTTTCACGAGTGGAAGCAACTCTTTCGCATCTCTAATGTTATAAACTACAGGATTAATCTATTAACTGCTCAAAACTTTAAATCGTTCCACAATAGAGCCATTTTTCATCTTAAAAATACACTTGGACTTCAACCTCTCTGCTATAAAATCGCTGGCAGTTGCGAAGAGAAGAAGGAAATAAAAACTAAAATCTGCAACGAAATTCAATTGCTCGCAGATAACAAGGACTTTTCAAACCAACTACAAAATATTATCTGCTTAATGGAAATGACCTGGGAACGCAGTTTGTTAACCATAATTAAAGATTGTCAATAAAATAGCGACATAACTTATTAATTACCTTATATTGTAATTGTATATTTCATATGCATAAAATTAAACGTTTTCCGATGCCCTTGTTTTACAGGATTATCTGCAGCTGCCGCATGAGCATTTGGTGTAGCTAAATCTGTCATAAAACCAGTATGTCTGCAGTGTTCTAAACCGAAATGCTACAACTGCATAACGAGTAATATTTAGAACATGCTGGTTTTTGTATTTTATTATTGTTTTGCACAAATATGTTCTTATACAATAAAGTTGTTTAATGTAATTGTGCATGTATTGATTTTTTACCTGAAAACAACAGTATTCTAGAGGACAGGTTTTCCGGTAAAAATCTCAAAATATGTAATATTAAACAGTCAACAAATTGTTTGCAATAGAATTTGGAAGAGAATCTGTTATTTTAATCTGCTTTTGATGTTACTGTTTCTATTTATAAGAATTATTATGTTTAGGCCTTAGATTAGTGTATTACTAATAATCATAAAAATATAAATTTGTGAAAATAAATATGTTAAAAAGAAGCAGAATAAATACCATTCCATGGGGCCATTATTCCTTAGAACTGTAAAATGAATAAAACACGTTTTTTATTTACCTTTAATTATACATTTCAGGACCAGATACATATTGCATCACATAGTGTTTATGTAAATGACAAACATTGGATAAAGCGCAGTAAGAAAGAGATTGTAAATGATGCATGCATGCCGGTTTTGAAGCAGGCAGTGTCGGTTGTTCTTCTATCTCAACGATGTGTTTGTTGGTGTAATTTCTTAAAAATGCGGCCTTTTCACGTATACATGTATAAAATTACAAATATATAAATATATATATTGTTATGATACACTATATTCTTTGATAATTTAAATATGAATACTAAAGAAACAGTTTAGTCAAATAAATTTGGAAGTCAGATATAAGCAAATTAATGGATCTAAATACATGTTAAAGTATAATGAAATTAACTTTCTTATTATTGGTTAGTCAAATAATAGCATAATGATTGATTACTCAAACTTAATCTGTAATAAGAAAATTCTGAATAGGAACAAATACCAAAGTTACTACTAAAATGTATCTGTTATGATAATTAAAATAAAATATCTGTTTTGATTATATAAAAAAATGTAGATAGGAGGCAGCAAGAATCGTGTCTAATAGTAATAATTTGTAATTTGTTTAATTAGTTACTAGAAAAACAACTCAAAAATGTATACATAATTTGATATGGGTGTGATTTTCGAATAAAGAAACATTAATAAATGTTGTATAATTTGTAAATGTTATGGTTGCTACAAATTATATGGGTTAAAAGCAAAATCTTCGAGGTGGAAACATAAAATAAAATATTAAAAACAAGAAATAAAAGGACAAGCTTTGGAGTGAGGATATTATTGATACTACATTGGAAATGGAATACAAGGCACAAACAAGAGGTTAGTACGTGCAGCGAATTGTTTTTGGGAAACCTGTGGGTATCATTGAAGACGTAGGACCATCTAAAAAAGAGACAAATTCATATTTGGAACAAGTTTTATGCTGACACTTACCAGAGAGGGATCGGAGCCGCAGTAATCCAGTACAGAAGCTAGGAGATTTGAAGTTGACAGCAGCAGGGGACAACGACAGGAATCCAGTATAGGATGTGATGCAGTTTGGATAAGGACTCAGCAGGTGTTTGAGTGCAGTCGGAGTGAGGATCCAGCTTGGAAGGATTTTGGCAGTATAAACAAACAAAGTGTTAAATCAGGTTTGTGTTTTAAAAGGTTAAATGGAACATTTAAAAAGATATAACCAGTAAGAAGGTATAAAAATATAATTGAATTTCATACTTACATAAGAGATTGGTGAAAGAATTGCATATTAGATCTTATTGTAAAAACCTTGATATTCGTGCTGAATTTTAATTAATTTGACGTGAGGTGTCAATCTTTTTGAAAGTAAATGAACTGGCAATTAGACAAAGAGAATTTGACAAGTCAATCATTGGGTTACTAGATATTGCGAACCACCTGAGAGAGTTTCATTAATAATATTGTAAAATACGGATTTGAATTGAAAGTTAAAAATAAAGGGCAAAGTAATACGATAATATAAAATAAATTTATCAGCTAGCATAACATAGCAAATTATATGGCGCCGCAACGAGAGGGCATAGTAAATTGATGTAGCTTGCAAATGTCAGGTAATTGAAAAGTCAAACGTAAGATTAGAAAATACAATCAAACCCGTTTATTCGAATATAGCTGATAAACCAGGTTTATGGTTAATTTGTAATTAACAATCACGAATAAAAGAACAGAATTGTAAAAAGGTAAAAGGGTATCATAACTAAGTTCTTTTGAGCAAAAATAGAGTAACAGAATAGGACATTTATTTTGAGTAACTAAAGTATTGGATAACGGATTCAATTGGTAAATAAAATATAAAGATATACGATTCATTATAAAGGGTTATAATAAAAAAATAGGTACATTTAAACAATTTAACTGAAAGATGGCAGATAAAAGGGTTACAAGGAAAGGCAAGAAGGTGGAAGAAGAGAAAGAAGAAGGACCAGAACAGATGGAAGTAGTGGCGAGTAGCGCAGGAGTAGAAGGTGAAGAAGGACAGCTAGAAATGGAAGTACAAGGAGACCAGGTAAGGTTACAGGAAGAACAAACAGCAAAAGATGACAGGATGAAACAAATAATGGGAATGATGCAGCAAATGCAAATGAAATCATTACAGTCAATGGAAAGAATGATGCAGCAAAGTAATAGGGAAGCTGAGGAAAGGGAAAACAGGTCGAAGAAAGAATTACTACAGTCAATACAGAAAACTGCGGAGAAAATTGAGAAAAATGCTGAGATAAGCAAGAAGGATGCGGAAGAATTGAAAAAGGATTTGCAACAGGCAATTGAGGAGCAAAAAGAACAGGCAAAAAGGATGGAAGAATCGATATTGGGATTAAGAGAAGAATTTAATAAGGTGCAAATCGAGAATAAGCAAGAATTGCAAGCACAAATTAATAAGATGAGTGAAACATTAGGAAGTTTTAAGGAGGAACTCAAGAATGAGGTGAGAAAAGAAAGACAGGAGGAATGCAAAGAGATAGAAAAAAATTTAACAAAGATTATGGAAACTAAGTCAGTACAGGATAAAGAAGAGTTAGATGGAAAGTTAAAGCACATACAAAGTCAAAGTAATCAGATGCAAGAAGAAATTAAAGATAATAAAAGCAGAGTGAACTCATTAGAAGAAAGTCAGTCGACCAAGTTAAAAGAGGTAGAAGATTCATTGAAGAAAATACAAGAAGGCACGGGAATTCAAAATGGAAGTTTAAGAGGAAATTACATGGGGATACAAGCAGATATGTTGCCCATTTTTGAAGGTAGGATAGGAGAACAGCCGATGACTTACTTAGTGAAATTAGATGACATAATGAAGTCTGTGTTTGATGTTAAAAAGACTACTGAAAATACTTTTAAAAGAGTATTAAGATAACAAAAGGAAACTCGGAACTTGTAAATATGTAAATAGTAATTTAAAATTTTTTTTTATGAAGAACCACACGTATTTTAGCATTTAAATAGTTATGAATATTAAATATTAAAAGATAGATGATGCCATTGTACTACTAAAAAGAAGACAGTATTCTAATATGAAATATGATAACATCTTTAATAAATGAGGAAGTAATTTTAAATAATTTAGATGTCCTGTACAAGAATATAATTAAAGTAAATAAAATAGATTTGCTATCAGCAACTAAAAGAAATATATCAACCACAAACCGAGTGTTAAATGTAAAGATAAGTATAAATCAATGGGAAGATTTTGTTAGATTGTTTATAATAAAAGGTCTCACTGTTGATATGGTGTTAGGAATTGATGTAATTCAGCAATTAGGGATTCATATTGATGGAACACAAAAGTGTATTCATTTAAAAGGGGTAAAAAAATCTTGGAACTGTACCAATAGTGTCAGCCGAGAAAATGAGTGTGTTCAATTAGATAGAATTGGAGATACAATAAAGTATAAGGAAGGTATAATAATTAATAATAATGTAATATGTGATATACAGAGTGATAAGAATTAGAAGGGGGTTTTGCTGAATGATTTGAAAATAGCTGAAAAGAATAAACAATATGAAGGCCTAATATTAGAAATAATTTATAGAAATAAGGAGGTTATTAATGAAAAGGTAGGACAAGCACAAAAATATATTCATAAATTGAAGGTTGATGAACAAAAAAGTTTTAATAGTAAATCTTACCCTATTCCATTTACATTAAGAGGACAAGTTAGAAATGAATTAAAAAATGATACAGATGGACGAATTAGAGGAAGATTTCATATTATAATGATTTACCCATATATATCGAAAACTTAGAAAACATGAAAATTTGTAAATATTGCATTAAATGTTGTTGGTTGGTAAAAGTTAATTATTTCGTTTCTATAGTAATTTTAAAATAGATAGATGTAAATAGGTGTTGATTGTTATTAATTTAGATAATAGGATATTTGGATGGGTTCTATAAAAATTTATTAATTAAATAACGAATTAAGAAAATACATTTGAAATAAAACGAGTTTATTAAAAATGTTTTTCTTAATTGAGGAATTATGTTATGATACACTATATTCTTTGATAATTTAAATATGAATACTAAAGAAACAGTTTAGTCAAATAAATTTGGAAGTCAGATATAAGCAAATTAATGGATCTAAATACATGTTAAAGTATAATGAAATTAACTTTCTTATTATTGGTTAGTCAAATAATAGCATAATGATTGATTACTCAAACTTAATCTGTAATAAGAAAATTCTGAATAGGAACAAATACCAAGGTTACTACTAAAATGTATCTGTTATGATAATTAAAATAAAATATCTGTTTTGATTATATAAAAAAATGTAGATAGGAGGCAGCAAGAATCGTGTCTAATAGTAATAATTTGTAATTTGTTTAATTAGTTACTAGAAAAACAACTCAAAAATGTATACATAATTTGATATGGGTGTGATTTTCGAATAAAGAAACATTAATAAATGTTGTATAATTTGTAAATGTTATGGTTGCTACAAATTATATGGGTTAAAAGCAAAATCTTCGAGGTGGAAACATAAAATAAAATATTAAAAACAAGAAATAAAGGGACAAGCTTTGGAGTGAGGATATTATTGATACTACATTGGAAATGGAATACAAGGCACAAACAAGAGGTTAGTACGTGCAGCGAATTGTTTTTGGGAAACCTGTGGGTATCATTGAAGACGTAGGACCATCTAAAAAAGAGACAAATTCATATTTGGAACAAGTTTTATGCTGACACTTACCAGAGAGGGATCGGAGCCGCAGTAATCCAGTACAGAAGCTAGGAGATTTGAAGTTGACAGCAGCAGGGGACAACGACAGGAATCCAGTATAGGATGTGATGCAGTTTGGATAAGGACTCAGCAGGTGTTTGAGTGCAGTCGGAGTGAGGATCCAGCTTGGAAGGATTTTGGCAGTATAAACAAACAAAGTGTTAAATCAGGTTTGTGTTTTAAAAGGTTAAATGGAACATTTAAAAAGATATAACCAGTAAGAAGGTATAAAAATATAATTGAATTTCATACCTACATAAGAGATTGGTGAAAGAATTGCATATTAGATCGTATTGTAAAAACCTTGAAATTCGTTCTGAATTTTAATTAATTTGACGTGAGGTGTCAATTTTTTTGAAAGTAAATGAACTGGCAATTAGACAAAGAGAATTTGACAAGTCAATCATTGGGTTACTAGATATTGCGAACCACCTGAGAGAGTTTCATTAATAATATTGTAAAATACGGATTTGAATTGAAAGTTAAAAATAAAGGGCAAAGTAATACGATAATATAAAATAAATTTATCAGCTAGCATAACATAGCAATATATATTATGCATCAGTCAATTATTGCGCTAGAGAGATGTTGTTGTTGTCATCTCTGTCTTCGAGGAGATCGTAACAGATGGGTAGGCGAACATCACCATAAATCATATACGATTTTCTTCACACATTTACGTTCTAATCCAAAAAATTTTAAATGCTCTTCTGTGGGCTTTATCACGCAGTCATAACACCAATCCCACCCGTCTGGGAGTCGTAGCTTTGTATCAGTATTAAAGTCCGGATGCCCATCTAGCGTAACGGTGATATCCATACAATCACAACCAAATCAAGGAAATAAATGTAAAACTTCGTGGAAATGATACTCGTAGTAATATTTCTCTTCCAAAGAGGCGACGGCTTTCATGTTACAATCAGACTGCCACAATTTATTCGACAGACAGACAGACAGACAGACAGACAGACAGACAGACAGGTTCAAACCAAGAAGGTCTACCGAGAACAGAGAGCATATGTCTGTCTGTCTGTCTGTCTGTCGAATAAATTGTGGCAGTCTGATTGTAACATGAAAGCCGTCGCCTCTTTGGAAGAGAAATATTACTACGAGTATCATTTCCACGAAGTTTTACATTTATTTCCTTGGTTTGGTTGTGATCGTATGGATATCACCGTTACGCTAGATGGGCATCCGGACTTTAATACTGATACAAAGCTACGACTCCCAGACGGGTGGGATTGGTGTTATGACTGCGTGATAAAGCCCACAGAAGAGCATTTAAAATTTTTTGGATTAGAACGTAAATGTGTGAAGAAAATCGTATATGATTTATGGTGATGTTCGCCTACCCATCTGTTACGATCTCCTCGAAGACAGAGATGACAACAACAACATCTCTCTAGCGCAATAATTGACTGATGCATAATATATATATATATTTATATATTTGTAATTTTATACATGTATACGTGAAAAGGCCGCATTTTTAAGAAATTACACCAACAAACACATCGTTGAGATAGAAGAACAACCGACACTGCCTGCTTCAAAACCGGCATGCATGCATCATTTACAATTTCTTTCTTACTGCGCTTTATCCAATGTTTGTGATTTACATAAACACTATGTGATGCAATATGTATCTGGTCCTGAAATGTATAATTAAAGGTAAATAAAAAACGTGTTTTATTCATTTTACAGTTCTAAGGAATAATGGCCCCATGGAATGGTATTTATTCTGCTTCTATTTAACATATTTATTTTCACAAATTTATTTTTTTATGATTATTAGTAATACATTAATCTAAGGCCTAAACATAATAATTCTTATAAATAGAAACAGTAACATCAAAAGCAGATTAAAATAACAGATTCTCTTCCAAATTCTATTGCAAACAATTTGTTGACTGTTTAATATTACATATTTTGAGATTTTTTACCGGAAAACGTGTCCTCTAGAATACTGTTGTTTTCAGGAAAAAAATCAATACATGCACAATTACATTAAACAACTTTATTGTATAAGAACACATTTGTGTAAAACAATAATAAAATACAAAAACCAGCATGTTCTAAATATTACTCGTTATGCAGTTGTAGCATTTCGGTTTAGAACACTGCAGACATACTGGTTTTATGACAGCTTTAGCTACACCAAATGCTCATGCGGCAGCTGCAGATAATCCTGCAAAACAAGGGCATCGGAAAACGTTTAATTTTATGCATATGAAATATACAATTACAATATAAGGTAATTAATAAGTTATGTCGCTATTTTATTGACAATCTTTAATTATGGTTAACAAACTGCCTTCACAGGTCATTTCCATTAAGCAGATAATATTCTGTAGCTGGTTTGAAAAGTCCTTGTTATCTGCGAGCAATTGAATTTCGTTGCAGATTTTAGTTTTTATTTCCTTCTTCTCTTCGCAACTGCCAGCGATTTTATAGCAGAGAGGTTGAAATCCAAGTGTATTTTTAAGATGAAAAATGGCTCTATTGTAGAACGATTTAAAGTTTTGAGCAGTTAATAGATTAATCCTGTAGTTTATAACATTAGAGATGCGAAAGAGTTGCTTCCACTCGTGAAAATCTAATTCAAGTTTAAAAACTTCTTTTTCACTGACCTTCGATAATAGTCCAGTATTATCGGTTTTTTTATCTTAATATAGGGAAAGGTTGCCTAATGCGATTAATTCGTGCTCTTTCTTGTCTAAAATGATTGATTTAAAGTGTAGTAGCATTTCCCATTCGTCTGGATTTAGTACTATCCTGTCGCAGGAACAATATCCATAAAGGGTACATGTAAGTCGAATGATCACTTTGCCGTCTCGCATAATTCCAATGTGAATTTCTTTTTGACAAATATCGTAACGTTTGGATTCGCGAAGAATGTAACCCGTGCGGCAATAGATTGATGCACAACTAAAGTCAAAGCCTATTGTTGTTGATTTGATATATAAGCGTACTGCTATTACTACTAATAAGTACACACGTCAATGCAACTCGACGATCGAAGTGCAATTAAAACTTTACATAGAAACGAAAAGAAATTCCATTAATTTCCACCGCGTCGCCACTAATTAGCACTAGCCCGTTCGAGGACGGAGACTTAACTAATTATTATACAAAAGGCCGCTTCTTTACGTATATTTATTATTATTAGATATACAAAATATCATATTGTTAGTAATACACTAATCTAAGACCTAAACATAACAATTCTTATAAATAGAAACAGTAGCATCAAAAGCAGATTAAGTCGAATTACGTAGATTTTTTTCCAAATTCCATTTTAAATAATTAATTAATCGATATACTTTGTATAATATACTAATACAACTGCATTAGCAGCTGCTGCTTTATCTGAACAACTATTGTGAAACATACACATATTTTTTCAGCTGTAGGTAAAACTGTCAATAGTTTGGTTTTATCCAGAAAATTTACATTTTGAAAGTTATTGTCCGACGACAAATTATAGCAGGAAACTAAAATTTTGCGATGGTTTGCCTAATTGTACACTTGTAATTGCACTACTAAATCTAAATTAACATTCATTGTCTCTGGACGTAGAATAAGAAATTTTACCAAAAATTATATAATGTATTCGTATTGTTGGTTGCTGTTGTTGCATCATTATTAGCTATTTATGCGAGTTTTACGAACTGCACTATAACAAATCTGAACCGCTAATGACTGTCATTGGTGCACTATACACGAGCGCGGACGAAAATTTAACGGATGGCGACCGATAGAGAGCCCATCCTGTACCGTTCTAATCCCTTATCAGTTGACTACTTAATATTACATATTTGAGAATTTTTACCGGTGTGTTAACCAACAATATAATACTAAAAAACCTACGTGTTCTTTGCCTGCAATTCTACTAAACAATGGTTTTGGAAACTAGAATATATAACTAACCCTCAAATTCATTTAATACATCTTGAAAATGTCGAATTACGCAGATTTTTTTCCAAATTATATTGTACACAATTAATTTATATACCGCTTTTCTAAATTTTTGTTTAAGTGGAATGTGGATATGGTAAATGGCTGGATGCAGATCGAATATTGTTCTAGACTTAACACCCATAAAAAATTTTTTTGCATATATAATCATTTGTAGTATAATTAAGTGGTTTAAGATGCGAATTTAATGATGAGAGACAACGTCTAAATCCTATTTAAAAATCTCAGGAAATACATTAATAAAGCATAATTATAAGATGATGTTAACAAGTTATTCGTTAATGTTAAAGCGTTTAGCTGTCCTTAATTGTTTCAAGGGTTGAACGTATATCGTTTTCTAGCTGCAAATTGTAGAGAAGCAAATATTAATTTTAAGGATTCTAAATCGTAGAAAATATATACACAGCCTTTTGCGATAAAATACTAAAAACCTACGTGTTCTAAATATCACTAGTTATAGAATTGTAGCATTTCGGTTTAGAACACTGCAGACATACTAGCTTTTCACAGGAATTTCGTCATCCGATGAGTTGTTTTCTCAAATGGCCTGCAAATAATGTGAGCAATGCGAGGAGGAAGATGATAAGGGGACAATTAAACTGCAGACATCTTTGTAGCAAATTTTTTCCCCATCTTTATCTCGTGTTTTAATTTTATTGCTTTACATAGTAGGTTTTGTTTATAATGTCCCTGTTTTAATATGTGTAATTAACATTCTCGTGCACCTGTTCTATGAGTCGAAGGTCAAGTGCGATATAAACCGCCTTAAATTAGAAAGGTAATATTGCGAGATCAAGGTCAGTTGCAGGAGTGTCAATACGAGAGAAATTGCACCACTGCCGCTTTAGGACGCATAATATATTTTTTTAGTTAAAACGTGCCTACTAACTTTAACAATTAAAATAAGCAAACCCGAGCAGTACATTTTAAGATAACAGCCCCTTCAAATTATTAATTTAAGTAGACGTTTACTGAGGTATGCGTCTCGTATTTGATTTAATTGGTGTGCATTCTTCAATGAACCTATTATATCAAGGATTCTTTGAAATTATATTATACAACATTAAATGTATGTTACTAGCGGGCTAAAAACACACCACCATTGCGCTTTATTACCAGGTAAAAAAGAAAAATTTTTCGTTGATGCTCCGAAGTATAAGCTGTAATAAAAAGCGGCAACAGCACATGGAGACACATCGAGGTGATAAACCTTATTCATGTTTGATTTGCGAATAATATATATCTACTACTTGAAAGGCCAGTTAAAATAAAAAATTCTACTAAATAAACGGTATCCTTGTTAGTGCGTTATGCAACGAATATATTAAATACTTTTTGCTTTTAAGTAAATTAGCTGCACATTTTTAGTTAGATTGTAAATATCAAAACCCTTCGAATTATTCATTTTAGCGGACTTTTACTGCAGTATGCACTTTTCAATGAACCTGTTATTATTGAAATTAAATGTAATTTACTCTGTATCAATTTGAATCATTTGTTATTAATGTTAACAGGGCCAATTTGCTAAAATACGGCTAAAAAACAGATTAAACAATGTACGCTCGCTATATAGGTCGAATGAATTGCGCTCTATTAATAAGTAAATACGCGAAATAAATGTCTTGCTTATACTTCAATCGTTTCCTCCATTTCGCTTGTTCTTAAATTGGTGCTCGACACTGTTAGCCTATCCGAAAAAAGAATTCGATTTGTAATTGTTTCTATTTTGAAACTAGTGTTATATAAAAGAAAAACCTATATATACTGTACAACTAGCGGCCTAAAAATGTTAAAAAATCTAAGTAAAAGGAATTAATTAAGCAAACGTAGCGGATGTAATAGTTAACCTATAAATAATAAAAATCTAAATAAACGGTTGCAAGAGTAAAAGGTATCCTTGATAACGAATAAACATAATTAATTTTTGCTTTAAGTAAATTTACATTCTCTATTTTTAAAGCGGATTTCCTATATATACATAAATCGTTACGAGCGTTGACAAAATTGCGCTTGCATCTGAATTAAGTGAATTATATTTTTAAAATGGTCGAAAACAGCAATAACTTTGTTATAATAGATTTACAAAGCTTCAGGACAAGCGTTAAGAACTTTAGCCCGAAAGAATTGGCTGCTTACGATGGAGACGCTTACCGCCGCATTTACAAAAGAAGCAAAATGGCTCATGAACAATCACCACTGAATTAATTGGAGCGAAGGGTTTACTCCGGTCTTCATGTTTTCGAAGATCCTTCAACGACTTGTTCGAGATGCCGATGTTATATACGTAAAAGGACGTGAAAAGGCCGCATTTTTAAGAAATTACATTAACAAACACATCGTCGAGATAGAAGAACAACCGGCCTGCATGCATCATTCGCAATCTATTTGTTACTGCGTTTTATCCAATGTTTTTCATTTGAAAAAACACTATATATTGGAATAATGGCCCCCTGGTATGTATTTTGTTTAACATCTAAAGCACCAGGACTTTGCGTAATTTTTATTACATTGTTATTGCATGATTGACGGTAATGAATTATTCCGGAACTTTATATGCAAATGTAGATGTTAATACCTAGTATTAGATTGTTGTAATTAAATAATGTTTAAAATAAAAAAACATGGTTGCTGTTTTAATATATTGATTTTAGGAGGTGCAATTCCATGCATAGTTAAAATAAACGTGTACGTAAAACAAAATATATAATAACTAACACCGCTGCTCTTAAGAATGTATTGCGAAATACCGGTTATTTATATTAGTCAACACATGTAAAAAACGGCAATGTCGTTAATTGCAGCACGATTTGAATAATGTCGTTTCTCCTACTAATTACGTTGTTATGATATGCAAATTAACCAGATCTATTTCTGAAGCAGCAGTGGTGTAATTTCTCTTGTATTAACGCTGCTGTAACTGATCTTAATAATTAGAACAGTGTTGACCTTAAATTCATACTTTCAAATTTAAGGCGGTTAATATCATGCTAGTGCAATTATAAACTTTGGCGAATGTTAATTTCATTAACCGTGTACTGCCGGCGCGCTTTCATTTAGTAGGCCACAATGGCACTGGGTTTGTTAGGCGCCCCCCGTAAAAATATGTGGATGTGGCTTACACACATAAGGGTTGAATGACAAACGAAAAATTGGCCTTAAATTTGCATTTTATTAAAAATGTTCAGTACTGAGTATTCTATTTTAATATACAAAAGATGATGCGACATTGCATCTTTCCTCTACCTCCTCCCGCCCCGTGCAGGGTTGAATGACGAACGACTAATTGGCCTTAAATCTGCATTTTTATTAAGAGTGTTTAGTACTTGGTATTCTATTCAAATGTACAATAACCAGACCATGGGGGGTTCCGGCGGCTGGGGCTTTTCCCCGGAGTCTGCGCCGCCCCCCTTCCCGCCTTGCGCAGCGAGATAAGAGATAAAAGATTTAGGTTATGACAAATTAGCCTTAAATTTGCACTTCCGGTTCTCACGCTCATCAAAATTTGTCAGTTAGCCACGGCGCTGGAATAGATTAGCCTTAAATTTGCATTGCCCCCCGGGGTCTGACAGACTCCGATGAACTTTGACATTTGGCTTTTAAAAATTTACCCGAAAATATATACTTGGACATGGGGCCCCGGAGTTGATGTTTAGGGGATTTTATTCGCATCTAACGACTTTTGAAACCGGTTTCCACGATGGCAAAGATGGCACCTTTGCGTCCTCTCTGTCCTCTGAGGTTGATGTGACCTAGAAACTTCCACCGCTCCTGCATTTTTATGTTATATAGATAGAGATACCAATAGAAACCTATGTGTAAGAGAGAGGGCCCGGCGGCTAGGGATTTACCCCCCTGGGGTTGATGTTGCGCAATACCCAGAACATGTTAAGCAATATCTTACCCGAAAATATATACTTGAACATGGGGACCCCACAATATGGCGGCACAGACTCCGATGAACTTTGACATTTGGCATTATGAAGATGGCACCTTCGCGTTCCGGTTCCCACGCTCACCAAAATTTCGCAGCGCTGGAATAAATTAGCCTTAAATATACAAAAAACTGATGCGAGCCCCCCGGCGGCTGGAGCTCTGCCCCTCGGGGTTGGTGTGACCTTGAAAATTTCTCCGCTTTCGAACTTGCACATAAGGGCCCCACAATATGGCGGCTGGGGCTTTGCCCCCGGGCTCGCTTGAGTTAGAGAGAGAAAGATGGTTTTTTTGTAGAACCCTATGTGTCAAAGAGAGAAAGATAGATTTTTGGTGACTGACAGACACCGATGACCTTTGACATTTGGTTTCCTCCCCCTTGCCCCTCGAGGCTGGTGTTGCGCAATATCTTACATTTTTAATAAAAAAATTTACCCGAAAATATATACTTGAACATGGGGACCCCGGCGGCTGACGCAATATTACGAATCTAGGGCTCTGCCCCCTCGCGATGTAAACTTTGACATTTATATCCAGAACCCGTAGCAAACCACCCTTCCCCCACCACCCCGCCCCGCGCCGCGAGGTAAGGGTTGAACGATTTAAGCCAAGATTTGAGTTGGAAAACCTAATATTCGTGTACAGGGACCCAAACTACGCATACAAAAAAAATATTAAAGCTCTACCAAAACGTTTCCCTATTTTATAAATTTTGACTTTATTATAACTTCCCAGCTTTCTCTCGGCTGAACGATTGATCGTAAAAAAAACTACAAGTACTTAATGTGTAGGAAATTTTATCCTCTTCTATTTCATATAAGTTTAGCACTTCCAAAATTGATTGTTTCCCTTTAACTTTAGAAAAAGTAAAAATTTTGTTTTTTGCAGTTTTTCCTGTGAAAAACGTGTTTCCGGTCAAATTTTAAGTTGGAAAACCTAATAGTCGTGTACAGGGACGTAAACCACGCATACAAAAAAAATATCAAAGTTTTACCAAAACGTTTAGCTATTTTATAAATTTTGACTTTATTATAACTTCGCAGTTTTCTCTCGGCTGAACGATTGATCGTAAAATAACTACAAGTACTTAATGTGTAGGAAATTTTATCCTCTTGTATTTCATATAAGTTTAACACTTACAAAATGGATTGTTTCCGTGTAACTTTAGAAAAAATAAAAGTTTTGTTTTTTGCACAGTTTTTCCTGTGAAAAACGTGTTTTCGGTCAAAATTTAAGTTGGAAAACCTAATAGTCGTGTACAAGGACCTAAACTACGCATACAAAAAAAAATCAAAGCTCTACCAAATCGCTTCCCTATTTTATAAATTATGACTTTATTATAACTTCGCAGCTTTCTCTCGGCTGAACGATTGATCGTAAAAAAAACAAGTACTTAATGTGTAGGAAATTTTATCCTCTTCTATTTCATATAAGTTTAACACTTACAAAATGGATTGTTTCCGTGTAACTTTAGAAAAAGTAAAAATGTTGTTTTTTGCATTTTTTCCTGTGAAAAACGTGTTTTTGGTCAAGATTTGAGTTGGAAAACCTAATATTCGTGTACAGGGACCCAAACTACGCATACAAAAAAAATATCAAAGCTCTACCAAAACGTTTCCCTACTTTATAAATTTTGACTTTATTTTAACTTCGCAGCTTTCTCTCGGCTGAACGATTGATCGTAAAAAAACTACAAGTACTTAATGTGTAGGAAATTTTATCCTCTTCTATTTCATATAAGTTTAGCACTTACAAAATTGATTGTTTCCCTTTAACTTTAGAAAAAGTAAAAATTTCGTTTTGTGCAGTTTTTCCTGTGAAAAACGTGTTTCCGGTCAAAATTTAAGTTGGAAAACCTAATAGTCGTGTACAGGGACGTAATCTACGCATACAAAAAAAATATCAAGGTTTTACCAAAACGTTTAGCTATTTTATAAATTTTGACTTTATTATAACTTCGCAGCTTTCTCTCGGCTGAACGATTGATCGTAAAAAAACTACAAGTACTTAATGTGTAGGAAATTTTATCCTCTTCTATTTCATATAAGTTTAACTCTTACAAAATGGATTGTTTCCGTATAACTTTAAAAAAACAAAAATTTTGTTTTTTGCACAGTTTTTTCAGCGAAAAACGTGTTTCCGGTTAATATTTAAGTTGGAAAACCTAATATTCGTGTACAAGGACCCAAACTACGCATACAAAAAAAATATCAAGGTTCTACCAAAACGTTTCCTTATTTTATAAATTTTGACTTTATTATAACTTCGCAGCTTTCTCTCGGCTGAAAGATTGATCGTAAAAAAAACTACAAGTACTTAATGTGTAGGAAATTTTATTGGCGCTTGGCTGGACGCTTGGCTTGGCGCTTTCTTCGCGCGTGGCTTGTCGCTTGGCTTGTCGCTTGGCTTGGCGCTTTCTTGGCGCGTGGCTTGGCGCTTGGCTTGGCGCTTTTTTGGCGAGTGGCTTTTCGCTTGGCTAGGCGCATGGCTTGGCGCTCTTCTTGGCGCGTGGCTTGGCGCTTGGCTGGACGCTTGGCTTGGCGCTTTCTTGGCGAGTGGCTTGTCGCTTTTTTTGGCGCTTGATTTGGTGCGTGGCTTGGCGCTTGGCTGGGCGCTTGGCTTGGCGCTTGGTCTAGCGCATGGCTTGGCGCTCTCCTTGGTGCGTGGCTTGGCGCTTGGCTTGGCGCTTGGCTTGGCACTTGGCTTGGCGCTTTCGTGGCGCTTGGTTTGTCGCTTGGCTTGGCGCTTTCTAGGCGCGTGGCTTGGAGCTTGGCTGGACGCTTGGCTTAGCGCTTTCTTGGCGCGTGACTTGGTGCGTGGCTTGGCGCTTGGCTGGGCGCTTGGCTTGGCGCTTCGCTTAGCGCATGGCTTGGCGCTCTCCTTGACGCGTGGCTTGGCGCTTGGCTTGGCGCTTTCTAGGCGCGTAGCTTGGCGCTTGGCTTGGCATTTGGCTTGGCGCTTGGCTTGGCGCTTTCGTGGCGCGTGGCTTGTCGCTTGGCTTGGCGCTTTTCTTTGCGGGTGGCTTGCCACTTGGCTTGGCGTTTGGCTTGGCGCGTGGCTTGGCGCTTTTCTTGGCGCGTGACTTAACTCTTGGCTTGGCGCTTGGCTTGGCGCTTGGCTTGGCGTTTGGCTTGGCGCTTTCGTGGCGCGTGGCTTGTCGCTTGGCTTGGCGCTTGGCTGGGCGCTTATCTTGGCGTTTGGCTTGGCGCATTTCTTGGCGCGTAGCTTGTCGCTTGCCTTGGTGCTTTTCTTGGCACTTGGCTTAGAGCTTGGCTTGGTGCGTGGCTTGTGGCTTGGCTGGGCGCTTGGCGTGGCGCTTGGCTTGACGCTTTTCTTGGCGCGTGGTTTGGCGCGTGGCTTGGTGCTTGGCTGGGCGTTTGGCTTGGCGCTTGGCTTGAAGCTTGGCTTGGCGCATGGCTTGGCACGTGGCTTGGCGCTTGGCTTGACGCTTTTCTTGACACGTTGTTTGGCACTTGGCTTGGCGCTTGGCTTGACGCTTTTCTTGGCACGTGGTTTGGCTCGTGGCTTGGCGCTTGGCTGGGCGCTTGGCTTGGCGCTTGGCTTGACGCTTTTCTTGGCGCGTGGTTTGGCGCGTGGTTTGGCGCTTGGCTGGGCGCTTATCTTGGCGCTTGGCTTGGCGCATTTCTAGGCGCGTAGCTTGTCGCTTGGATTGGTGCTTTTCTTGGCACTTGGCTTGGCGCTTGGCTTGGCGCGTGGCTTGTCGCTTGGCTGGGCGCTTGGCGTGGCGCTTTGCTTGGCGCATGGCTTGGCTCTCTCTTTGGCGGGTGGCTTGGCGCTTGGCTTGCCGCTTGGCTTAACGCTTTTCTTGGCGCGTGGCTTAGCGCGTGGCTTGTAGCTTGGCTTGGCGCTCTCCTTGGTGCATGGG
Source organism: Agriotes lineatus (assembly GCA_940337035.1). Taxonomy (NCBI): domain Eukaryota; kingdom Metazoa; phylum Arthropoda; class Insecta; order Coleoptera; family Elateridae; genus Agriotes; species Agriotes lineatus. The sequence continues at coordinate 55,769 of CALNHX010001464.1, forward strand.
GTGGCGCTTTTCTTGGCGCGTGGCTTGGCGCTTGGCTTGGCGCTTGGCTTGGCGTTTTTCTTGGCGCGTGACTTGTCGCTTGGCTTGGCGCTCTCCTTAAAGTGTGGCTTGTCGCTTGGCTTGGCGCTTTCTTGGCGCTTTGCTTGGCGCTTGGCTTGGCGATTATTCTTGACGCGTGGCTTGGCGCTTGGCTTGGCGTTTTTCTTGGCGCGTGGCTTGTCGCTTGGCTTGGCGCTCTCCTTAAAGTGTGGCTTGTCGCTTGTCTTGGCGTTTTCTTGGCGCGTGGCATGGCGCTTGGCTTGGCGCATGGCTTGGCGCTCTCCTTGTCGTGTGGCTTGGCGCTTGGCTTGCCGTTTGGCTTAACGCTTTTCTTGGCGCGTGGATTGGCGCGTAGCTTGGCGCTTGGCTGGGCGCTTGGCTTGGCGCTTGGCTAGACGCTTGCCTTGGCGCTTACTTGGCGCGTGGCTTGTCGCTTGGCTTGGCGTTTTCTTGGCGCGTGGCTTGACGCTTGGCTTGGCGCATGGCTTGGCGCTCTCCTTGTCGCGTGGCTTGGCGCTTGGCTTGCCGTTTGGCTTAACGCTTTTCTTGGCGCGTGGATTGGCGCGTAGCTTGGCGCTTGGCTGGGCGCTTGGCTTGGCGCTTGACTTGGCGTTTGGGTTGGCGCTTTTCTTGGCGCGTGGCTTAGCGCGTGGCCTGTCGCTTGGCTTGGCGCTCTCCTTGGTGCATGGGGTGGCGCTTTTCTTGGCGCGTGGCTTGGCGCTTGGCTTGGCGCTTGGCTTGGCGCTTGGCTTGGCGCTTGGCTTGGCGCTTGGCTTGGCGCTTGGCTTGGCGTTTTTCTTGGCGCGTGGCTTGTTGCTTGGCTTGGCGCTCTCCTTAAAGTGTGGCTTGTCGCTTGGCTTGGCGCTTTCTTGGCGCGTTTCTTGGCGCTTGGCTTGGCGATTATTATTGACGCGTGGCTTGGCGCTTGGCTAGACGCTTGCCTTGGCGCTTACTTGGCGCGTGGCTTGTCGCTTGGCTTGGCGTTTTCTTGGCGCGTGGCTTGGCGCTTGGCTTGGCGCATGGCTTGGCGCTCTCCTTGGCGCGTGGCTTGGCGCTTGGCTTGCCGCTTGGCTTAACGCTTTTCTTGGCGCGTGGCTTAGCGCGTAGCTTGTCGCTTGGCTTGGCGCTCTCCTTGGTGCATGGGGTGGCGCTTTCTTCGGCGCGTGGCTTGGCGCTTGGCTTGGCGTTTGGCTTGACGCTTTTCTTGGCGCGTGGCTTGTCGCTTGGCTTGGCGCTCTCCTTAAAGTGTGGTTTGGCGCTTGGCTTGGTGCTTTTCTTGGCGAGTGGCTTGTCGCTTGGTTTGGAGCTTATCTTGGCGCGTGGCTTAGCACTTGGTTTGGCGCTTAGCCAGACGCTTGGCTTGGCGCATGCCCTGGCGCTCTCCTTGGCGCGTGGTTTGGCGCTTGGCTTAGCGTTTGGCTTGGAGCTTGTCTCAGCACTTGGCTTGGCGCTTTTTTTGGCGCGTGGATTGGCGCGTAGCTTGGCGCTTGGCTTAGCGTTTGGCTTGGAGCTTGTCTCAGCGCTTGGCTTGGCGCTTTTTTTGGCGCGTGGATTGGCGCGTAGCTTGGCGCTTGGCTGGGCGCTTGGCTTGGCACTTGGCTTGGCGTTTGGCTTGGCGCGTAGCTGGGCGCTTGGCTTGGAGCTTGGCTTGGCGTTTGGCTTGGCGCTTTTCTTGGCGCATTTCTTGGCGCGTGGCTTAGCGCTTTGCTTGGCGGTTGGCTTAGCGCTTTTCTTATCGCGTGGCTTAGCGCTTGGTTGGGCGCTAGGCTTGACGTTTGGCTTGGCGCTTTTCTTGGCGTGTGGCTTGGCGCTTAACTTTGTGTTTTGTTTGGCGCACGGCTTGGCGGTATCCTTGGCACTTGGCTTGGCGCTTAACCTTCTGTTTTGTTTGGCGCACGGCTTGGCGGTATCCTTGGCGCTTGGTTTGGCGCTTGGCTTGGCGCTTGGCTTGGCGCTTTTCTTGGCGCTTTTCTTAGCGCGTGGCTTGGCGCTTGTCTTAACTCTTTGGCTTGGCGCTTGTCTTGGCGCATGGTTTAACGCTCTCCTTGGCGCGTGGATAGGCGCTCTGCTAGGCGCTTGGCTTGGCGCTTGGTTTGGCGTTTTTCTAGGGGCGTAGCTTGTCGCTTGGCTTGGTGCTTTTCTTGGCGCGTGGCTTGGTACTTGGCTTGGCGCTTGGCATGGCGCGTGACTTGGAGCTTTTCTTGGCGCTTTTCTTGGCGCGTGGTTTGGCGCATGGCTTGGCGGTTGGCTTAACGCTCTCCTTTGCACGTGGTTTAGCGCTTGGCTGTGCGCTTGGCTTGGCGTTTGGCTTGGCGCTTTTCTTGGCGCGTGGTTTGTCGCTTGGCTTGGCGCTTTTCTTGGCGTGTGGCTTGACACTTGGCTTGGCGCTTAACTTGGCGCTTGGCTTGGCGCACAGCTTGGCGCTATCCTTGGCGCTTGGCTTGGCGCTTAGTGTGGCGCTTTTCTTGGCGCGTGGTTTGGCGCTTGGCTGGACGCTTGGCTTGGCGCTTCCCTTAGCGCTCGGCTTGGCGCTCGGTTTGGCGCTTGGATTGGCGCTTGGTTTAACGCTTGGTTTGGCGCATGGTTTGGCGCTCTCCTTGGCGCGTGGCTTGGCGCTTGGCTGGGCGCTTGGCTTGTCGCTTGGCTTGGCGCTTGGCTTTGCGCTTTTCTTAGCGCGTGGCTTGTTGCTTGGCTTGCCGCTTTCATAGCGCGTGGCTTGTCGCTTGGCGTGGCGCTTTCTTGGCGCGTGGCTTGTTGCTTAGCCTAGCGTTTTTCTTGGCGCGTGATTTGGTGCGTGGCTTGGCGCTTGGCTGGGCGCTTGGCTTGGCGTTTGGCTTGGCTCATGGCATAGCGCTCTTCTTGGAGCGTGGCTTGGCGCTTGGCTTGGCGCATGGCTTGGCGCTCTCCTTGGCGCGTAGCTTGACGCTTGGCTTTGCGCTTTCATGGCGCGCGCCTTGTCGCTTGGCCTAGCGCTTTTCTTGGCCCGCGATTTGGTGCATGGCTTGGCGCTTGGCTGGGAGCTTGCCTTGGCGTTTGGCTTAGCGCATGGCTTGGCGGTTGGCTTGGCGCGATCTTGGCGGGTGGCTTGGAGCTTGGCTTGGCGTTTGGTTTGGCGCATGGCTTGGCGCTTGTCTGGGCGCTTGGCTTGGCGCTTGGCTTGGCGCTTGGCTTGGCGCTTGGCTTGGCGCTTGGCTTGGCGCGATCTTGGCGGGTGGCTTGGCGCTTGGCTTGGCGTTTGGTTTTGCGCATGGTTTGGCGCTTGCCTGGGCTCTTGGCTTGGCGCTTGGCTTGGCGCTTGGCTTGGCGCTTGGCTTGGCGCATGTCTTAGCGCTTTCTTGGCGCTTGGCTTGGCGTTTGGTTTGGCGCATGGTTTGGCGCTTGTCTGGGCTCTTGGCTTGGCGGGTGGCTTGGCGCTTGGGTTGGCGTTTGGCTTGGCGCATGGTTTGGCGCATGGCTTGGCGCTTTTCTTGGCGCGTGGCTAGGCGCTTGTCTGGGCGCTTGACTTGGCGCTTGGCTTGGCGCTTGGCTTGTCGCTTGCCTTGGCGCTTTTCTTGGCGGGTGGTTCTGCACTTGGCTTGGCGCTTGGCTTAGCGCGTGGTTTGGCGCTTTTCTTGGCGCGTGGTTTGGCGTGTGGCTTGGCGCTTGGCTGGCTGGGCACTTGGCTTAGCGCTTGGCTTGACGCTTGGCTTGGCGTTTACCTTGGCGCGTGGCTTGGCGCTTCTCTTAGCGCGTGGCTTGGCACTTGGATTGCCGCTTGGCTTGGCGCTTGGCTTGGCGATTTTCTTGGCGCATTTTTTGACGCGTCGTTTGGCGCTTGGCTTGGTGCTTGGCTTGGCGCTTGGCTTGGCGCTTGGCTTGGCGCTGTTCTTAGCGCGTGGCTTGACGCTTAACTTGGCGTTTGGCTTGGCGCTTGGCTTGGCGCTGTTCTTAGCTCGTGGTTTGGCACTTGGCTTGCCGCTTGGCTTGGCGCTTGGCTTGGCGCTTTTCTTGGCACTTTTTTGGCGCTTTTCTTGGGGCGTCGCTGGGCGCTTGGCTTGGCGCTTGTCTTGGCGCATGGCTTGGCGCTCTCCTTGGCGTTTGGCTTGGCGCTTGGCTAAGCGCTTGGCTTGGCGCTTTTCTTGGCGCGTAGCTTGGCACTTGGCTTTAGGCTTAACATGGCGCTTGGCTTGGCGCATGGCATGGCGCTCTCTCTGGCGCGTGGCTTGGCGCTTGCCTTGGCGCTTTTCTTGGCGCGTGGTTTGTCGCTTGGCTTGGCGCATGGCGTGGCGCTTTTCTTGGCGCGTGGCTTGGCTTAGCGCTTGGCTTGGAGCTTGGCTTGGCGCTTGGCTTGGCGCTTGGCTTGGCGCTTGGCTTGGCGCTTGGCTTGGCGCTTGGCTTGGCGTTTGACTTGGCGCTTTCCTTAGCGCGTGGCTTGTTGCTTGGCTTGGCGCATGGCGTGGCGCTTTTCTTGGCGTGTGGCTTGGCGCTTGGCTTGGCGCTTGGCTTGGCGCTTGGCTTGGCGCTTTTCTTAGAGCGTGGCTTGTCGCTTGGCTTGGCGCTTCCCTTGGCGCGTGGATTGGCGCCTTTTTTGGTGCGTGGCTTGGCGCTATTCTTGGGGCGTGGCTGGGCGTTTGGCATGGCGCTTGGCTTGGTGTTTGGTTTGACGATTGGCTTGGCGCTTTTGTTGGCGCGTTGCTTGGCGCTTGGGTTGCGTCTTGGCTTGGGGCTTGGCTTGGCGCTTTTCTTGGCGCTTTCGTTGGCGCGTGGCTTGGCGCTTGGCTTGGCGCATAGCTTGGCGCTCTCCTTGGCGCTTGGCTTGGCGCTTGGCTTGGCGCTTGGCTTGGCGCTTGGCTTGGCGCTTGGCTTGGCGCTTGGCTTGGCGCTTGGCTTGGCGCGATCTTGGCGGATGGCTTGGCGCTTGGCTTGGCGTTTGGTTTGGCGCATGGTTTGGCGCTCTCCTTGGCGCGTGGCTTGGCGCTTGGCTGGGCGCTTGGCTTGGCGCTTGGCTTGGCGCTTGGCTTGGCGCTTGGCTTTGCGCTTTTCTTAGCGCGTGGCTTGGTGCTTGGCTTGCCGCTTTCATGGCTCGTGGCTTGTCGCTTGGCGTGGCGCTTTCTTGGCGCGTGGCTTGTTGCTTAGCCTAGCGTTTTTCTTGGCGCGTGATTTGGTGCGTGGCTTGGCGCTTGGCTGGGTGCTTATCTTGGCGTTTGGCTTGGCTCATGGCTTAGCGCTCTTCTTGGAGCGTGGCTTGGCGCTTGGCTTGGCGCATGGCTTGGCGCTCTCCTTGGCGCGTAGTTTGACGCTTGGCTTTGCGCTTTCATGGCGCGCGCCTTGTCGCTTGGCTTGGCGCTTTCTTGGCGCGTTGTTTGTCGCATGGCCTAGCGCTTTTCTTGGCGCGCGATTTGGTGCATGGCTTGGCGCTTGGCTCGGCGCTTGCCTTGGGGTTTGGCTTAGCGCATGGCTTGGCGCTTGGCTTGGCGCTTGGCTTGGCGCTTGGCTTGGCGCGATCTTGGCGGATGGCTTGGCGCTTGGCTTGGCGTTTGGTTTGGCGCATGGCTTGGCGCTTGTCTGGGCGCTTGGCTTGGCGCTTGGCTTGGCGCTTGGCTTTGCGCTTGGCTTGGCGCTTTCTTGGCGCGTGGCTTGTCGCTTGGCTTGGCGCATTTCTTGACGCGTGGCTTGGCGCTTGGCTTGGTGCTTGGCTTGGCGCTTGGCTTGGCGCTTGGCTTGGCGCTTGGCTTGGCGCTTGGCTTGGCGCTTGGCTTGGCGCTTGGCTTGGCGCTTGGCTTGGCGCTTGGCTTGGCGCTTGGCTTGGCGCTGTTCTTAGCGCGTGGCTTGGCGCTTGGCTTGGCGCTTGGCTTGGCACTGGGATTGACGCTTAACTTGGCGTTTGGCTTGGCGCTTGGCTTGGCGCTGTTCTTAGCGCGTGGTTTGGCACTTGGCTTGGCGCTTGGCTTGGCGCTTGGCTTGGCGCTTGGCTTGGCGCTTGGCTTGGCGCTTTTCTTGGCACTTTTTTGGCGCTTTTCTTGTGGCGTCACTTGGCGCTTGGCTTGGCGCTTGTCTTGGCAGTAGTAGAGATGGGCCGGTTCTACGATAAAATGACCTCACTTAACCCCAAACCAATTTTTGGGAGTCTGACAGGGGCCACCAATTTTGGGTGCCTGACAGTGGGCCACTTCAAGGTCACCGATTGGTAACATACAGTATGCGTCATAAGAAACGTCCCTAATGGCTTAAATCGTTCAACCCTTACCTCGCGGCGCGGGGCGGGGTGGTGGGGGAAGGGTGGTTTGCTACGGGTTCTGGATATACAAGTCAAGGTTTACATCGCGCGGGGGCAGATCCCTAGATTCGTAATATTGCGTCAGCCGCCGGGGTCCCCATGTTCAAGTATATATTTTCGGGTAAATTTTTTTATTAAAAATGTAAGATATTGCGCAACACCAGCCTCGAGGGGCAAGAGGGAGGAAACCAAATGTCAAAGGTCATCGGTGTCTGTCAGTCACCAAAAATCTATCTTTCTCTCTTTGACACATAGGGTTCTACAAAAAAACCATCTTTCTCTCTCTAACTTAAGCGAGCCCGGGGGCAAAGCCCCAGCCGCCATATTGTGGGGCCCTTATGTGCAAGTTTGGAAGCGGAGAAATTTTCAAGGTTACACCAACCCCGAGGGGCAGAGCTCCAGCCGCCGTGGGGCTCGCATCAGTTTTTTGTATATTTAAGGCTAATTTATTCCAGCGCTGCGAAATTTTGATGAGCGTGGGAACCGGAACGCAAAGGTGCCATCTTCATAATGCCAAATGTCAAAGTTCATCGGATTCTGTGCCGCCATATTGTGGGGTCCCCATGTTCAAGTATATATTTTCGGGTAAGATATTGCGTAACATGTTCTGGGTATTGCGCAACATCAACCCCAGGGGGGTAAATCCCTAGCCGCCGGGCCCTCTCTCTTACACATAGGTTTCTATTGGTATCTCTATCTATATAACATAAAAATGCAGGAGCGGTGGAAGTTTCTAGGTCACATCAACCCCAGAGGACAGAGAGGACGCAAAGGTGCCATCTTTGCCATCGTGGAAACCGGTTTCAAAAGTCGTTAGATGCGAATAACATCCCCTAAACATCAACTCCGGGGCCCCATGTCCAAGTATATATTTTCGGGTAAATTTTTAAAAGCCAAATGTCAAAGTTCATCGGAGTCTGTCAGACCCCGGGGGGCAATGCAAATTTAAGGCTAATCTATACCAGCGCCGTGGCTAACTGACAAATTTTGATGAGCGTGAGAACCGGAAGTGCAAATTTAAGGCTAATTTGTCATAACCTAAATCTTTTATCTCTTATCTCGCTGCGCAAGGCGGGAAGGGGGGCGGCGCAGACTCCGGGGAAAAGCCCCAGCCGCCGGAACCCCCCATGGTCTGGTTATTGTACATTTGAATAGAATACCAAGTACTAAACACTCTTAATAAAAATGCAGATTTAAGGCCAATTAGTCGTTCGTCATTCAACCCTGCACGGGGAGGGAGGAGGTAGAGGGAAGATGCAATGTCGCATCATCTTTTGTATATTAAAATAGGATACTCAGTACTGAACATTTTTAATAAAATGCAAATTTAAGGCCAATTTTTCGTTTGTCATTCAACCCCTACGTGTGTAAGCCACATCCACATATTTTTACGGTGGGCGCCTAACAAACCCAGTGCTATTGTGGCCTACTAAATGAAAGCGCGCCGGCAGTACACGGTAAATGAAATTAACATTCGCCAAAGTTTATAATTGCACTAGCATGATATTAACCGCCTTAAATTTGAAAGTATGAATTTAAGGTCAACACTGTTCTAATTATTAAGATCAGTTACAGCAGCGTTAATACAAGAGAAATTACACCACTGCTGCTTCAGAAATAGATCTGGTTAATTTGCATATCATAACAACGTAATTAGTAGGAGAAACGACATTATTCAAATCGTGCTGCAATTAACGACATTGCCGTTTTTTACATGTGTTGACTAATATAAATAACCGGTATTTCGCATTACATTCTTAAGAGCAGCGGTGTTAGTTATTATATATTTTGTTTTACGTACACGTTTATTTTAACTATGCATGGAATTGCACCTCCTAAAATCAATATATTAAAACAGCAACCATGTTTTTTTATTTTAAACATTATTTAATTACAACAATCTAATACTAGGTATTAACATCTACATTTGCATATAAAGTTCCGGAATAATTCATTACCGTCAATCATGCAATAACAATGTAATAAAAATTACGCGAAGTCCTGGTGCTTTAGATGTTAAACAAAATACATACCAGGGGGCCATTATTCCAATATATAGTGTTTTTTCAAATGAAAAACATTGGATAAAACGCAGTAACAAATAGATTGCGAATGATGCATGCAGGCCGGTTGTTCTTCTATCTCGACGATGTGTTTGTTAATGTAATTTCTTAAAAATGCGGCCTTTTCACGTCCTTTTACGTATATAACATCGGCATCTCGAACAAGTCGTTGAAGGATCTTCGAAAACATGAAGACCGGAGTAAACCCTTCGCTCCAATTAATTCAGTGGTGATTGTTCATGAGCCATTTTGCTTCTTTTGTAAATGCGGCGGTAAGCGTCTCCATCGTAAGCAGCCAATTCTGTCGGGCTAAAGTTCTTAACGCTTGTCCTGAAGCTTTGTAAATCTATTATAACAAAGTTCTTGCTGTTATCGACCATTTTAAAAATATAATTCACTTAATTCAGATGCAAGCGCAATTTTGTCAACACTCGTAACGATTTATGTATATATAGGAAATCCGCTTTAAAAATAGAGAATGTAAATTTATTTAAAGCAAAAATTAATTATGTTTATTCGTTATCAAGGATACCTTTTACTCTTGCAACCGTTTATTTAGATTTTTATTATTTATAGGTTAACTATTACATCCGCTACGTTTGCTTAATTAATTCCTTTTACTTAGATTTTTTAACATTTTTAGGCCGCTAGTTGTACAGTATATATAGGTTTTTCTTTTATATAACACTAGTTTCAAAATAGAAACAATTACAAATCGAATTCTTTTTTCGGATAGGCTAACAGTGTCGAGCACCAATTTAAGAACAAGCGAAATGGAGGAAACGATTGAAGTATAAGCAAGACATTTATTTCGCGTATTTACTTATTAATAGAGCGCAATTCATTCGACCTATATAGCGAGCGTACATTGTTTAATCTGTTTTTTAGCCGTATTTTAGCAAATTGGCCCTGTTAACATTAATAACAAATGATTCAAATTGATACAGAGTAAATTACATTTAATTTTTCAATAATAACAGGTTCATTGAAAAGTGCATACTGCAGTAAAAGTCCGCTAAAATGAATAATTCGAAGGGTTTTGATATTTACAATCTAACTAAAAATATGCAGCTAATTTACTTAAAAGCAAAAAGTATTTAATATATTCGTTGCATAACGCACTAACAAGGATACCGTTTATTTAGTAGAATTTTTTATTTTAACTGGCCTTTCAAGTAGTAGATATATATTATTCGCAAATCAAACATGAATAAGGTTTATCACCTCGATGTGTCTCCATGTGCTGTTGCCGCTTTTTATTACAGCTTATACTTCGGAGCATCAACGAAAAATTTTTCTTTTTTACCTGGTAATAAAGCGCAATGGTGGTGTGTTTTTAGCCCGCTAGTAACATACATTTAATGTTGTATAATATAATTTCAAAGAATCCTTGATATAATAGGTTCATTGAAGAATGCACACCAATTAAATCAAATACGAGACGCATACCTCAGTAAACGTCTACTTAAATTAATAATTTGAAGGGGCTGTTATCTTAAAATGTACTGCTCGGGTTTGCTTATTTTAATTGTTAAAGTTAGTAGGCACGTTTTAACTAAAAAAATATATTATGCGTCCTAAAGCGGCAGTGGTGCAATTTCTCTCGTATTGACACTCCTGCAACTGACCTTGATCTCGCAATATTACCTTTCTAATTTAAGGCGGTTTATATCGCACTTGACCTTCGACTCATAGAACAGGTGCACGAGAATGTTAATTACACATATTAAAACAGGGACATTATAAACAAAACCTACTATGTAAAGCAATAAAATTAAAACACGAGATAAAGATGGGGAAAAAATTTGCTACAAAGATTTCTGCAGTTTAATTGTCCCCTTATCATCTTCCTCCTCGCATTGCTCACATTATTTGCAGGCCATTTGAAAAAACAACTCATCGGATGACGAAATTCCTGTGAAAAGCTAGTATGTCTGCAGTGTTCTAAACCGAAATGCTACAATTCTATAACTAGTGATATTTAGAACACGTAGGTTTTTAGTATTTTATCGCAAAAGGCTGTGTATATATTTTCTACGATTTAGAATCCTTAAAATTAATATTTGCTTCTCTACAATTTGCAGCTAGAAAACGATATACGTTCAACCCTTGAAACAATTAACCCTCAGACTGCGGAAACCGGGTCTCAAGTGACCCGGACTTTCTATTTTTTTAAATAGTTCTACCGTTTTCCAATTTACTGCTTTGGGTGTTAGCTTATTCCTCGAAGCTGTTATGGAGATGCTGTAGAATAAATTTCGTGGAAAAATGTTTTGGTACACCTGAGATAATTCGCTCGGGTCACTTGAAACGCGGTTTTCGCGTTTCGAGCTTCATTGTTTTTTTTCTTGTTTTTTGGAGTATAATAACACTGTGTAAAATAATAGGCAAAAAATGGATCCTAATAAAATTCCTCTTACGAAACAACAATTGTATGACGAACTAATGCGTGATGATGACGAAAACGATTTTCATTTTTGGTCTGATGAGGACAGTGGCAGCGATAAAAGTGACGCAGAATATAAAGAATTTGTTAGACTGCAGGTCAATAAAGATAAAAGTTTTATGATTATAGTATCATGTTAAAGTATGTATTAGAAAAACAGACATTGTGGTGCTTTAAAACTAATTTAAAAAAATGTAATTCGATCCGGGTCACTAGAGACCCATTTCCGCACTCCGCGTAACTGAAATTATTTCCGCCGGGCGAGGGTTAAGGACAGCTAAACGCTTTAACATTAACGAATAACTTGTTAACATCATCTTATAATTATGCTTTATTAATGTATTTCCTGAGATTTTTAAATAGGATTTAGACGTTGTCTCTCATCATTAAATTCGCATCTTAAACCACTTAATTATACTACAAATGATTATATATGCAAAAAATTTTTTTATGGGTGTTAAGTCTAGAACAATATTCGATCTGCATCCAGCCATTTACCATATCCACATTCCACTTAAACAAAAATTTAGAAAAGCGGTATATAAATTAATTGTGTACAATATAATTTGGAAAAGAATCTGCGTAATTCGACATTTTCAAGATGTATTAAATGAATTTGAGGGTTAGTTGTATATTCTAGTTTCCAAAACCATTGTTTAGTAGAATTGCAGGCAAAGAACACGTAAGTTTTTTAGTATTATATTGTTGGTTAACACACCGGTAAAAATTCTCAAATATGTAATATTAAGTAGTCAACTGATAAGGGATTAGAACGGTACAGGATGGGCTCTCTATCGGTCGCCATCCGTTAAATTTTCGTCCGCGCTCGTGTATAGTGCACCAATGACAGTCATTAGCGGTTCAGATTTGTTATAGTGCAGTTCGTAAAACTCGCATAAATAGCTAATAATGATGCAACAACAGCAACCAACAATACGAATACATTATATAATTTTTGGTAAAATTTCTTATTCTACGTCCAGAGACAATGAATGTTAATTTAGATTTAGTAGTGCAATTACAAGTGTACAATTAGGCAAACCATCGCAAAATTTTAGTTTCCTGCTATAATTTGTCGTCGGACAATAACTTTCAAAATGTAAATTTTCTGGATAAAACCAAACTATTGACAGTTTTACCTACAGCTGAAAAAATATGTGTATGTTTCACAATAGTTGTTCAGATAAAGCAGCAGCTGCTAATGCAGTTGTATTAGTATATTATACAAAGTATATCGATTAATTAATTATTTAAAATGGAATTTGGAAAAAAATCTACGTAATTCGACTTAATCTGCTTTTGATGCTACTGTTTCTATTTATAAGAATTGTTATTTTTAGGTCTTAGATTAGTGTATTACTAACAATATGATATTTTGTATATCTAATAATAATAAATATACGTAAAGAAGCGGCCTTTTGTATAATAATTAGTTAAGTCTCCGTCCTCGAACGGGCTAGTGCTAATTAGTGGCGACGCGGTGGAAATTAATGGAATTTCTTTCCGTTTCTATGTAAAGTTTTAATTGCACTTCGATCGTCGAGTTGCATTGACGTGTGTACTTATTAGTAGTAATAGCAGTACGCTTATATATCAAATCAACAACAATAGGCTTTGACTTTAGTTGTGCATCAATCTATTGCCGCACGGGTTACATTCTTCGCGAATCCAAACGTTACGATATTTGTCAAAAAGAAATTCACATTGGAATTATGCGAGACGGCAAAGTGATCATTCGACTTACATGTACCCTTTATGGATATTGTTCCTGCGACAGGATAGTACTAAATCCAGACGAATGGGAAATGCTACTACACTTTAAATCAATCATTTTAGACAAGAAAGAGCACGAATTAATCGCATTAGGCAACCTTTCCCTATATTACGATAAAAAAACCGATAATACTGGACTATTATCGAAGGTCAGTGAAAAAGAAGTTTTTAAACTTGAATTAGATTTTCACGAGTGGAAGCAACTCTTTCGCATCTCTAATGTTATAAACTACAGGATTAATCTATTAACTGCTCAAAACTTTAAATCGTTCTACAATAGAGCCATTTTTCATCTTAAAAATACACTTGGATTTCAACCTCTCTGCTATAAAATCGCTGGCAGTTGCGAAGAGAAGAAGGAAATAAAAACTAAAATCTGCAACGAAATTCAATTGCTCGCAGATAACAAGGACTTTTCAAACCAGCTACAGAATATTATCTGCTTAATGGAAATGACCTGTGAAGGCAGTTTGTTAACCATAATTAAAGATTGTCAATAAAATAGCGACATAACTTATTAATTACCTTATATTGTAATTGTATATTTCATATGCATAAAATTAAACGTTTTCCGATGCTTTTGTTTTGCAGGATTATCTGCAGCTGCCGCATGAGCATTTGGTGTAGCTAAAGCTGTCATAAAACCAGTATGTCTGCAGTGTTCTAAACCGAAATGCTACAACTGCATAACGAGTAATATTTAGAACATGCTGGTTTTTGTATTTTATTATTGTTTTACACAAATGTGTTCTTATACAATAAAGTTGTTTAATGTAATTGTGCATGTATTGATTTTTTTCCTGAAAACAACAGCATTCTAGAGGACACGTTTTCCGGTAAAAAATCTCAAAATATGTAATATTAAACAGTCAACAAATTGTTTGCAATAGAATTTGGAAGAGAATCTGTTATTTTAATCTGCTTTTGATGTTACTGTTTCTATTTATAAGAATTATTATGTTTAGGCCTTAGATTAGTGTATTACTAATAATCATAAAAAAATAAATTTGTGAAAATAAATATGTTAAAAAGAAGCAGAATAAATACCATTCCATGGGGCCATTATTCCTTAGAACTGTAAAATGAATAAAACACGTTTTTTATTTACCTTTAATTATACATTTCAGGACCAGATACATATTGCATCACATAGTGTTTATGTAAATCACAAACATTGGATAAAGCGCAGTAAGAAAGAAATTGTAAATGATGCATGCATGCCGGTTTTAAAGCAGGCAGTGTCGGTTGTTCATCTATCTCAACGATGTGTTTGTTGGTGTAATTTCTTAAAAATGCGGCCTTTTCACGTATACATGTATAAAATTACAAATATATAAATATATATATATATATTATGCATCAGTCAATTATTGCGCTAGAGAGATGTTGTTGTTGTCATCTCTGTCTTCGAGGAGATCGTAACAGATGGGTAGGCGAACATCACCATAAATCATATACGATTTTCCTCACACATTTACTTTCTAATCCAAAAAATTTTAAATGCTCTTCTGTGGGCTTTATCACGCAGTCATAACACCAATCCCACCCGTCTGGGAGTCGTAGCTTTGTATCAGTATTAAAGTCCGGATGCCCATCTAGCGTAACGGTGATATCCATACGATCACAACCAAACCAAGGAAATAAATGTAAAACTTCGTGGAAATGATACTCGTAGTAATATTTCTCTTCCAAAGAGGCGACGGCTTTCATGTTACAATCAGACTGCCACAATTTATTCGACAGACAGACAGACAGACAGACATATGCTCTCTGTTCTCGGTAGACCTTCTTGGTTTGAACCTTTCTGTCTGTCTGCTTGTCTGTCTGTCTGTCTGTGCAATGATATGCAAATTAACCAGATCTATTTCTGAAGCAGCAGTGGTGTAATTTCTCTTGTATTAACGCTGCTGTAACTGATCTTAATAATTAGAACAGTGTTGACCTTAAATTCATACTTTCAAATTTAAGGCGGTTAATATCATGCTAGTGCAATTATAAACTTTGGCGAATGTTAATTTCATTAACCGTGTACTGCCGGCGCGCTTTCATTTAGTAGGCCACAATGGCACTGGGTTTGTTAGGCGCCCCCCGTAAAAATATGTGGATGTGGCTTACACACATAAGGGTTGAATGACAAACGAAAAATTGGCCTTAAATTTGCATTTTATTAAAAATGTTCAGTACTGAGTATTCTATTTTAATATACAAAAGATGATGCGACATTGCATCTTTCCTCTACCTCCTCCCGCCCCGTGCAGGGTTGAATGACGAACGACTAATTGGCCTTAAATCTGCATTTTTATTAAGAGTGTTTAGTACTTGGTATTCTATTCAAATGTACAATAACCAGACCATGGGGGGTTCCGGCGGCTGGGGCTTTTCCCGGAGTCTGCGCCGCCCCCCTTCCCGCCTTGCGCAGCGAGATAAGAGATAAAAGATTTAGGTTATGACAAATTAGCCTTAAATTTGCACTTCCGGTTCTCACGCTCATCAAAATTTGTCAGTTAGCCACGGCGCTGGAATAGATTAGCCTTAAATTTGCATTGCCCCCCGGGGTCTGACAGACTCCGATGAACTTTGACATTTGGCTTTTAAAAATTTACCCGAAAATATATACTTGGACATGGGGCCCCGGAGTTGATGTTTAGGGGATGTTATTCGCATCTAACGACTTTTGAAACCGGTTTCCACGATGGCAAAGATGGCACCTTTGCGTCCTCTCTGTCCTCTGGGGTTGATGTGACCTAGAAACTTCCACCGCTCCTGCATTTTTATGTTATATAGATAGAGATACCAATAGAAACCTATGTGTAAGAGAGAGGGCCCGGCGGCTAGGGATTTACCCCCCTGGGGTTGATGTTGCGCAATACCCAGAACATGTTACGCAATATCTTACCCGAAAATATATACTTGAACATGGGGACCCCACAATATGGCGGCACAGACTCCGATGAACTTTGACATTTGGCATTATGAAGATGGCACCTTTGCGTTCCGGTTCCCACGCTCATCAAAATTTCGCAGCGCTGGAATAAATTAGCCTTAAATATACAAAAAACTGATGCGAGCCCCCCGGCGGCTGGAGCTCTGCCCCTCGGGGTTGGTGTGACATTGAAAATTTCTCAGCTTTCGAACTTGCACATAAGGGCCCCACAATATGGCGGCTGGGGCTTTGCCCCCGCGCTCGCTTGAGTTAGAGAGAGAAAGATGGTTTTTTTGTAGAACCCTATGTGTCAAAGAGAGAAAGATAGATTTTTGGTGACTGACAGAAACCGATGACCTTTGACATTTGGTTTCCTCCCCCTTGCCCCTCGAGGCTGGTGTTACGCAATATCTTACATTTTTAATAAAAAAATTTACCCGAAAATATATACTTGAACATGGGACCCCGGCGGCTGACGCAATATTACGAATCTAGGGCTCTGCCCCCTCGCGATGTAAACTTTGACATTTATATCCAGAACCCGTAGCAAACCACCCTTCCCTCACCACCCCGCCCCGCGCCGCGAGGTAAGGTTGAACGATTTAAGCCAAGATTTGAGTTGGAAAACCTAATATTCGTGTACAGGGACCCAAACTACGCATACAAAAAAAATATTAAAGCTCTACCAAAACGTTTCCCTATTTTATAAATTTTGACTTTATTATAACTTCCCAGCTTTCTCTCGGCTGAACGATTGATCGTAAAAAAAGCTACAAGTACTTAATGTGTAGGAAATTTTATCCTCTTCTATTTCATATAAGTTTAGCACTTCCAAAATTGATTGTTTCCCTTTAACTTTAGAAAAAGTAAAAATTTTGTTTTTTGCAGTTTTTCCTGTGAAAAACGTGTTTCCGGTCAAATTTTAAGTTGGAAAACCTAATAGTCGTGTACAGGGACGTAAACCACGCATACAAAAAAAATATCAAAGTTTTACCAAAACGTTTAGCTATTTTATAAATTTTGACTTTATTATAACTTCGCAGTTTTCTCTCGGCTGAACGATTGATCGTAAAAAAACTACAAGTACTTAATGTGTAGGAAATTTTATCCTCTTCTATTTCATATAAGTTTAACACTTACAAAATGGATTGTTTCGGTGTAACTTTAGAAAAAATAAAAGTTTTGTTTTTTGCACAGTTTTTCCTGTGAAAAACGTGTTTTAGGTCAAAATTTAAGTTGGAAAACCTAATAGTCGTGTACAGGGACCTAAACTACGCATACAAAAAAAAATCAAAGCTCTACCAAATCGCTTCCCTATTTTATAAATTATGACTTTATTATAACTTCGCAGCTTTCTCTCGGCTGAAAGATTGATCGTAAAAAAAACTACAAGTACTTAATGTGTAGGAAATTTTATTGGCGCTTGGCTGGACGCTTGGCTTGGCGCTTTCTTCGCGCGTGGCTTGTCGCTTGGCTTGGCGCTTTCTTGGCGCGTGGCTTGGCGCTTGCTTGGCGCTTTCTTGGCGCGTGGCTTTTCGTTTGGCTAGGCGCATGGCTTGGCGCCCTTCTTTTGGTCGTGGCTTGGCGCTTGGCTGGACGCTTGGCTTGGCGCTTTCTTGGCGCGTGACTTGTCGCTTAGCTTAGCGTTTTCTTGGCGAGTGGCTTGTCGCTTTTTTTGGCGCTTGATTTGGTGCGTGGCTTGGCGCTTGGCTGGGCGCTTGGCTTGGCGCTTGGTCTAGCGCATGGCTTGGCGCTCTCCTTGGTGCGTAGCTTGGCGCTTGGTTTGGCGTTTTTCTTGGGGCGTAGCTTGTCGCTTGGCTTGGTGCTTTTCTTGGCGCGTGGCTTGGTACTTGGCTTGGCGCTTGGCATGGCGCGTGACTTGGCGCTTTTCTTGGCGCTTTTCTTGGCGCGTGGTTTGGCGCATGGCTTGGCGGTTGGCTTAACGCTCTCCTTGGCACGTGGTTTAGCGCTTGGCTGGGCGCTTGGCTTGGCGTTTGGCTTGGCGCTTTTCTTCTCGCGTGGTTTGTCGCTTGGCTTGGCGCTTTTCTTGGCGTGTGGCTTGACACTTGGCTTGGCGCTTAACTTGGCGCTTGGCTTGGCGCTTAGTGTGGCGCTTTTCTTGGCGCGTGGTTTGGCGCTTGGCTTGGCGCTTCCCTTAGCGCTCGGCTTGGCGCTCGGTTTGGCGCTTGGATTGGCGCTTGGTTTAACGCTTGGTTTGGCGCATGGTTTGGCGATCTCCTTGGCGCGTGGCTTGGCGCTTGGCTGGGCGCTTGGCTTGGCGATTGGCTTGGCGCTTGGCTTTGCGCTTTTCTTAGCGCGTGGCTTGGTGCTTGGCTTGCCGCTTTCATGGCGCTTGGCTTGTCGCTTAGCCTAGCGTTTTTCTTGGCGCGTGATTTGGTGCGTGGCTTGGCGCTTGGCTGGGCGCTTGGCTTGGCGTTTGGCTTGTTGCTTAGCCTAGCGTTTTTCTTGGCGCGTGATTTGGTGCGTGGCTTGGCGCTTGGCTGGGCGCTTGGCTTGGCGTTTGGCTTGGCTCATGGCTTAGCGCTCTTCTTGGAGCGTGGCTTGGCGCTTGGCTTGGCGCATGGCTTGGCGCTCTCCTTGGCGCGTAGCTTGACGCTTGGCTTTGCGCTTTCATGTCGCGCGCCTTGTCGCTTGGCCTAGCGCTTTTCTTGGCGCGCGATTTGGTGCATGGCTTGGCGCTTGGCTGGGAGCTTGCCTTGGCGTTTGGCTTAGCGCATGGCTTGGCGCTTGGCTTGGCGCGATCTTGGCGGGTGGCTTGGAGCTTGGCTTGGCGTTTGGTTTGGCGCATGGCTTGGCGCTTGTCTGGGCGCTTGGCTTGGCGCTTGGCTTGGCGCTTGGCTTGGCGCTTGGCTTGGCGCTTGGCTTGGCGCGATCTTGGCGGGTGGCTTGGCGCTTGGCTTGGCGTTTGGTTTGGCGCATGGTTTGGCGCTTGCCTGGGCTCTTGGCTTGGCGCTTGGCTTGGTGCTTGGCTTGGCGCTTGGCTTGGCGCTTGTCTTAGCGCTTTCTTGGCGCTTGGCTTGGCGTTTGGTTTGGCGCATGGTTTGGCGCTTGTCTGGGCTCTTGGCTTGGCGGGTGGCTTGGCGCTTGGATTGGCGTTTGGCTTGGCGCATGGTTTGGCGCATGGCTTGGCGCTTTTCTTGGCGCGTGGCTAGGCGCTTGTCTGGGCGCTTGGCTTGGCGCTTGGCTTGGCGCTTGGCTTGTCGCTTGCCTTGGCGCTTTTCTTCGCGGGTGGTTCTGCACTTGGCTTGGCGCTTGGCTTAGCGCGTGGTTTGGCGCTTTTCTTGGCGCGTGGTTTGGCGTGTGGCTTAGCGCTTGGCTGGCTGGGCACTTGGCTTAGCGCTTGGCTTGACGCTTGGCTTGACGTTTTCCTTGGCGCGTGGCTTGGCGCTTCTCTTAGCGCGTGGCTTGGCACTTGGATTGCCGCTTGGCTTGGCGCTTGGCTTGGCGATTTTCTTGGCGCATTTCTTGACGCGTCGCTTGGCGCTTGGCTTGGTGCTTGGCTTGGCGCTTGGCTTGGCGCTTGGCTTGGCGCTTGGCTTGGCGCTGTTCTTAGCGCGTGGCTTGGCGCTTGGCTAAGCACTTGGCTTGGCACTGGGCTTGACGCTTAACTTGGCGCTTGGCTTGGCGCTTGGCTTGGCGCTTGGCTTGGCGCTGTTCTTAGCTCGTGGTTTGGCACTTGGCTTGCCGCTTGGCTTGGCGCTTGGCTTGGCGCTTTTCTTGGCACTTTTTGGCGCTTTTCTTGGGGCGTCGCTGGGCGCTTGGCTTGGCGCTTATCTTGGCGCATGGCTTGGCGCTCTCCTTGGCGTTTGGCTTGGCGCTTGGCTAAGCGCTTGGCTTGGCGCTTTTCTTGGCGCGTAGCTTGGCACTTGGTTTTATGCTTAACATGGCGCTTGGCTTGGCGCATGGCATGGCGCTCTCTTTGGCGCGTGGCTTGGCGCTTGCCTTGGCGCTTTTCTTGGCGCGTGGTTTGTCGCTTGGCTTGGCGCATGGCGTGGCGCTTTTCTTGGCGCGTGGCTTGGCTTAGCGCTTGGCTTGGCGTTTGGCTTGGCGCTTGGCTTGGCGCTTGGCTTGGCGCTTGGCTTGGCGCTTGGCTTGGCGCTTGGCTTGGCGCTTGGCTTGTCGCTTGGCTTGGCGCTTTCCTTGGCGCGTGGCTTGGCGCCTTTTTTGGCGCGTGGCTTGGCGCTATTCTTAGGGCGTGGCTGGGCGTTTGGCATGGCGCTTGGCTTGGTGTTTGGCTTGACGATTGGCTTGGCGCTTTTGTTGGCGCGTTGCTTGGCGCTTGGGTTGCCGCTTGGCTTGGGGCTTGGCTTGGCGCTTTTCTTGGCGCTTTCGTTGGCGCGTGGCTTGGCGCTTGGCTTGGCGCATAGCTTGGCGCTCTCCTTGGCGCGTGGCTTGGCGCTTGGCTTGGCGTTTTCTAGGCGCGTGGCTTGGCGCTTGGCTTGGCGCTTTTCTTTGCGGGTGGCTTGGCACCTGGCTTGGTGCTTAACTTTGTGTTTTGTTTGGCGCACGGCTTGGCGGTATCCTTGGCACTTGGCTTGGCGCTTAACCTTGTGTTTTGTTTGGCGCACGGCTTGGCGGTATCCTTGGCGCTTGGTTTGGCGCTTGGCTTGGCGCTTGGCTTGGCGCTTTTCGTGGCGCTTTTCTTAGCGCGTGGCTTGGCGCTTGTCTTGGCTCTTTGGCTTGGCGCTTGTCTTGGCGCATGGTTTAACGCTCTCCTTGGCGCGTGGATAGGCGCTCTGCTAGGCGCTAGGCTTGGCGCTTGGTTTGGCGTTTTTCTTGGGGCGTAGTTTGTCGCTTAACTTGGTGCTTTTCTTGGCGCGTGGCTTGGTACTTGGCTTGGCGCTTGGCATGGCGCGTGACTTGGCGCTTTTCTTGGATCTTTTCTTGGCGCGTGGTTTGGCGCATGGCTTGGCGGTTGGCTTAACGCTCTCCTTGGCACGTGGTTTAGCGCTTGGCTGTGCGCTTGGCTTGGCGTTTGGCTTGGCGCTTTTCTTGGCGCGTGGTTTGTCGCTTGGCTTGGCGCTTTTCTTGGCGTGTGGCTTGACACGTGGCTTGGCGCTTAACTTGGCGCTTGGCTTGGCGCACAGCTTGGCGCTATCCTTGGCGCTTGGCTTGGCGCTTAGTGTGGCGCTTTTCTTGGCGCGTGGTTTGGCGCTTGGCTGGACGCTTGGCTTGGCGCTTCCCTTGGCGCTCGGCTTGGCGCTCGGTTTGGCGCTTGGATTGGCGCTTGGTTTAACGCTTGGTTTGGCGCATGGTTTGGCGCTCTCCTTGGCGCGTGGCTTGGCGCTTGGCTGGGCGCTTGGCTTGGCGCTTGGCTTGGCGCTTGGCTTGGCGCTTGGCTTTGCGCTTTTCTTAGCGCGTGGCTTGGTGCTTGGCTTGCCGCTTTCATGGCGCGTGGCTTGTCGCTTGGCGTGGCGCTTTCTTGTCGCGTGGCTTGTTGCTTAGCCTAGCGTTTTTCTTGGCGCGTAATTTGGTGCGTGGCTTGGCGCTTGGGTTGCCGCTTGGCTTGGGGCTTGGCTTGGCGCTTTTCTTGGCGCTTTCGTTGGCGCGTGGCTTGGCGCTTGGCTTGGCGCATTTCTTGGCGCTCTCCTTGGCGCGTGGCTTGGCCCTTGGCTTGGCGCTTTTCTTTGCGGGTGGCTTGCCACTTGGTTTGGCGCTTGGCTTGGCGCGTGGCTTGGCGCTTTTCTTGGCGCGTGACTTAACGTGTGGCTTGGCGCTTGGCTTGGCGCTTGGCTTGGCGTTTGGCTTGGCGCTTTCGTGGCGCGTGGCTTGTCGCTTGGCTTGGCGCTTGGCTGGGCGCTTATCTTGGCGCTTGGCTTAGCGCATTTCTTGGCGCGTAGCTTGTCGCTTGGCTTGGTGCTTTTCTTGGCACTTGGCTTGGCGCTTGGCTTGGCGCGTGGCTTGTCGCTTGGCTGGGCGCTTGGCGTGGCGCTTGGCGTGGCGCTTGGCATGACGCTTTTCTTGGCGCGTGGTTTGGCGCGTGGCTTGGCGCTTGGCTGGGCGCTTGGCTTGGCGCTTGGCTTGAAGTTTGGCTTGGCGCATGGCTGGGCGCTTATCTTGGCACTTGGCTTAACGCTTTTCTTGACGCGTGTGTTACATCAACAATTGCCGATGGTAAATCGGAACATGCTCGCACTAACTCAGGAGAAGGGTCGTGGGCAACTTACCTTCCAAAAAAACTAAAGATCAAACGGATAAGGGCGCCAAGAGGTTTCCAGTCTATGCTCCACTCGTTCGTTTAAGCAACAAATTTACTAAATTCGCTCAAGATAGCAATGCAACGTAAACAATAAAACAAAACCCACAGAGTAATAAATCGTATAATATTTCTAATAGATAATGGATCGGATAACAGGGAGGCATGAAATTGTTTTGTAATTACTGGCATAAAGTACACAGACAAGACTAGCACAAAATAAATATGTATCACAGTAGGCAAATATATATCACATTGTTACTTATTTCACAGATTCAATCGGGTGCATCCGAAATCGCAGCTAGGCTGACGGCCTCGTAACTAATTTCTAAATGGACTTACTTTCAGCACTAAATTTGGCCAAAACACATTGATTAATAGCAAACCAAAGGCTAAGAGAATGTCACCGTTGTACTGCGTTCCACTCTTTAGTATGTATCAAGTTAATAATTTACGAATACCCACGTAAGCAATCAGATCCGTCTGCCCTATGGAAATAAGCACTGCTGAATACTGTTCCACCTATTTTAATTAATCCGAAGGAGCATGGAACTATCGCAACTAGGTTTGCCACTCGCTCAGCGAAATTTCAATCCAAAATGGGCTTCGGCGAAATTACTTTAAAATAAGCACAGCGAAAGCTCGCACTGCGTGTGACACCTAATTACAACAATTACTTGCGGTGAAGCCGCTAATAAAAGAACCCTATATGAATTGCTAAACAAGATAACGCAGGCAATTGACAATTCCAGTGCATCCTAGCAGTTAACGAACATAATACTATGCCGCACAACGAAATCGTTTGAGAGTTCGTATAACAAAGTGCAAAATAATCGAGGTAGGTTTCAAACCAGACTCGGCATCCCGAGGTCACTCCAAACACCAGGGGCTGCTCCTAAGGGAAGCTGTGAGCCACCGCGAACAGGACTCTGCCTCAAATCTCTCCGAGGGGTGTGCGAGGAACCACAGCAATCGACTCTGGGCTGATCTCAGCCCGAAACAAGGAGCCAGGGAATCCTGATAATCGCCTAACAGAAAAATGTGCTTTTACACAATCAGAGGTATTGGTAAACTTTCCTGGCCCATCGACGGAAAGGATGTTAAAATAACGGCTGCCACAACTACTAGGTTCTTTGGGCGTCCTTTACGAACCCTTCTTTCAGTTCAGCTTCCTACATGGGAGACGATGCACCTCGAAGATTGTCCAAAACGACCAATTTAGCAAGCGGACACCTTAGCAAGCAACTTTTCACGAAAAAGGACGCTTCCCTAACGCCATCTCACGACAACGCCATTTCAGGACAACGTTGGAAGTTGTTGGTGCCGATAATACAGAGCCCTAAACCGGTATTTTAAATACGAACCTTCCAAAGAGAAAATAGAAACCTGTATTTCCACTAGAACTGTTTCAATTGCGATTTGAATTGTTCGAAAAACAACAAAGGTTGCCTGCCAATCAGGCGGAGAGTACTGCATAATTACGAGAAAACAATTCATTGGTTTCAACTCCCCCCTTTCTTACAGAGGTTTTACCCTCAAACAACCAAACTACAACCATAAAAACCACGAAAACCCCCACCTCAGAACAACAACTACTGGTGTGGACAGAAGTGACACCCAGAGGACCCCGAAGCCAGAACGACCCACACGATAGGGATCGAGTCTACTCGTCGCTGCGAGCTGGAGAGTGCTGCGCCGGTGAGCAGACCCGTGACTACCCATCGCGGAGCGGTCCCAGACCCGAGACCCCCCAAACATCATCCCAAGACCACACCAAGTACCCGCCCCCTTGAATACTTCCAAAACAAAAAAAACCCCGAGGTGGAAGATACCCCGGCGGTTATGGTACTGCTAGACCGAAAAAGGACTACAAAACAAACTAAGAGAACGATCAGGGTTCTTCTTTTGACGATCGTGAGGAGAAGGTAACCCCGGGAAAAGAGGATCCGAAGAAGATCAGTGAAGCGACAGGCAGAGCCACATTTATGCTCCTCACCAATCATACTGGTTGAGGGTCCCTCCCACACCGCGTACGGAGGGGACAAAGGTCCCTACAACCTTTACCTCATGCATTCCGAAGACTCCATTCACACTCAAGTCACAAACATACCAGATCAAAGAGAAAGTCGGAAAAATAGGAAAGCAACTCATGGGTACCCAACACATTCACACCAAAGACCATACACTCTGGATGAAAAGGAAAAGGGATAGGTAAAGTCAGAAGGAAAGAAGGCGAAGAATGAAGGACTGATCGTCTCGACACAAACTAAAACATTCACCAGAAAAATCTGTGAACAATAATCCCGAACTATCGGAAACTCGCTCGTACGAACCAAAAGACGTTCACCAGTAAACCTGTGAACAATGATCCCTCACTATCGGAAACTTAATCGTACAGCAGAAAAAAAGGTTCACCAGAAGAATCTGTGAACAACAACTCCGTTTTAACGGAAAACAAACCTAACACTGAACAACTAACTACTCACGAATGTTAACCCAAAATCCAACAAGGACTAGTGTCAAGCAATCCAAAATCCCTCAAATGAAGTAAACGGTACATAACCTAAATAAATATTGCAAGACACAGGGTGCTAACCAAACGACACCTACAAAGCTCACATTCGCAAGCATTCAGCTACCCTAATGCTAAAGAGACGGGGAGAAGAAGATGATATAGCTCCCTATACTCTAAAAAAAAGGAAAAGCAAGATGACAATGCTTCCTATAGTGACCTTCCCTGCGTGCCAACCAACCACCCTAAAACACGCTCACTCTAAATCCTCATCTTCATGAACCTTTAAATCCTGTACATGCCACGAACCTAAACTCCGACGAGTCTCAAAATCCTTCAGCTCATACACATTCGGCGATACCTTTTGTCTAACACGGCATTTGATAATCTTGGGAGTCAGCTTGGCAGCCACGTAATCGGCCTTATTCGAGAGGGTATAATTCCTCTTCCACACAGTCTGACCTAACTCTAAACTAACTGGTCGACGCCTCAAATTATAACGCTGAGTGCTGGTATGGAAAGCCTTATCGAGACGCGCCTTAACAGTAGCATAAATGCTCCTCAAACCCTTAAGATGTTCGTTAAGATCGGTCCGATCGTGGAAATCAAGAGGTTGGTTGCCCTGGTCCCGAAGTCGATGCATCTTCCCCGACAGACACGGTTCTCTACCAAAATTTAAATAGGCTGGGGAATAACCTGTAACTTCATGTACCGCTGTACGTAACGCATAACCCAACTGTGGTAACTTCTCATCCCATGTTCGATGGTCGTTGTTAACATAGGACCGTATCATGGTCTTGATGACTCGATTCACCCGTTCACATGGGTTTGCTTGTGGATGGTAATTGGCATTATACACAATCTTGCTGTCATAGCGGTTGGCTAAATCCCGAAATGCCTTACTGACGTACTGCTTCCCATTATCACAAATTATCCTCTCGGGAGCACCGAAGACCACCATAACCTCATTCTCAAGATGTTTAACCACCGCCGCACTCGTAGCTGTCTTCAGAGGGAACATCATTGCATACTTCGTGAAACAATCGACAACAACCAAAATAAACCGATTACGCTTAGCTGACACCGGAAGCGGACCTACCAAATCAGTACAGATAACCTCCCAGGGAAGAGAAAGAATACGCTTGTGCATTTCACCATAAGGTTTCCTCTGGTCGGGTTTCTGGGAAGTGCACACTGGGCATCTACGAACGTAACAGCCCACATCGACGTTTATCTTTGGCCAGTAATAACAAGCTGAAACACGCCTAAGAGTTTTGAAATAACCAAAGTGTCCAGCCGTCGGCTCATCATGATTCTCCACTAAAACTTTGGCACGTAAAGATTTTGGAACCACCATGTTTAATCTTGTCTTTAACAGATTAACCAGATATAAATTTATAATTATTCATTTAAATTTTACGAAACATTCTAAAAGTTAAAAGCCACCAAAAACGCAATATTGCATTATGCAAGCGCGGCGACCTACTCACAGTCAAGTTTAAACACCTCGCAGTCGCCGCTCAGCATTTTTACACGGCTTCGCGTACACAATTACGCAAGGCCGTGACAAGGTTTAAATGCCTACAATCGCAGCTCAGCATAAAAGACGCCCGAGTTCATGGAGTCCATATCATATCACGGAAGCAAAACCGCTGAGTATTGTTTTGCAAGACTAGTAAATTAACCTACTGAATATAATACATTGCACCTGTTATTAGAAATGAACTTTGTATATTACTATGATCTAAGCAAATTTGTTTGTATATATAGAACAATTATTTTTGTAATAAACCAGTCTGCATTTACTTGTTAGATTCACTTACTGCGTCGCTGTGGGTCCAAGCCTATAAATAATTAAGGGATGTGAGGCTGCATCTCACACAGTGACGAATTATCATCCCGTTAAGTGGCATGACTAAGCTGTCTTAAAGCGGAAACTGCTGTCTCAGTTCTGCGCTTAACATAAGGGATGGAACCAGCAAAATAACGCAACGGACGCCTGATTTCTACAGCCTCCAGGCGAATCTGTTCATGGTCCTTCGAGCCGGATCTGTCTACAACCAAGAAGAGGTACATCCCGAGAAGAAAACAACATCTACCAACCCACCCGGTTCCCCGAAAATGGCACACAATATGGAGGATTTCAATCAGCTAGCTGTCGCCCAAGAAGAACTCGGCCAGAAGATCACGCAGGTATTTTCCAACAGCAAAAAGGACCCTGCCAGCCGAAAAACAGAAGCTTACATCGCCAGCCGAAACAAGACGCTGGACGAAACTTGGAACGCCGTGACCAAAAATCACGCCAAAATGGTGCAGCTAAGTATTCCTACACATAATTATTTTACCACAGGGTATTACGAACAAATTAAAGCCATCTACTGCGAAGCAAAAGGTTATTTGCAGAGCTGTTTAAAGGCAACTGAAAATCCCGACCCCTCTGAAACTAGGAGGCGAGAGGAAACAGTTGTAAATCCCGAGCAAAAGGTTCGTATCCGAAAACTGCAGATTCGGATGCAGAATTTTAAGCAATCTTTGGACGACGCCGAACTGGAACAAGCACTCGGAAGGCCCGCCATCACAAAGAGGGAATTAAAGGAAGAATGGGACCGGGTGATCGAGATGGACGAAGAAGTCATGTCTAACGAGATGGATTCAAACCAGACGCACTTCAGTCCTGAATTTACTACGTTGAAAGACAGGTACCGAAATTTAATTAATTTGTTACAAGCACCAACAAGGAACGAGCAAGCATCAGCCATCTCGCTTCCTCAAGTTAAAATCCCCATATACGAGGGAAATTATGAGGAATGGGCCACTTTTAAGGACCTATTCACCAAATTAGTAGATGACAACCAAAACATGGATGATGTCATCAAAATGCAGTATTTAAAAACGCATGTCAAGGGAGAGCCCAGCCGACTAATCCAGCATCTCGCAGTGACTCAAGCCAACTACAACACCGCTTGGAATTTGCTGCAACAAAGTTATCAAAATAATCGCCTTATTCTAACCAAATTGCTAGACACCATCTTCGATCAGCCGGTCCTCTCCAAGGAAGCAGCCCAAGGGTTGAAAAGATTGCATGACTCCACTAAGGAATGTGTGGAAGCAATCAAAAATTTGGGCATTTCCACCGACAGCTGGGGTCCGTGGATTAACCGAGTTATTACTCGAAAATGGGATCCTGAAACTAACAAATTATATGAGCAATCGCTTCAGTGCCCAAATGAAGTTCAGGATCACCAAACTCTAATGGCCTTCTTACAAATGCGGTTCCAATCCTTGGAATCCATTGATGGAGCTCGAAAACCAACTCAGGACAAGCCACAGAAAAATTACGCTGCCGGATATCTCAACTGCAAGATGTGCAATGGGGACCATTACATCGATAACTGTGGTCAATTCCAGAGGCTCTCCACCCACGAAAAGCAAGAAGTGGTAAGAACCTACCGATTGTGCTTTCGATGTTTGCGACACGATTCTAATATACAATGTCGTTCGTATTATAACTGCAAAATCTGCCGCTTTCCACACCATACTCTGCTTCACAAGGCACAGCCGCCATCAAAGCCGATACCTGCTCCGAAGATGAAGACGTTTTCTCACGCAGCAGCCATGCAGACCTCCAACGCTCCAGAGAAGAAGCCAAAACCCACAATCATTGCCGCCAACCTAGGCGCAAAGAAGAGCCAAGTGCTACTGGCCACAGCAACGGTTCAAGTTAAGGCAGCATCCGGGATGACTCATCTCTTGAGGGTCTTGATAGATCCAGGGTCTCAAGGTTCCTTCATCACCGAAGCCGCAGCCGAATTATTAGCGTTACCCAGGACCAAGGTTCGAGCAGAAATCTCCGGAATTGGGAACAGCGAAACAAAAGTCGCAAAATGGAAAATCACAGGTTTGATTACGCCAAGATTTCCAAGTAAATTTTCCTTACCTGTTACTTTACTGGTACTTCCCAAACTTACAAAAACCATGCCTTCATCACCCATTCCGAACATAAAAATGGATGCCTGGAAACATGTCTTCATCGCCGATCCAACCTTCAACCGACCTGGCCCCATAGATATACTTCTAGGCGCTGAAGAATATTCCCAAATAATTCTCGAAGGAATCAAGAAATCCAAAGATGGCATCCTAGGACAGAATACCGAATTGGGATGGATCTTATCAGGAACCATGGGAAGACGACCTCCCACCAGCCTTAAGGTCAACACCATGGTTGCCAAAATTGAAGAGGATGAGCAGTTGCAGAAATTCTGGAACATTGAAGAGGCTTCTCCTCAAAGGAAACTTTCCCCAGATGATCAGGTATGTGAAAATAAATTCACAGACACAGTCCAGCGAGACGTAGATGGAAGATACAAAGTAAGGATTCCATTCAAACAAACTCCAGTACACATGGGAAGGTCCAAACCCTCAGCATTGGCACGATTCATACATCTGGAGAAGAAATTAGGACAAGATCAAGATCTAGCAGTCCAATACAAGAAATTCATGCAAGAATACTTGGATTTAGGACATATGGAAAAGGTGGCAAGGGAAGATGAGAATAACGGCAAGTATTACATTCCCCACCATGGCGTCATCCGAGAAGCAAGTTCATCAACCAGGCTTCGTGTCGTTTTCGATGCCTCTAGCAAGGCCTCTCACGGAAAATCCTTAAATGAGATGATGTACGCTGGACCTAAACTTCAGCAAGAACTGGTCGACATTCTACTTCGATGGAGGACACACAGGATTGTTTTTTCTGCAGACATTGAAAAAATGTACCGACAAATCAGAATGAACAACCAAGACCAGGATTACCAAAGAGTCCTATGGAGATTCGACAAATCACAGCCAATCAGGGAATATAAGCTGTGCACCGTCACTTATGGAACCGCATCAGCTCCCTATCTTGCCATTCGAACCTTGCATCAACTCGCACAGGACGAAAAGGTCTCATTTCCATTAGCTTCAGAAGCAGTGAAGAAAGATTTCTACGTGGACGACGTGCTTTCTGGGGCCGACACTGTGGAAGAAGCGATCCAACAACAAGGTCAGCTCATTTCCTTACTAAAGCGTGGAGGCTTTACTCTACATAAATGGTGCAGTAATGAGTCAGCCATCATTCAAGAACTCCCAGAAGAGTTAAAGGAACAAACATACCTCGAAATAAGTGAAGACGGCGTAAAAAAGTCCTTGGGCATTCACTGGTCTCCATATGAAGATGTTTTCTGTTTTAAGGTAGACGTTAAGCAACAGGAATCCACCAAACGCACCATACTATCCGAAGTTGCCAAAATTTTCGACCCATTGGGATGGTTAGCACCCGTCATCATCACTGCCAAGCTACTCATCCAAGAACTATGGCTCGAAAATATCAAATGGGATGACCCAGTGTCTGAAAATATCCAAGGCAAATGGGAGACGCTCAGGTCTCAACTCAAGGCAGTGGAAGAAATTACCTTACCAAGGTGGTTGTTTATCAAAAGGGAATCTCTAGTAGAGCTGCATGGATTCTGTGACGCCTCCGAAAGAGCTTTCGGGGCCGCGATTTATACCAGAGTCACCACATCATCCGGCCAAGTCAAGGTATCCTTATTAATAGCCAAATCCAAGGTGGCACCAGCCCGAGCCAAGACGACATTACCAAGACTGGAACTCTGCGCAGCAGTACTCCTTTCCAATCTACTTCAAAGGGTAATTGCAGCATTAGACCTTCCTAAGGTGTCTATCTTCGCCTGGACCGACTCCATGGTTACATTAGGATGGATAAAAGGAGACCCGGTACGATGGAAGACGTTCGTCGCGAATCGAGTAGCCGAAATCAACAATCTAATTCCGGCTCAACATTGGAACCACGTCAAATCCGAAGAGAATCCTGCAGACGTCATCTCCCGAGGCACTAGTCCAGAAAAACTAAAGAATCATCTCCTATGGTGGGACGGACCGAGCTGGCTAGTTAACAAGAGTTCATGGCCGTGTCAACCAGACACCGCAACCACCGAGGAAGAAGCAAGAAGTTACACTGTGCATCAAACTACCATTCATCAAGACGAGAACGAAGTCGTTCATCGTTTTTCTTCTCTAACAAGAATGGTACGAGTCATGTCACATTGCCGAAGATTCATCAACAAGTGTAAGCGACTTCCCACTCAATCAGGATGCCTATCAGTGAAGGAAATGGACGACACCATCCTCCTACTCGTTAAGGTCATCCAAGGAAGTGATCCTATTTTGAGGGCAACAGGATCTCAACTCCGGCAGAACAAATATGTGAGTTCCAGTAACAAGCTTGCCAACCTCAATCCCTTCATCGATCAGCATGGAATAATCCGTGTTGGAGGAAGATTAGAAAATTCCACCTTGTCCTTCAATGAAAAACACCCAATCATACTCCCGTACTCCAGTCATATTTCCAAACTAATAATCCAAGAGGCGCATCTACGCACGCTGCACGGTGGCACCCAACTCACTCTCTCATATATCCGAAGAAAATATTGGATCATCAACGCGAAGAAAGCAGTCAGCTCCAGCATCCAGAAGTGTTTCCGATGTCTACGATACAAAGCAGAGGCAGCACAGCAACTGATGGGAAATCTTCCATCAACCAGAGTGAATTCAACTCCTCCATTCTTCCATTCCGGAGTGGACTACGCCGGCCCAATACAGATCCGAACATCCAAGGGAAGAGGGCATTCTTCGCACAAAGGGTACATTGCTGTTTTTGTCTGTCTATCAACCAAGGCAATCCACCTAGAGGCCGTCAGCGACATGACAACCAACAGCTTCCTAGCAGTCTTCAGGAGGTTTACTGCCCGAAGAGGACGCTGTGCACACCTATACAGCGACAACGGAACAAACTTCGTTGGCGCAAGAAAAGTGTTGGACAAGGAAACCCGCCAAACAATTGAAGGCCCAGTTGTCCAAGAAACCTTAGCAACCGGTGGTACCCAATGGCACTTCATCCCTCCAATAGCCCCTCACTTCGGAGGGATATGGGAAGCAGGGGTAAAATCAATGAAGCATCATCTGAAGAGAACTATTGGCCACGCTACTCTCACCTTTGAAGAGTTAACAACTCTTCTCTGCCAAATTGAGGCCTGCCTAAACTCACGTCCTCTATGTCCACAAGGCAACAATATTGAGGACACAACTGCTCTGACGCCAGGCCATTTCCTAATAGGGAGGGAAATCATATCGCCACCAGACCCAATCAACACTCCAATATCTTCAAATCTATCGAATCGTTGGAGGATAATCCAAAAGATCAAGCAAGATTTTTGGAAATCATGGAGCTCGGACTACCTTCATGGATTACAGCAACGAAACAAATGGAAGAAACCATTGGAGAACACTAAAGTTGGAGATTTAGTGTTAATCAAAGAAGATAGTATCAATCCTAGTAAGTGGCCTTTAGCAAGAGTCACTGCAACTCATCCAGCAGCCGATGGATCAGTACGAGTAGTGACGCTCCAGAAATCAGGAGGACATCAGCTAAAACGATCCATAGGCAGCATCATTCCATTACCAGCAACTACCGAGGAATCGCAGGAACCAGAGGCAGAAGATAAAATTTCAACTAACATTATCCAGACACGATCATCCCCAGCACCAAGGAAATCTGTCGCGTCCAAATGGAAACTGCTGTTACTCATCTTTACCCTTCTTACCACCAATACATTAAGTAAAGCAGAATTTAATATCCAAAAACCAGACAGCGGGTACTATGTAGAACACATTGGACACGGGAAGATTGAGAGAGGAACATTCCGGATCGAAATCCAGTTCGAGAGGGGGAAGATCGAAGAAGACTTCGAAACAGTCACAGACATGGTAGACAAATTCGACAATCTCTGCGACTCTGCAAAAGAACTGTCCGAAGACACATTATGCAAGACACTGGTGCATCATCTTCTGGAACAGAAAAAGCAAATGGAATGGATTAGAGATGGTATGGAAGAAATAATAACAAGACGAGAAAAAAGAGGAGTCCTTGGCACAGTATTAACATCAATTTTTGGAGTCAACGATGAAGTCTATCAAGATATAGACAGGCTAGACAAGAATCAACAGGAACTAATAAAAATGGACAGTCAACAATCCAAATTCTTGCTATCAGCACTTTCCAGGTTTAATGAAACCGAAGAACGAATCGACAAGAAGCTGGAACATTTCCAAGAAAAATTAAACCAAGGAATCCGGGCCATTAACAACATGGACAAATGGTATAAAGCAACCGACTCCAACCGACTAAATATTCACATCATCAGTGTGTACCAAGTCGCCACAAATGTAATTAGTGAACTGTGCAACTACCATATTCACATCTTAAACGTTCACTTTCAGCAAGGTAATCTGTACGAGCTAATAACACCTGCTCAAATTAAACAGATCCTCGCTAATGCAACCAGTAAACTTTCACCAAATTTGGAGATATTACCAACGCCAATTCTAAAGGTTGACATTGGGCATGACGACATCTACATCAACGTCCAAGGGTATTTCATCATAGTGGAAAAAACGGAATACTCCTTAATTAAAGTGACACCAATTCCTCTCCAAATCAGCAATGGATCCTACTGGATGATCGATGTGCCGAAAGGAATCTTCGCTGTGGATTACAACCTACAAATGTACTTCCACGAAACAGATGAAGAATTCAAAGAAGAGCTACAAATTTCTCCCACTACCTATGTTTGCAGTCCAACGGTAGTTAAAGGAATTGAAAACAACCCAAACTGCATCATTGACGATATATATCACCGAGTAGAAACCAGTCAATGTCTCCTACGAAGACATCGCATCCAGTCCATTATTTGGAAACAATTATACATGGAAAACACCTGGCTATTTGTAGTCAGTAAACCAACCCGCATAGCAATCACTTGTAGTGGAAACAGGGAAGAAGTCACCGTCAACACTACAGGTGTCATTCAAATTTCATCGGATTGCATCATCCAAACTGCGAGGAATACATTAACCCCAAGGCACAACAGAAAATACAAGATCCTGGCTGGATACTCCAAGGCTATCAGTATCAATATTACCAACCCAATCACAACAAACTCATTTTCAGAAATCGCAGAGGAACCTGTACTAACTCAGTCAGACCACTTCGAAGACCTACAAGCATCGCAGTTAGATTTCCAGGAGCATATAAAAAACTTCACCTGGAAAGCCATCCGACATCATTCTCACCTGTCTATTGGGGTCACAGGCAGCCTTTTGGGAACCGCTGCCCTACTAGGAGCTATCTACTACATTCGGCAACGAATAACACGAAGGAAGCCACCACCCGCACAACCCCAGGCAGAAGAATATCCTCTCAAAACGCTCAATCTCGAAGAAACAATATAATTTATCGGTTTGCTTTTTTGTGGCTTAAAATTGGCAATATGTTTAATCTTGTCTTTAACAGATTAACCAGATATAAATTTATAATTATTCATTTAAATTTTACGAAACATTCTAAAAGTTAAAAGCCACCAAAAACGCAATATTGCATTATGCAAGCGCGGCGACCTACTCACAGTCAAGTTTAAACACCTCGCAGTCGCCGCTCAGCATTTTTACACGGCTTCGCGTACACAATTACGCAAGGCCGTGACAAGGTTTAAATGCCTACAATCGCAGCTCAGCATAAAAGACGCCCGAGTTCATGGAGTCCATATCATATCACGGAAGCAAAACCGCTGAGTATTGTTTTGCAAGACTAGTAAATTAACCTACTGAATATAATACATTGCACCTGTTATTAGAAATGAACTTTGTATATTACTATGATCTAAGCAAATTTGTTTGTATATATAGAACAATTATTTTTGTAATAAACCAGTCTGCATTTACTTGTTAGATTCACTTACTGCGTCGCTGTGGGTCCAAGCCTATAAATAATTAAGGGATGTGAGGCTGCATCTCACACAGTGACGAATTATCATCCCGTTAAGTGGCATGACTAAGCTGTCTTAAAGCGGAAACTGCTGTCTCAGTTCTGCGCTTAACATAAGGGATGGAACCAGCAAAATAACGCAACGGACGCCTGATTTCTACAGCCTCCAGGCGAATCTGTTCAACCAGCTTCCAATCACAATCCCTATTCAAGTTAGGAGACCCTGCATGCGTTAACTTAAAGATGTTATTGCCCTCCACACGCCACTGGGGAAAATTGTGAGGGGTTTCGACAATTCTTGCCCTAAGCTTCGTATACCACTGGTCCTGGTCGGCTTCTTGAATCTCAATTGCTGCTATAGCCCTAGACAACGCATCCGGTACTACATTCTCAGATCCCTTACGGTAACTAATCGTGAAATCGTAACCCTGTAACCTTAACGCCCAACGAGATAAACGACCTGATGGATTCTGTAGCTTCCATAACCACAATAGAGAATGGTGATCGGTGACAACATGGAATTGGACTCCTTCCACATACGGGCGGAACTTCTCGATAGCCCATACCACAGCAAGACACTCGAGCTCGGTTGCTAAAAACTTTTTCTCCTGGTGAGTCAAACTCCTGCTAGCATAGGCGATAACACGCTCTTCCCCTCCGATCTTCTGGGTGAGTACGCAACCTAAACCAACTTGTGAGGCATCAGTCTGCAAGGTGAAAGGTTTCTTGAAATCCGGACAAGTCAAGATAGGGGCCGAAACTAGACACTGTTTTATGTCTTGAAATGCTGCCTCGGCCTCAGGATTCCAGCTAAAAGTCGCCGACTTCCGAGTCAATCGATGAAGTGGTGCCACACGAGAAGCAAAATCTCTAACAAACCTCCTATACCACGAGATGAGCCCTACAAAACGCCGGACATCCTTACTAGACTTCGGAGTAGGATAATTTACCATACACTCAACCTTAGACGGATCTACTCGCAAGCCTTGCCTATCGATGGCATAACCTAAATATTTCAGTTGCGATTTCACAAACACACTTCTCGGGATTTACCGTGAGTCCAGCCTGTAACAATCTGGTGAAGACCTTTTGCAGAATCTCTAAATGCATTGTGAAGGTAGGGGTGGCCACAATGATATCATCCAAATAAACTGACACGTAAGGTGTTAAGTCAGAACCCAGCAGCTGGTCTACCAAACGCTGAAAAGTCCCGGGGGCATTATGTAACCCGAACGGTAATCTACAAAATTGATAGAGCCCCTTACCCGGAACGACAAACGCTGTCTTCTCCTTGCTGCTCTCCTCCAACTCCACCTGCCAGTAAGCGGACTTTAAATCAATGCACGACAAGTATTGGGCGTTAGAAAGCCTATCAAGAATGACGGACATATACGGCAAAGGGTACGCATCCCGCTTGGTCACGCTGTTCACCTTTTTGAAATCTACGCAAAACCGATATTCCCCGCTGGACTTCTTGACCATCACCACTGGTGAGCTCCATGGCGAAGAAGAAGGTTCAATGACTCCCAACTCTAACATGGTGTCAATTTCCTGGTCAATCTTTTCCTGAATATAGGGCGACACCGGATAGTAACGCTGTTTAATAGGAAGGGCATCTCCCGTGTCGATAACATGCTTGACCCCTTTGGCACAACCTAAGCCTGGTTTCATCTGCTGGAAAAAATGTGCCACCAAGTCATCTAAGGCTTGAGCCTCCCCACTGGTTAGCTCCTCTTTCATGCGGATGGCGTTGACGACCGCCTTATTACCAAAATCCCAAGTATTCTTCCTAAAGTGCGGAACCAGATCCATTCCCTTCCAAAAATCAATGCCTAAAATGATGTCCTCGGCGACATCCTGAATTACCACGGCCTTAATAACCTTGACTTTATCTTCTTCTTCTTCTTCCTCTTTTTGTAAGGCGAAACGCCTGTTTATTCTGGGTTGCATTCCTCTGTTTGTGTC
This sequence comes from Agriotes lineatus, assembly GCA_940337035.1. Lineage (NCBI taxonomy): Eukaryota > Metazoa > Arthropoda > Insecta > Coleoptera > Elateridae > Agriotes > Agriotes lineatus. The sequence goes on from CALNHX010001464.1 coordinate 91,840, forward strand.
TTTAACTTTACTGGTCTTGTGATACTGACTGCCAGCTATCGCGCCATCTCTTTGAGGGTCTTCCTGGTGGTTGTGTTCCTCTTGGCTTTTCATTGCGTGCTATTTTGACTAGCCGATTGTCTGTCATCCTGTTTACGTGTTTGTTCCACTCGCGCCTTTTTGCTCGTACCCATCGTGCCACGTCTCCCACTTTGCATGTTTCTCTTATGTATGTGTTTCTTTGTCTGTCCCATAGTGTATGACCGGCTATTGGTCTTAAAGCGCTCATTTCAGTTGTTCTCATCTGCCTTTTAGTTACAGTGGTGTCAGCTCTGGTCTCGGCTGCGTATGTTAGCACTGGCCTGACACAGGTCTTATATATTCTGGATTTACATTCTGTAGTGAGGTGTTTGTTCTTCCATATAACTTGTTTTAGATGACCCGAGACTTTATCCTTCAACCTAAAGGGTACATAAATTTCACCCAACGCTGTGCAGGATCGACCGTCAGCTACCGTAACCGAAAAGTAACTGCTCTCTAATGTAAGTCCGATGTCCTGTAATTTCTTCCAACCGGCTCCTCCAATCACAGTTCGACTAGCCCCGGAATCCAACAGACACACGAATGATATTCCATAAACCTCCACCTGCAAGTAAGGACGAGGATCCCCTTTTCGATTAGAGAAAGCACTAAAAACTTTGGCCCTCCGGCCCTGAAAATTAACAGAACTCGAACTCCACGATGAATTGGCCGACTGCCCTCTTAAGATCGACGTCCGGCTACCCGACGACCTTGTGCCTCGTTTCCCGAACACTTTGGACAAGTACTCTTCACTACACCTGTAGCGCCACATGAAAAACAAAAAACGTCTCGTTCGAGGTTTAGAACACCTAGTAAAATTGTGACCAGTCTCCAGACAATTCCAACATTTCCTCGCTGGGACCACAGTATCAATAGGTTCAACACGAGCCTTGGGAGTTTTACCATTAGATGGACAAGCTAAGTCGGGTTCCAAAAAATCAACCTTATTGACCGTAGGGGTTCGATAACTAGTTGCCAGATCTTTAGTAGCCTCCAACTTCTTGCACAACTGCAATAATTCCGAAACGCTATGATAATCCTGTAAAGCAACCCCCCTAATAAAAAATGGATCGATGTTACGTCGAATCACCGTTAATTTCTCCCGCTCTGATGGTGGGTGAGATAGCCTAGAAAACAAGTTCACCATACAAGCGAAATAATTTCCAACTTTTTCCTGAGGACCCTGGACCCGCACCCTAATTTTATTCCACAGTTCGACTTTATAGTCGAACGGCAAGTATTCCTCCCTCAAACAACGAATAAAGTCGTCCCACGAGTTGATCTGACCCCTAACAGAACGATACCAGATCAATGCGCTACCACACAGCAAGTCAATGATGGCATTCTTCAAGTCTGCTGGAGCGACTCCTCGGGCGACCCGTAACTCTTCCACTCTTTCAATGAAAGCGTTTACGCTAAGTCCAGTATTATCCCCACTGAAAGGATACCCTACTTGTGGACTGGTACAACCTTACAGCTAGCATTAGAATTGCTTGAAGGCGGCTGAGTAACATTAACAGCAGCGGCAGAACTTCCCACTCCTGCTGGAACCAAAGGATCTCCCGCAGGTTGACCTAATTTGTCTAAATTGTCCTCAATGCAATTCAGTTGATCTACTACCTTGTTGATCGACTTCTCAAGGCCGACCTCCTTATCTGAAACGACCAACCTACTCAAACGTCCATATAAATGTCGAAGTTTGGATGAGACAACCCTAAACTCGTTTTGTTCAGGAGACCTAATTGCGCTAACAAAGTCTGCCAACTCAGTGGTCTTCTTATCGCAGACCTCAATCTCCTTCGCCACATCGGCCACAAAACTCGGTGCTAGTGGAAGCTCCCCGAACTGTTCCTTTCCTAAAAATGATTTTAATTTCTTCCTCATAGTAGCAACAGTCTCTCCCTTCAAGCTGGTACAACCCCTAACCGATAATTCATAAATAAGTTCGTCGCGAGCTAGACGATGAGGATCCATGATCACAATCAATAAATACAAACGACTACTTAATACAGTAACTTCAACTAATCGATTAAATATTTATACCCTAACAATAGCATGCACCAACAAAGGTTCACCAAAATCCCCAATTACACCTAAATGTACCTCAATATAAATAAATATACCTAAATGCCAAAATCCAAAATCTATCATGCACCTAATGTACCAAAAAAATATGGCTCGAATGCCAAATATGCTACCAAGCAAAAATCCGAACGTTCGTAAGGTTGGAGAAAGTCCTACCATACGAATCCCTAAATCTCAAATAATGGCTTAAACGCCAAACCCTAAAATCCTATGCACGGATGGAGAATGTTCTAACAAATCTCGCAACAACGACACAACAATTCCAGCCGTACAAATATTCAACAATCGGTGCTTCGTAGCTCAAAAAAATATTCCAAACCAAATTCCCAAATTCGCACAAGACTCCTATAAACATATCCTGAAATAAACAAATTCACCAAGACGAACAGGATGCAAGGAGTAACAAGGGCTAAGGTATAAACAATAACCAGTAATATACTCAATAAATAACATCAAACAATCCTAACTAAATAGTTGCCAGTAATTACGGGATCCCTAACTAGAAAAGTTTCTCAAAAAATTGCTTTCACAGCGGGTGCCATTTTGTTACATCAACAATTGCCGATGGTAAACCGGAACATGCTCGCACTAACTCAGGAGAAGGGTCGTGGGCAACTTACCTTCCAAAAACACTAAAGATCGAACGGATAAGGGCGCCAAGAGGTTTCCAGTCTATGTTCCACTCGTTCGTTTAAGCAACAAACCTACTAAATTCGCTCAAGATAGCAATGCAACGTAAACAATAAAACAAAACCCACAGAGTAATAAATCGTATAATATTTCTAATAGATAATGGATCGGATAACAGGGAGGCATGAAATTGTTTTGTAATTACTGGCATAAAGTACACACAAGACTAGCACAAAATAAATATGTATCACAGTAGGCAAATATATATCACATTGTTACTTATTTCACAGATTCAATCGGGTGCATCCGAAATCGCAGCTAGGCTGACGGCCTCGTAACTAATTTCTAAATGGACTTACTTTCAGCACTAAATTTGGCCAAAACACATTGATTAATAGCAAACCGAAGGCTAAGAGAATGTCACCGTTGTACTGCGTTCCACTTTTTAGTATGTATCAAGTTAATAATTTACGAATACCCACGTAAGCAATCAGATCTGTCTGCCCTATGGAAATAAGCACTGCTGAATACTGTTCCAGCTATTTTAATTAATCCGAAGGAGCATGGAACTATCGCAACTAGGTTTGCCACTCGCTCAGCGAAATTTCAATCCAAAATGAGCTTCGGCGAAATTACTTTAAAATAAGCACAGCGAAAGCTCGCACTGCGTGTGACACCTGATTACAACAATTACTTGCGGTGAAGCCGCTAATAAAAGAACCCTATATGAATTGCTAGACAAGATAACGCAGGCAATTGAAAATTCCAGTGCATCCTAGCAGTTAACGAACATAATACTATGCCGCACAACGAAATCGTTTGAGAGTTCGTATAACAAAGTGCAAAATAATCGAGGTAGGTTTCAAACCAGACTCGGCATCCCGAGGTCACTCCAAACACCAGGGGCTACTCCTAAGGGAAGCTGTGAGCCACCGCGAACAGGACTCTGCCTCAAATCTTTCCGAGGGGTGTGCGAGGAACCACAGCAATCGACTCTGGGATGATCTCAGCCCGAAACAAGGAGCCAGGGAATCCTGATAATCGCCTAACAGAAAAATGTGCTTTTACACAATCAGAGGTATTGGTAAACTTTCCTGGCCCATCGACGGAAAGGATGTTAAAATAACGGCTGCCACAACTACTAGGTTCTTTGGGCGTCCTTTACGAACCCTTCTTTCAGTTCAGCTTCCTACATGGGAGACGATGCACCTCGAAGATTGTCCAAAACGACCAATTTAGCGGGCGGACATCTTAGCAAGCAACTTTTTACGAAAAAGGACGCTTCCCTAACGCCATCTCACGACAACGCCATTTCACGACAACGGCGGAAGTTGTTGGTGCCGATAATACAGAGCCCTGAACCGGTATTTTAAATACGAACCTTCCAAAGAGAAAATAGAAACCTGTATTTCCACTAGAACTGTTTCTATTGCGATTTGAATTGTTCGAAAAACAACAAAGGTTGCCTGCCAATCAGGCGGAGAGTACTGCATAATTACGAGAAAACAATTCATTGGTTTCACGTGGTTTGGCACTTGGCTTGGCGCTTGGCTTGAAGCTTTTCTTGGCGCGTGGTTTGGCGCGTGGCTTGGCGCTTGGCTGGGCGCTTGGCTTGGCGCTTGGCTTGGCGCTTGGCTTGACGCTTTTCTTGGCGCGTGGTTTGGCGCGTGGTTTGGCGCTTGGCTGGGCGCTTATCTTGGCGCCTGGCTTGGCGCATTTCTAGGCGTGTAGTTTGTCGCTTGGCTTGGTGCTTTTCTTGGCACTTGCCTTGGCGCTTAGCTTGGCGCGTGGCTTGTCGCTTGGCTGGGCGCTTGGCGTGGCGCTTTGCTTGACGCTTTTCTTGACGCGTGGTTTGGCACTTGGCTTGGCGCTTGGCTTGACGCTTTTCTTGGCGCATGGTTTGGCGCGTGGCTTGGCGCATGGCTAAGTGCTTGGCTTGGCGCTTGGCTGGACACTTGGCTTGGCGCTTTCTTGGCGCGTTGCTTGGCGCTTGGCTTGGCGATTATTCTGGACGCGTGGCTTGGCGCTTGGCTAGACGCTTGCCTTGGCGCTTACTTGGCGCGTGGCTTGTCGATTGGCTTGGCGCTTTCTTGGCGCGTGGCTTGGCGCTTGGCTTGGCGCTTGGCTTGGCGCTTGGCTTGGCGCATGGCTTGGCGCTCTCCTTCGCGCGTGGCTTGGCGCTTGGCTTGCCGCTTGGCTTAACGCTTTTCTTGGCGCGTGGCTTAGCGCGTGGCTTGTCGCTTGGCTTGGCGCTCTCCTTGGTGCATGGGGTGGCGCTTTTCTTGGCGCGTGGCTTGGCGCTTGGCTTGGCGCTTTTCGTGGCGTTTTTCTTTGCGCGTGGCTTGTCGCTTGCCTTGGCGCTCTACTTAAAGTGTGGCTTGTCGCTTGGCTTGGCGCTTTCTTGGCGCGTTGCTTGGCGCTTGGCTTGGCGATTATTCGTGACGCGTGGCTTGGCGCTTGGCTAGACGCTTGCCTTGGCGCTTACTTGGCGCGTGGCTTGTCGCTTGGCTTGACGCTTTCTTGGCGCGCGGCTTGGCGCTTGGCTTGGCGCATGGCTTGGCTCTCTCCTTGGCGCGTGGCTTGGCGCTTGGCTTGCCGCTTGGCTTGGCGCTCTCCTTGGTGCATGGGGTGGCGCTTTTTTTGGCGCGTGGCTTGGCGCCTGGCTTGGCGCTTGGCTTGGCGCTTTTCTTGGCGCGTGGCTTGTCGCTTGGCTTGGCGCTCTCCTTAAAGTGTGGCTTGGCGCTTGGCTTGGCGCTTTTCTTGGCGAGTGGCTTGTCGCTTGGCTTGGTGCTTTCCTTGGTGCGTGGCTTAGCACTTGGATTGGCGCTTGGCCAGACGCTTGGCATGGCGCATGCCTTGGCGCTCTCCTCGGCGCGTGGTTTGGCGCTTGGCTTTGCGTTTGGCTTGGCGCTTGTCTCGGCGCTTGGCTTGGCGCCTTTCTTGACGCGCGGATTGGCGCGTAGCTTGGCGCTTGGTTGGGCGCTTGGCTTGGCGCTTGGCTTGCGCTTAGCTTGGCGTTTTTCTTGGCGCGTAGCTGAGCGCTTGGCTTGGCGCTTGGCTTGGCGCTTTTCTTGGCGCTTTTCTTGGCGCGTGGCTTGGCGGTTGGCTTAGCGCTTTTCTTGGCGCGTGGCTTAGCGCTTGTTTGGGCGCTAGGCTTGACGTTTGGCTTGGCGCTTTTCTTGGCACGTGGGTTGTCGCCTGGCTTGGCGCTTTTCTTGGCGTGTGGCTTGGCACTTGGCTTGGCGCTTAACCTTGTATTTTGTTTGGCGCACGGCTTGGCGGTATCCTTGGCGCTTTGTTTGGCGCTTGGCTTGGCGCTTGGCTTGACGCTTTTCTTGGCGCTTTTCTTGGCGCTTGGCTTGCCGCTTGTCTTGGCTCTTTGGTTTGGCGCCTGTCTTGGCGCATGGTTTAACGCTCTCCTTGGCGCGTGGATAGGCGCTTGGCTAGGCGCTTGGCTTGGCGCTTGGTTTGGCGTTTTTCTTGGCGCGTAGCTTGTCGCTTGGCTTGGTGCTTGGCATGGCGCGTGGCTTGGCGCTTTTCTTGGCGCTTTTCTTGACGTGTGGCTTGGCGCATGGCTTGGCGGTTGGCTTAACGCTCTCCTTGGCACGTGGCTTAGGGCTTGGCTGTGCGCTTGGCTTGGCGTTTGGCTTGGCGCTTTTCTTGGCGCGTGGTTTGTCGCTTGGCTTGGCACCTGGCTTAATGCTTAGCATGGCGCTTGGCTTGGCACATGGCTTGGCGCTTTCCTTGGCGCGTGGCTTGGCGCTTGGCTTGGCGCATAGCTTGGCGTTCTCCTTGGCGCGTGGCTTGGCGCTTGGCTGGACGCTTGGCTTGGCGCTTCTCTTGGCGCTTGGTTTGGCGCTTGGCTTAACGCGTGGTTTGGCGCTTTTCTTGGCGCGTGGTTTGGCGTGTGGCTTTGCGCTTGGCTGGCTGGGCACTTGGCTTAGCGCTTGGCTTGACGCTTGGCTTGGCGTTTTCCTTGGCGCGTGGCTTGGCGCTTCTCTTAGCACGTGGCTTGGCACTTGGCTTGCCGCTTGGCTTGCCGCTTGGCTTGGCGATTTTCTTGGCGCATTTCTTGATGCGTCGCTTGGCGCTTGGCCTGGCGCTTGGCTTGGCGCTCGGCTTGGCGCTTGGATTGGCGCTTGGTTTAACGCTTGGTTTGGGGCATGGTTTGGCGCTCTCCTTGGCGCGTGGCTTGGCGCTTGTCTGGGCGCTTGGCTTGGCGCTTGGCTTTGCGCTTTTCTTAACGCGTGGCTTGGTGCTTGGCTTGCCGCTTTCATGGCGCGTGTCTTGTCGCTTGGCGTGGCGCTTTCTTGGCGCGTGGCTTGTTGCTTAGCCTAGCGTTCTTCTTGGCGCGTGATTCGGTGCGTGGCTTGGCGCTTGGCTGGGCGCTTGGCTTGGCGTTTGGCTTAGCGCATGGCTTGGCGCTTGGCTTGGCGCTTGGCTTGGCGCTCGGCTTGGCGCGATCTTGGCGGGTGGCTTGGCGCTTGGCTTGGCGTTTTGTTTGGCGCATGGCTTGGCGCTTGTCTGGGCGCTTGGCTTGGCGCTTGGCTTGGCGCTTGGCTTGGCGCTTGGCTTGGCGCTTGGCTTGGCGCTTGGCTTGGCGCTTGGTTTGGCGTTTGGCTTGGCGCTTGGCTTGGCGCTTGGCTTAACGCTTGGTTTGGCGCATGGTTTGGCGCACTCATTGGCGCGTGGCTTGGCGATTTTCTTGGCGGGTGGCTTGGCGCTTGGTATGGCGTTTTGTTTGGCGCATGGCTTGGCGCTTTTCTGGGCGCTTGGCTTGGCGCTTGGCTTGGCGCTTGGCTTGGCGCTTGGCTTGGCGCTTGGCTTGGCGCTTGGCTTGGCGCTTGGCTTGGCGCTTGGCTAAACGCTTGGTTTGGCGCATGGTTTGGCGCTCTCATTGGCGCGTGGCTTGGCGATTTTCTTGGCGGGTGGCTTGGCGCTTGGCTTGGCGTTTTGTTTGGCGCATGGCTTGACGCTTGTCTGAGCGCTTGGCTTGGCGCTTCGCTTGGCGCTTGGCTTGGCGCTTGGTTTGGCGCTCGGCTTGGCGCGATCTTGGCGGGTGGCTTGGCGCTTGGCTTGGCGTTTTGTTTGGCGCATGTCTTGGCGCTTGTCTGGGCGCTTGGCTTGGCGCTTGGCTTGGCGCTTGGCTTGGCGCTTGGCTTGGCGCTCGGCTTGGCGCGATCTTCGCGGGTGGCTTGGCGTTTGGCTTGGCGTTTGGTTTGGCGCATGGCTTGGCGCTTGTCTTGGAGCTTGGTTTGGCGCTTGGCTTGGCGCTTGGCTTGGCGCTTGGCTTGGCGCTTGGCTTGCCGCTTGGCTTGGCGCTTGGCTTGGCGCTTTTTTTGACGCGTGGCTTGGCGCGTGGCTTGGCGCTTGGCTTTACGTTTCTTTTAGCGCGTGGCTTGGTGCTTGGCTTGCCGCTTTCATGGCGCGTGGCTTGTCGCTTGGCCTAGCGCTTTTCTTGGCGCGTAATTTGGTGCGTGGCTTGGCGCTTAACTGGGCGCTTGGCTTGGCGTTTGGCTTGGCGCTTTTATTAACGCTTTTCTTGGCATGTGGCTTAGCGCTTGTTTGGGCGCTAGGCTTGACGTTTGGCTTGGCGCTTTTCTTGGCACGTGGCTTGTCGCCTGGCTTGGCCATTTTCTTGGCGTGTGGCTTGGCATTTGGCTTGGCGCTTAACTTTGTGTTTTGTTTGGCGCACGGCTTGGCGGTATCCTTGGCGCTTCGTTTGGCGCTTGGCTTGGCGCTTGGCTTGGCGCTTAGCTTGGCGCCTGGCTTGGCGCTTTTCTTGGCGCTTTTCTTGGCGCGTGGCTTGGCGCTTGTCTTGGCTCTTTGGCTTGGCGCCTGTCTTGGCGCATGGTTTAACGCACTCCTTGGCGCGTGGATAGGCGCTTGGCTAGGCGCTTGGCTTGGCACTTGGTTTGGCGTTTTTCTTGGCGCGTAGCTTGTCGCTTGGCTTGGTGCTTTTTTTGGCGCGTGGCTTGGTACTTGGCTTGGCGCTTGGCATTGCGCGTGGCTTGGCGCTTTTCTTGGCGCTTTTTTTGGCGCGTGGCTTGGCGCATGGCTTGGCGGTTGGCTTAACGCTCTCCTTGGCACGTGGCTTAGCGCTTGGCTGTGCGCGTGGTTTGTCGCTTGGTTTGGCGCTTTTCTTGGCGTGTGGCTTGGCACTTGGTTTGGCGCTTAACCTGGCGCTTGGCTTGGCGCACGGCTTGGCGCTATCTTTGGCGCTTGGCTTGGCGCTTAGTGTGGCGCTTTTCTTGGCGCGTGGTTTGGCGCTTGGCTGGACGCTTGGCTTGGCGCTTCGCTTGGCGCTCGGCTTGGCGCTCGGTTTGGCGCTTGGCTTGGCGCTTGGTTTAACGCTTGGTTTGGCGCATGGTTTGGCGCTCTCCTTAACGCGTGGCTTGGCGCTTGGCTGGGCGCTTGTCTTGGCGCTGGGCTTGGCGCTTGTATTTGCTCTTTTCTTAGCGCGTGGTTTGGTGCTTTGCTTGCCGCTTTCATGGCGCGTGGCTTGTCGCTTGGCGTGGCGCTTTCTTGGCGCGTGGTTTGTTGCTTAGCCTAGCGTTTTTCTTGGCGCGTGATCTGGTGGGTGGCTCGGCGCTTGGCTGGCCGCTTGGCTTGGCGTTTGGCTTGACGCATGGCTTAGCGCTCTTTTTGGAACGTGGCTTGGCGCTTAGCTTGGCGCATGGCTTGGCGCTCTCCTTGGCGCGTAGCTTGGCGTTTGGCTTTGCGCTTTCATGGCGCGCGCCTTGTCGCTTGGCTTGGTGCTTTCTTGGCGCGTTGCTTGTCGCTTGGCCTAGCGCTTTTCTTGGCGCGTGATTTGGTGCGTGGCTTGGCGCTTGGCTAGGCGCTTGCCTTGGCGTTTGGCTTAGCGCATGGCTTGGCGCTTGGCTTGGCGCTTGGCTTGGCGCTCGGCTTGGCGCGATCTTGGCGGGTGGCTTGGCGCTTGGCTTGGCGCTTGGCTTGGCGCTTGGCTTGGCGCTTGGCTTGGCGCGATCTTGGAGGGTGGCTCGGCGCTTGTCTGGGCGCTTGGCTTGGCGCTTGGCTTGGCGCTTGGCTTGGCGCTTGGCTTGGCGCTTGGCTTGGCGCTTGGCTTGGCGCTTGGCTTGGCGCTTTCTTGGCGCGTGGCTTGTCGCTTGGCTTGGCGCTTTTCTTGGCGGTTGGCTTGGCGCTTGGCTTGGCGCTTGGCTTGGCGCTTGGCTTGGCGCTTTCTTGGCGCGTGGCTTGTCGCTTGGCTTGGCGCTTTTCTTGGCGGGTGGCTTGGCGCTTGGCTTGGCGTTTGGTTTGGCGCATGGCTTAACGCTTGTCTGGGCGCTTGGCTTGGCGCTTGGCTTGGCGCTTGGCTTGGCGCTTGGCTTGGCGCTTGGCTTGTCGCTTGCTTTGGCGCCTTTCTTGGCGGGTGGTTCTGCACTTGGCTTGGCGCTTGGCTTAGCGCGTGGTTTGGCGCTTTTCTTGGCGCGTGGTTTGGCGTGTGGCTTACCTCTTGGCTGGCTGGGCACTTGGCTTAGCGCTTGGCTTGGCGCTTGGCTTGGCGTTTTCCTTGGCGCGTGGCTTGGCGCTTCTCTTAGCGCGTGGCTTGGCACTTGTCTGGGCGCTTGGCTTGGCGCTTGGCTTGGCGCTTGGCTTGGCGCTTGGCTTTGCACTTTTCTTAACGCGTGGCTTGGTGCTTGGCTTGCCGCTTTCATGGCGCGCGTCTTGTCGCTTGGGGTGGCGCTTTCTTGGCGCGTGGCTTGTTGCTTAGCCTAGCGTTTTTCTTGGCGCGTGATTTGGTGCGTGGCTTGGCACTTGGCTGGGCACTTGGCTTGGCGTTTGGCTTGGCGCATTGCTTGGCGCTCTCCTTGGCGCGTGGCTTGGCGCTTGGCTTTGCGCTTTCATGGCGCGCGCCTTGTCGCTTGGCTTGGCGCTTTCTTGGCTCGTTGCTTGTCGCTTGGCCTAGCGCTTTTCTTGGCTCGTGATTTCTTGCGTGGCTTGGCGCTTGGCTGGGCGCTTGGCTTGGCGTTTGGCTTAGCGCATGGCTTGGCGCTTGGCTTGGCGCTTGGCTTGGCGCTCGGCTTGGCGCGATCTTGGCGGGTGGCTTGGCGCTTGGCTTGGCGTTTTGTTTGGCGCATGGCTTGGCGCTTGTCTGGGCGCTTGGCTTGGCGCTTGGCATGGCGCTTGGCTTGGCGCTTGGCTTGGCGCTTGGCTTGGCGCTTGGCTTGGCGCTTTTCTTGGAGCGTGTCTTAACGCGTGGCTTGTCGCTTGGCTTGGCGCTTTACTTGGCGCGTGGCTTGGCGCTTGGCTTGGCGCTTTTCTTGGTGCGTGGCTTGGCGCTATTCTTGGCGCTTTCGTTGGCGCGTGGCTTAACGCTTGGCTTGGCGCATAGCTTGGCGTTCTCCTTGGCGCGTGGCTTGGCGCTTGGCTAGACGCTTGGCTTGGCGCTTCTCTTGGCGCTTGGTTTGGCGCTTGGCTTATCGCTTGGCTTAATGTTTGGCTGGGCGCTTGGCTTGGCGCTTGGCTTGGCGCTTTTTTTGGCGCGTGGCCTGGCGCGTGGCCTGGCGCGTGGCCTGGCGCGTGGCTTGGCGCTTGGCTTTGCGCTTATTTTAGCGCGTGGCTTGGTGCTTGGCTTGCCGCTTTCATGGCGCGTGGCTTGTCGTTTGGCCTAGCGCTTTTCTTGGCGCGTAATTTAGTGCGTGGCTTGGCGCTTAACTATGCGCTTGGCTTGGCGTTTGGCTTGGCGCATGGCTTGGCGCTCTCCTTGGCGCGTGGCGTGGCGCTTGGCTTGGCGCTTTCATGGAGCGTGGCTTGTCGCTTGGCTGGGCGCTTGGCTAGGAGTTTGGCTTAGCGCAAGTTTTGGCGCTCTTTTTGGCGCGTGGCTTGACGCTTGGCTAAGCGCTTGGCTTGGCGCTTGGCTTGGCGCTCTTCTTGGCGCGTTGTTTGGCGCTTGTCTGGGAGCTTGGCTTGGCGCTTTCTTAACGCGTGGCTTGGAGCTTTTCTTGGCGGGTTGCTTGGCGCTTGGCTTGGCGCTTGGCGTGGCGTTTGGCTTGGCGCATGGCTTGGAGTTTGGCTTAGCGCATGTTTTGGCGCTCTTCTTGGCGCGTGGCTTGACGCTTGGCTAAGCGCTTGGCTGGGCGCTTGGCTTGGCGCTTGGCTTGGCGCTTGGCTTGGCGCTTGGCCTGGCGCTTGGCTTGGCGCTTGGCTTGGCGCTTGGCTTGGCGCTTCACTTGGCGCTTGGCGTGGCGTTTGGCTTGGCGCGTGGCTTGGCGCATTGCTTGGCGCTCTTCTTGGCGCGTGGCTTGCCGCTTGTCTGGGCGCTTAGGTTGGCGCTTGGTTTGGCGCTTGGCTTGGCGCTTTCTTGGCGCGTGGCTTGACGTGTGGCTTGGCGCTTGGTTGGCTGGGCGCTTGGCTTAGCGCTTGTCTTGACGCTTGGCTTGGCGCTTTCCTTGGCGCGTGGTTTAGCACCTCTCTTGGCGCGTGGTTTGGCACTTGGCTTGCCGCTTGGCTTGGCGCGTGGCATGGCGCTTTTCTTGGCGCGTGGCTTGGCGTGTGGCTTGGCGTTTGGTTGGCTGGGCGCTTGGCTTAGCGCTTGCCTTGGCGCTTGGCTGGGCGCATGGCTTGGCGCTTGGTTTGACGCTTTTCTTGGAGCGTAGCTTGGCATCTGGCTTCATGCTTAGCATGGCGCTTGGCTTGGCGCTTGGCTTGGCGCATAGCTTGGCGTTCTCCTTGGCGCTTGGCTTGGCGCATGGCTTGGCGCTTGGCTTGGCGCTTGGCTTGGCGCTTGGCTTGGCGCTTGGTTAGGCGCTCGGCTTGGCGCGATTTTGGCGGGTGGCTTGGCGCTTGGCTTGGCGTTTTGTTTGGCGCATGTCTTGGCGCTTGTCTGGGCGCTTGGCTTGGCGCTTGGCTTGGCGCTTGGCTTGGCGCTTGGCTTGGCGCTCGGCTTGGCGCGATCTTGGCGGGTGGCTTGGCGCTTGGCTTGGCGTTTGGTTTGGCGCATGGCTTGGCGCTTGTCTTGGAGCTTGGTTTGGCGCTTGGCTTGGCGCTTGGCTTGGCGCTTGGCTTGGCGCTTGACTTGCCGCTTGGCTTGGCGCTTGGCTTGGCGCTTTTTTTGACGCGTGGCTTGGCGCGTGGCTTGGCGCTTGGCGTTACGTTTCTTTTAGCGCGTGGCTTGGTGCTTGGCTTGCCGCTTTCATGGCGCGTGGCTTGTCGCTTGGCCTAGCGCTTTTCTTGCCGCGTAATTTGGTGCGTGGCTTGGCGCTTAACTGGGCGCTTGGTTTGGCGCTTTTATTAACGCTTTTCTTGGCATGTGGCTTGGCGGTTGGCTTGGCGCTTTTCTTGGTGCGTGGCTTAGCGTTTGTTTGGGCGCTAGGCTTGACGTTTGGCTTGGCGCTTTTCTTGGCACGTGGCTTGTCGCCTGGTTTGGCGATTTTCTTGGCGTGTGGCTTGGCATTTGGCTTGGCGCTTAACTTTGTGTTTTGTTTGGCGCACGGCTTGGCGGTATCCTTGGCGCTTTGTTTGGCGCTTGGCTTGGCGCTTGGCTTGGCGCTTAGCTTGGCGCTTGGCTTGGCGCTTTTCTTGGCGCTTTTCTTGGCGCGTGGCTTGGCGCTTGTCTTGGCTCTTTGGCTTGGCGCCTGTCTTGGCGCATGGTTTAACGCACTACTTGGCGCGTGGATAGGCGCTTGGCTAGGCGCTTGGCTTGGCGCTTGGTTTGGCGTTTTTCTTGGCGCGTAGCTTGTCGCTTGGCTTGGTGCTTTTTTTGGCGCGTGGCTTGGTACTTGGCTTGGCGCTTGGCATTGCGCGTGGCTTGGCGCTTTTCTTGGCGCTTTTTTTGGCGCGTGGCTTGGCGCATGGCTTGGCGGTTGGCTTAACGCTCTCCTTGGCACGTGGCTTAGCGCTTGGCTGTGCGCGTGGTTTGTCGCTTGGTTTGGCGCTTTTCTTGGCGTGTGGCTTGGCACTTGGTTTGGCGCTTAACCTGGCGCTTGGCTTGGCGCACGGCTTGGCGCTATCTTTGGCGCTTGGCTTGGCGCTTAGTGTGGAGCTTTTCTTGGCGCGTGGTTTGGCGCTTGGCTGGACGCTTGGCTTGGCGCTTCGCTTGGCGCTCGGCTTGGCGCTCGGTTTGGCGCTTGGCTTGGCGCTTGGTTTAACGCTTGGTTTGGCGCATGGTTTCGCGCTCTCCTTAACGCGTGGCTTGGCGCTTGGCTGGGCGCTTGTCTTGGCGCTGGGCTTGGCGCTTGTATTTGCGCTTTTCTTAGCGCGTGGCTTGGTGCTTTGCTTGCCGCTTTCATGGCGCGTGGCTTGTCGCTTGGCGTGGCGCTTTCTTGGCGCGTGGCTTGTTGCTTAGCCTAGCGTTTTTCTTGGCGCGTGATCTGGTGGGTGGCTCGGCGCTTGGCTGGGCGCTTGGCTTGGCGTTTGGCTTGACGCATGGCTTAACGCTCTTCTTGGAGCGTGGCTTGGCGCTTAGCTTGGCGCATGGCTTGGCGCTCTCCTTGGCGCGTAGCTTGGCGTTTGGCTTTGCGCTTTCATGGCGCGCGCCTTGTCGCTTGGCTTGGTGCTTTCTTGGAGCGTTGCTTGTCGCTTGGCCTAGCGCTTTTCTTGGCGCGTGATTTGGTGCGTGGCTTGGCGCTTGGCTGGGCGCTTGCCTTGGCGTTTGGCTTAGCGCATGGCTTGGCGCTTGGCTTGGCGCTTGGCTTGGCGCTCGGCTTGGCGCGATCTTGGCGGGTGGCTTGGCGCTTGGCTTGGCGCTTGGCTTGGCGCTCGGCTTGGCGCGATCTTGGAGGGTGGCTCGGCGCTTGTCTGGGCGCTTGGCTTGGCGCTTGGATTGGCGCTTGGCTTGGCGTTTTCCTTAGCGCGTGGCTTGTTGCTTGGCTTGGCGCATGGCGTGGCGCGTGGCTTGGCGCTTTTCTTGGCGCTTTTCTTGGCGCGTGGCTTGGCGCATGGCTTGGCGGTTGGCTTAACGCTCTCTTTGGCACGTGGCTTAGCGCTTGGCTGTGCGCTTGGCTTGGCGTTTGGCTTGGCGTTTGGCTTGGAGCATGGCGTGGCGCTTTTCTTGGCGCGTGGCTTATCGCTTGACTTGGCGCTCTCCTTGGAGCGTGGCTTGGCGCTTGGCTTGGCGCCTTTCTTGGTGCGTGGCTCGGCGCTGCTCTTGGCGCGTGGCTGGGCGTTTATCTTAGCGCTTGGCTCGGCGTTTGGCTTGGCGATTAGCTTGGCGCTTTTGTTCACGCATTGCTTGGCGCATGGGTGGCCGCTTGGCTTGGGGCTTGGCTTGGCGCTTTTCTTGGCGCTTTCGTAAGCGCGTGGCTTGGCCCTTGGCCTGGAGAATAGCTTGGCGCTCTTCTTTTCGCGTGGATTGGCGCTTGGCTGGACGCTTGGCTTGGCGCTTGGCTTGGCGCATGGCTTGGCGCTCTCCTTGGCGCGTGGCTTGGCGCTTGGCTTGGCGCTTTTCTTGGCGCATATCTTGGCGCGTAGCTTGGCGCTTGGCTTGGTGCTTGGCCTGGCGCTTGGCTTGGCGCTTTCCTTGGCGCGTGGTTTTGCACTTGGCTTGCCGCTTGGTTTGGTGCTTGGCCTGGCGCTTGGCTTGGCGCTTTTCTTGGCGCGTGGTTTTGCACTTGGCTTGCCGCTTGGTTTGGTGCTTGGCCTGGCGCTTGGCTTGGCGCTTTTCTTGGCGTTTGGTTTGGTGCTTGGCCTGGCGCTTCGCTTAGCGCTGTTCTTGGCACTTGGCTTGGCGCTTAACTTGGCACTTGGCTTGGCGCTTAACTTGGCGCTTGGCTTGGCGCTTGACTTGGCGCTTTTTTTGGCGCGTGGTTTGGCACTTGGCTTGCCGCTTGGCTTGGTGCTTGGCCTGGCGCTTGGCTTGGCGCTTTTCTTGGCGCCTTTCTTGGCGCGTGGTTGGCGCTCATCTTGGCGCATGGCTTGGCGCTCTCCTTGGCGTTTGGCTTGGCTCTTGGCTAAGCGCTTGGCTTGACGCTTTTCTTGGCGCGTAGCTTGGCACAAGGTTTTATGCTTAGCATGGCGTTTGGCTTGGCGCATGGCTTGGCGCTCTCTTTGGCGCGTGGCTTGGCGCTTGGCTTGGCGCTTTTCTTTGCGCGTGGTTTGTCGCTTGGCTTGGCGCATGGCGTGGCGCTTTTTTTGGCACGTGGTTTAGCGCTTGGCTTGGCGCTTGGCTTGGCGCTTAGCTTGGCGTTTTTCTTAGGCGTAAGTTAACGCGTGGCTTGTCGCTTGGCTTGGCGCTCTTCTTGGCGCTTGGCTTGGCGCTTTTTTTGCGCGTGGCTTGTCGTTTGGCTTGGCGCATGGCGTGGCGCTTTTCTTGTCGCGTGGCTTGGCGCATCGCTTGGCGCTTTTCTTTGCGCGTGGTTTGTCGCTTGGCTTGGCGCATGGCGTGGCGCTTTTTTTGGCACGTGGCATGGTGCTTGGCTTGGCGCATGGCTTGGCGCTCTCCTTGGCGCGCGGCTTGTTGCTTGGCTTGGCGCGTGGCTTGGCGCGTGGCTTGGCGCTTGGCTTGGCGCTTTTCTTTGCGCGTGGCTTATCGCTTGTCTTGGCGCATGGCGTAGCGCTTTTCTTGTCGCGTGGCTTAGCGCTTGGCTTGGCGTTTGGCTTGGCGCTTGGCTTGGCACTTGGCTTGGCGCATGGCGTGGCGCTTTTTTTGGTACGTTACATTGCGCTTGGTTTGGCGCATGGCTTGGCGCTCTCCTTGGCGCGTGGCTTGTCGCTTGGCTTGGCGCGTGGCTTGGCGCTTGGCTTGGCGCATGGCGTGGCGCTTTTTTTGGCACGTGGCTTGGCGCTTGGCTTGGCGCTTGGCTTGGCGCTTTCCTTAGCGCGTGGCTTGTCGCTTGGCTTGGCGCATGGCGTGACGCTTTTTATGGCACGTGGCATGGTGCTTGGCTTGGCGCATGGCTTGGCGCTCTCCTTGGCGCGTGGCTTGTTGCTTGGCTTGGCGCATGGCGTGGCGCTTTTCTTGGCGCATGGCCTGGCGCTTGGCTTGGCGCTTGTCCTGGCGCTTGGCTTGGCGCTTGGCTTGGCGCTTTTCTTGGCATGTGACTTAACGCGTGGCTTGTCGCTTGGCTTGGCGCTCTCCTTGGCGCGTGGCTTGGAGCTTGGCTTGGCGCCTTTCTTGGCGCATGGCTTGGCGCTCTCCTTGGCGCGTGGCTTGGCGCTTGGCTGGGCGCTTGGCTTGGCGCTTGGCTTAGCGCTTGGCTTAGCGTTTTTCTTGGCGCTTGGCTTGGCGCGTGGATTGGCGTGTGGCTTGGCGCTTAGCTTTGGACTTTTCTTAGCGCGTGGCTTAATGCTTAGCTTGCCGCTTGGCTTGGCGCTTTTCACGGCGCTTTTCTTGGCGCGTGGCTTAGCGCTTGGATTGGCGCTTGGCTTGGTGCTTGGCTTGGCGCATGGCTTGGCGCTCTCCATGGCGCGTGGCTTGGCGTTTGGCTTGGCGCTTGGCTTAGCGCTTGGCTTGGCGCATGGCTTGGCGCTCTCCTTGGCACGTGGTTTGGCGCATGGCTGGGCGCTTGGCTTGGCGCTTAGCTTGCCGCTTGGCTTAGCGTTTTTCTTGGCGCTTGGATTGGCGCGTGGCTTGGCGTGTGGCTTGGCGCTTAGCTTTGGACTTTTCTTAGCGCGTGGCTTAATGCTTGGCTTGCCGCTTGGCTTGGCGCTTGGCTTGGCGCTTTTCAGGGCGCTTTTCTTGGCGCGTGGCTTAGCGCTTGGATTGGCGCTTGGCTTAGTGCTTGGCTTGGCGCATAGCTTGGCGCTCTCCTTGGCGCGCGACTTGGCGCTTGGCTGGCCGCTTGGCTTGGCGCTTTCTGCGCGCTTGGCTTGTCGCTTGGCTTGGCGCTTTCTTGGCGCGTGGCTTGGCGCTTGGCTTGGCTCTTGGCTTGGCGCTTGGTTTGGCGCATGGGTTGGCGCTCTTCATAGCGCGTGGCTTGGCGCTTGTCTGGGCGCTTGGATGGCGCTTGGCTTGGCGCTTGACTTAGCGCTTTGCTTGGCGATTTCTTGGCGCTTGGCTTGGCGCATGGCGTGGCGCTTTTCTTGGCGCGTGGCTTTTCGCTTGGCTTGGCGCTCTCCTTGGCGCGTGGCTTGCCGCTTGGTTTAACGCTTTTCTTGGCGCGTAGCTTAGCGCGTGGCTTGTCGCTTGTCTTGACGCATGGCGTGGCGCTTTTCTTGGCGTGTAGCTTGGCGCGTGGCTTGGCGCTTGGCTTGGCGCTTGGCTTGGCGCTTGGCTTGGCGCTCTCCTTGGCGCGTGGGTTGGTGCTTGGCTTGCCGCTTGGTTTAACGCTTTTCTTGGCGCGTAGCTTAGCGCGTGGCTTGTCGCTTGGCTTGGCGCTCTCCTTGGCGCGTGGCTTGGCGCTTGGCTTGCCGCTTGCTTTAACGCTTTTCTTGGCGCGTAGCTTAGCGCGTGGCTTGTCGCTTGCCTTGGCGCTCTCCTTGGTGCATAGGGTGGCGCTTTTCTTGGCGCGTGGTTTGGCGCTATTTTTGGCGCTTGGCTTGGCGCTTGGTTTGGCGCTTGGATTGGCGCTTGGCTTGGCGTTTTCCTTAGCGCGTGGCTTGTTGCTTGGCTTGGCGCATGGCGTGGCGCGTGGCTTGGCGCTTTTCTTGGCCCTTTTCTTGGCGCGTGGCTTGGCGCATGGCTTGGCGGTTGGCTCAACGCTCTCCTTGGCACGTGGCTTAGCGCTTGGCTGTGCGCTTGGCTGGGCGTTTGGCTTGGCGTTTGGCTTGGAGCATGGCGTGGCGCTTTTCTTGGCGCGTGGCTTATCGCTTGACTTGGCGCTCTCCTTGGAGCGTGGCTTGGCGCTTGGCTTGGCGCCTTTCTTGGTGCGTGGCTCGGCGCTGCTCTTGGCGCGTGGCTGGGCGTTTATCTTAGCGCTTGGCACGGCGTTTGGCTTGGCGATTAGCTTGGCGCATTTGTTCACGCATTGATTGGCGCATGGGTTGCCGCTTGGCTTGGGGCTTGGCTTGGCGCTTTTCTTGGCGCTTTCGTAAGCGCGTGGCTTGGCGCTTGGCCTGGAGAATAGCTTGGCGCTCTTCTTTTCGCGTGGATTGGCGCTTGGCTGGACGCTTGGCTTGGCGCTTGGCTTGGGGCATGGCTTGGCGCTCTCCTTGGCGCGTGGCTTGGCGCTTGGCTTGGCGCTTTTCTTGGCGCATATCTTGGCGCGTAGCTTGGCGCTTGGCTTGGTGCTTGGCCTGGCGCTTGGCTTGGCGCTTTCCTTGGCGCGTGGTTTTGCACTTGGCTTGCCGCTTGGTTTGGTGCTTGGCCTGGCGCTTGGCTTGGCGCTTTTCTTGGCGCGTGGTTTTGCACTTGGCTTGCCGCTTGGTTTGGTGCTTGGCCTGGCGCTTGGCTTGGCGCTTTTCTTGGCGTTTGGTTTGGTGCTTGGCCTGGCGCTTCGCTTAGCGCTGTTCTTGGCACTTGGCTTGGCGCTTAACTTGGCACTTGGCTTGGCGCTTAACTTGGCGCTTGGCTTGGCGCTTGGCTTGGCGCTTTTTTTGGCGCGTGGTTTGGCACTTGGCTTGCCGCTTGGCTTGGTGCTTGGCCTGGCGCTTGGCTTGGCGCTTTTCTTGGCGCCTTTCTTGGCGCGTGGTTGGCGCTTATCTTGGCGCATGGCTTGGCGCTCTCCTTGGCGTTTGGCTTGGCTCTTGGCTAAGAGCTTGGCTTGACGCTTTTCTTGGCGCGTAGCTTGGCACAAGGTTTTATGCTTAGCATGGCGTTTGGCTTGGCGCATGGCTTGGCGCTCTTTTTGGCGCGTGGCTTGGCGCTTGGCTTGGCGCATGGCGTGGCACTTTTTTTGGCACGTGGCTTGGCGCGTGGCTTGGCGCTTGGCTTGGCGCATGGCGTGGCGCTTTTTTTGGCACGTGGCTTGGCGCTTGGCTTGGCGCTTGGCTTGGCGCTTGGCTTGGCGCTTTCCTTAGCGCGTGGCTTGTCGCTTGGCTTGGCGCATGGCGTGACGCTTTTTATGGCACGTGGCATGGTGCTTGGCTTGGCGCATGGCTTGGCGCTCTCCTTGGCGCGTGGCTTGTCGCTTGGCTTGGCGCATGGCGTGGCGCTTTTCTTGGCGCATGGCTTGGCGCTTGGCTTGGCGCTTGTCCTGGCGCTTGGCTTGGCGCTTGGCTTGGCGCTTTTCTTGGCATGTGACTTAACGCGTGGCTTGTCGCTTGGCTTGGCGCTATTCTTGGCGCGTGGCTGGGTCTTTGGCTTGGTGCTTGGCTTGGTGTTTGGCTTGGCGATTGGCTTGGCGCTTTTCTTGGCGCGTTGCTTGGCGCTTGGGTTGCCGCTTGGCCTGGGCGCTTGGCTTGGCGTTTGGCTTGGCGCTTTTCTTGGCGTGTGGCTTGGCACTTGGCTTGGCGCTTAACTTGGCGCGTCGCTTGTCGCTTGGCTTGGCGCTCTCTTTGGCGCGTGGCTTGGCGCTTTTCTTGCCGCTTGGCTTAACGATTTTCTTGGCGCGTAGTTTAGCGCGTTACTTGTCGCTTGGCTTGGCGCTTTTCTTGGCGCTTAGCTTGGCGCTTTCCTTGGCGCGTGGGGTGGCGCGTGGCTTGTCGCTTGGCTTGGCGCATGGCGTGGCTTTTTTCTTGGCGCGTAGCTTGGCGCGTGGTTTGTCGCTTGGCTTGGCATTTGGCTTGGCGCATGGCGTGGCGCTTTTCTTGGCGCGTAGCTTGGCGCGTGGCTTGGCGCTTGGCTTGGCGCTTGGCTTGGCGCTCTCCTTGGCGCGTGGCTTGGCGCTTGGCTTGCCGCTTGGTTTAACGCTTTTCTTGGCGCGTAGCTTAGCGCGTGGCTTGTCGCTTGTCTTGACGCATGGCGTGGCGCTTTTCTTGGCGTGTAGCTTGGCGCGTGGCTTGGCGCTTGGCTTGGCGCTTGGCTTGGCGCTCTCCTTGGCGCGTGGCTTGGTGCTTGGCTTGCCGCTTGGTTTAACGCTTTTCTTGGCGCGTAGCTTAGCGCGTGGTTTGTCGCTTGGCTTGGCGCTCTCCTTGGCGCGTGGCTTGGCGCTTGGCTTGCCGCTTGGTTTAACGCTTTTCTTGGCGCGTAGCTTAGCGCGTGGCTTGTCGCTTGCCTTGGCGCTCTCCTTGGTGCATAGGGTGGCGCTTTTCTTGGCGCGTGGCTTGGCGCTATTTTTGGCGCTTGGCTTGGCGCTTGGTTTAGCGCTTGGATTGGCGCTAGGCTTGGCGTTTTCCTTAGCGCGTGGCTTGTTGCTTGGCTTGGCGCATGGCGTGGCGCGTGGCTTGGCGCTTTTCTTGGCGCTTTTCTTGGCGCGTGGCTTGGCGCATGGCTTGGCGGTTGGCTTAACGCTCTCCTTGGCACGTGGCTTAGCGCTTGGCTGTGCGCTTGGCTTGGCGTTTGGCTTGGCGTTTGGCTTGGAGCATGGCGTGGCGCTTTTCTTGGCGCGTGGCTTATCGCTTGACTTGGCGCTCTCCTTGGAGCGTGGCTTGGCGCTTGGCTTGGCGCCTTTCTTGGTGCGTGGCTCGGCGCTACTCTTGGCGCGTGGCTGGGCGTTTATCTTAGCGCTTGGCTCGGCGTTTGGCTTGGCGATTAGCTTGGCGCTTTTGTTCACGCATTGCTTGGCGCATGGGTTGCCGCTTGGCTTGGGGCTTGGCTTGGCGCTTTTCTTGGCGCTTTCGTAAGCGCGTGGCTTGGCGCTTGGCCTGGAGAATAGCTTGGCGCTCTTCTTTTCGCGTGGCTTGGCGCTTGGCTGGACGCTTGGCTTGGCGCTTGGCTTGGCGCATGGCTTGGCGCTCTCCTTGGCGCGTGGCTTGGCGCTTGGCTGGGCGCTTGGCTTGGCGCTTGGCTTAGCGCTTGGCTTAGCGTTTTTCTTGGCGCTTGGCTTGGCGCATGGCTTGGCGTGTGGCTTGGCGCTTAGCTTTGGACTTTTCTTAGCGCTTGGCTTAATGCTTAGCTTGCCGCTTGGCTTGGCGCTTGGCTTGGCGCTTTTCACGGCGCTTTTCTTGGCGCGTGGCTTAGCGCTTGGATTGGCGCTTGGCTTGGTGCTTGGCTTGGCGCATGGCTTGGCGCTCTCCATGGCGCGTGGCTTGGCGCTTGGCTTGGCGCTTGGCTTAGCGCTTGGCTTGGCGCATGGCTTGGCGCTCTCCTTGGCGCGTGGCTTGTTGCTTGGCTTAGCGCATGGCGTGGCGCTTTTCTTGGGGTGTGGCTTGGCGCTTGGCTTGGTGCTTGGCTTGGCGCTTGGCTTCGCGTTTGGCTTGGAGCATGGCGTGGCGCTTTTCTTGGCGCGTGGCTTATCGCTTGACTTGGCGCTCTCCTTGGAGCGTGGCTTGGCGCTTGGCTTGGCGCCTTTCGTGGTGCGTGGCTCGGCGCTACTCTTGGCGCGTGGCTGGGCGTTTATCTTAGCGCTTGGCTCGGCGTTTGGCTTGGGGATTGGCTTGGCGTTAGGTTCACGCATTGCTTGGCGCATGGGTTGCCGCTTGGCTTGGGGCTTGGCTTGGCGCTTTTCTTGGCGCTTTCGTAAGCGCGTGGCTTGGCGCTTGGCCTGGAGAATAGCTTGGCGCTCTTCTTTTCGCGTGGCTTGGCGCTTGGCTGGACGCTTGGCTTGGCGCTTGGCTTGGCGCATGGCTTTGGAGCTCTCCTTGGCGCGTGGCTTGGCGCTTGGCTGGGCGCTTGGCTTGGCGCTTGGCTTAGCGCTTGGCTTAGCGTTTTTCTTGGCGCTTGGCTTGGCGCGTGGATTGGCGTGTGGCTTGGCGCTTAGCTTTGGACTTTTCTTAGCGCGTGGCTTAATGCTTAGCTTGCCGCTTGGCTTGGCGCTTTTCACGGCGCTTTTCTTGGCGCGTGGCTTAGCGCTTGGATTGGCGCTTGGCTTGGTGCTTGGCTTGGCGCATAGCTTGGCGCTCTCCATGGCGCGTGGCTTGGCGTTTGGCTTGGCGCTTGGCTTAGCGCTTGGCTTGGCGCATGGCTTGGCGCTCTCCTTGGCACGTGGCTTGGCGCTTGACTGGGCGCTTGGCTTGGCGCTTAGCTTGCCGCTTGGCTTAGCGTTTTTCTTGGCGCTTGGATTGGCGCGTGGCTTGGCGTGTGGCTTGGCGCTTAGCTTTGGACTTTTCTTAGCGCGTGGCTTAATGCTTGGCTTGCCGCTTGGCTTGGCGCTTGGCTTGGCGCTTTTCAGGGCGCTTTTCTTGGCGCGTGGCTTAGCGCTTGGATTGGCGCTTCGCTTAGTGCTTGGCTTGGCGCATAGCTTGGCGCTCTCCTTGGCGCGTGGCTTGGCGCTTGGCTGGCCGCTTGGCTTGGCGCTTTCTGCGCGCTTGGCTTGTCGCTTGGCTTGGCGCTTTCTTGGCGCGTGGCTTGGCGCTTGGCTTGGCTCTTGGCTTGGCGCTTGGTTTGGCGCATAAGTTGGCGCTCTTCATAGCGCGTGGCTTGGCGCTTGTCTGGGCGCTTGGATGGCGCTTGGCTTGGCGCTTGACTTAGCGCTTGGCTTGGCGATTTTTTGGCGCTTGGCTTGGCGCATGGCGTGGCGCTTTTCTTGGCGCGCGGCTTTTCGCTTGGCTTGGCGCTCTCCTTGGCGCGTGGCTTGGCGCTTGGCTTGGCGCCTTTCTTGGCGCGTGGCTCGGCGCTATTCTTGGCGCGTGGCTGGGCGTTTGGCTTAGCGCTTGGCTTGGCGTTTGGCTTGGCAATTGGTTTGGCGCTTTTGTTGGCGCGTTGCTTGGCGCATGGGTCGCCGCTTGGCTTGGGGCTTGGCTTGGCGCTTTTCTTGGCGTTTTCGTTTTCGCGTGGCTTGGCGCTTAGCCTGGAGATTAGCTTGGCGCTCTTCTTTCCGCGTGGCTTGGCGCTTAGCTGGACGCTTGGCTTGGCGCTTGGCTTAGCGCTTGGCTTGGCGCTTGGCTTAGCGCTTGGCTTAGCGCATGGCTTAGCGCTTTCCTTGGCGCGTAGCTTGGCGCTTGGCTGGGAGCTTGGCTTGCGCTTGGCTTGGCGCTTGGCTTGGCGTTTTTCTTGGCGCTTGGCTTGGCGCGTGGCTTAGCGCATGGCTTGGCGCTAAGCTTTGGACCTTTCTTAGCGCGTGGCTTGGTGCTTGGCTTGCCGCTTGGCTTGGCGCTTGGCTTGGCGCTTTTCAGTGCGCTTTTCTTGGCGCGTGGCTGGGCGTTTGGCTTAGCGCTTGGCTTGGCGTTTGGCTTGGCAATTGGTTTGGCGCTTTTGTTGGCGCGTTGCTTGGCGCATGGGTCGCCGCTTGGCTTGGGGCTTGGCTTGGCGCTTTTCTTGGCGTTTTCGTTTTCGCGTGGCTTGGCGCTTAGCCTGGAGATTAGCTTGGCGCTCTTCTTTCCGCGTGGCTTGGCGCTTAGCTGGACGCTTGGCTTAGCGCTTGGCTTAGCGCATGGCTTAGCGCTTTCCTTGGCGCGTAGCTTGGCGCTTGGCTGGGAGCTTGGCTTGCGCTTGGCTTGGCGCTTGGCTTGGCGTTTTTCTTGGCGCTTGGCTTGGCGCGTGGCTTATCGCATGGCTTGGCGCTTAGCTTTGGACCTTTCTTAGCGCGTGGCTTGGTGCTTGGCTTGCCGCTTGGCTTGGCGCTTGGCTTGGCGCTTTTCAGTGCGCTGTTCTTGGCGCGTGGCTTGGCGCTTGGCTTGGCGCTTGGCTTGGTGCTTGGCTTGGAGAATGGCTTGGCGTTCTCCTTGGCGCGTGGCTTGGCGCATGGCTGGACGCTTGGCTTGGCGCATGGCTTAGCGCTCTCCTTGGCGCGTGGTTTGGCGCTTGGCTTGGCGCTTGGCTTGGCGCATGGGTTGGCGCTCACCATAGCGCGTGGCTTGGCGCTTGTCTGGGAGCTTGGATGGCGCTTGGCTTGGCGCTTGGCTTGGCGCTTGGCTTAGCGCTTGGCTTGGCGCTTGGTTTAGCGCTTGGCTTGGCGCATGGCTTGGCACCCTCCTTGTCGCGTGGCTTGGCGCTTAGCTGGGCGCTTGGCTTGGCGCTTGGCTTGGCGCTTGGCTTGGCGTTTTTCTTGGCGCTTGGCTTAGCGCGTGGCTTATCGTTTGGATGGCGCTTGGCTTGGCGCTTGGCTTGGCGCATGGTTTAGCGCTTGGCTTGGCGCTTGGCTTAGCGTTTGGCTTGGCGCATGGCCTGGCACTCTCCTTGGCGCGTGGCTTGGTGCTTGGCTTGGTGCTTTCCTTGGCGGGTGGCTCTGCACTTATCTTGGCGCGTGGCTTGGCACTTTTCTTGGCACGTGGCTTGTCGCTTGGATTTGCGATTTTCTTGGCGCGTGGCTTGTCACTTTTCTTGGCACGTGGCATGTCGCTTCGATTTGCGCTTTTCTTGGCGCTTGGCTTGGCGCTTTTCTTGGCACGGGGATTGTCGCTTGGATCTGCGCTTTTCTTGGCGCGTGGCTTGGCACTTGGCTTGGCGCTTGGCTTGGCGCTTGGCCTGAAGAATAACTTGGCGCTCTTCTTGGCGCGTGGCTTGGCGTTTGGCTGGGCGCTTGGCTTGGCGCTTGGCTTGGCGCTTTTCTTGACGCGTGGCTTGGCGCGTGGCTTGGCACGTGGCCAAACGCATACAAAGAAAATATCAAAGCTCTACCAAAACGTTTCCCTGTTTTATAAATTCTGACTTTATTATAACTTTGCAGCTTTCTCTCGGTTGAACGATTGATCGTAAAAAAAACTACAAGTATTTAGTCTGTAGCAAATTTTATCCTCTTCTATTTCATATAAGTTCACCACTTACAAAATGGATTGTTTCCGTGAAACTTTAGAAAAAATAAAAATTTCGTTTTTTGCTCAGTTTTTTCTATGAAAAACGTGTTTTCAGTCAAAATTTAAGTTGGAAAACCCAATATTCGTGTACAGGGACCCCAACTACGCATACAAAAAAATATCAAAGCTCTACCAAAATGTTTCCTTATTTTACAAATTTTGACTTTATTATAATTTCTCAACTTCCTCTCGGCTGAACGATTGATCGTAAAAAAAACTACAAGTACTTAATGTGTAGGAAATTTTATCCTTTTCTATTTCATATAAGTTTAACACTTACAAAATGGATTGTTTCCGTGTAACTTTAGAAAAAATAAAAATTTTGTTTTTTGCAGTTTTTCCTGTAAAAAACGCGTTTCCGGTCAAGATTTAAGTTGGAAAACCTGTAACGCCCCGTTTTACGAGCGCGTTTAATAATTATTAACTACTTTTGGACCACGATATATGCCAATTGAGGCAGGTATAAACTACCATTATCTCGTTGGAGCGTGTGGTTGGCGATAACAGCCGCTTGTTTTCCTGGCTCGAACGCGTCGATTTTAGCGAGGGCTTTCCTGTTTTGATTTTGCTAGCAGACAAAGCAGTCAGCTTTTGTTTTAATTGACAGCGCCGCAAGGGATGAAAGAATTTTCTCTCGGCTGAACGATTGATCGTAAAAAAAACTACAAGTACTTAATGTGTAGGAAATGTTATCCTCTTCTATTTCATATAAGTTTAACACTTACAAAATGGATTGTTTCTGTGTAACTTTAGAAAAAATAAAAATTTTGCTTTTTGCTCAGTTTTTTCTGTGAAAAACGTTATTTCAGTCAAAATTTAAGTTGGTAAACCCAATATTCGTGTACAGGGACCCAAACTACGCATACAAAAATAATATCAAAGTTCTACCAAAACGTTTCCCTATTTTATAAATTCTGACTTTATTATAACTTCGCAGCTTTCTCTCGGCTGAACGATTGATCGTAAAAAAACTACAAGTACTTAATGTGTAGGAAATTCTATCCTCTTTTATCTCATATAAGTTTAACACTTACAAAATGGATTGTTTCCGTGTAACTTTAGAAAAAGTAAAAATTTCGTTTTTTGCAGTTTTTCCTATGAAAAACGCGTTTCCGGTTAAGATTTAAGTTGGAAAACCTAATATTCGTGTACAGGGACCCAAACTACGCATACAAAAAAATATCAAGGTTCTACCAAAACGTTTCCCTATTTTATAAATTCTGACTTTATTATAACTTCGCAGCTCTCTCTCGGCTGAACGATTGATCTTAATAAAACTACAAGTACTTAATCAATCTGTAGGAAATTTTATCCTCTTTTATTTCATATAAGTTTACCACTTACAAAATTTATTGTTTCCGTGTAACTTTAGAAAAAATAAAAATTTTGTTTTTTGCAGTTTTTCCTGTGAAAAACGTGTTTCCGGTCAAGATTTAAGTTGAAAAACCTAATATTCGTGTACAGGGACCCAAACTACGCATACAAGAAAAATATCAAAGTTCTACCAAAAAGTTTCCCTATTTTATAAATTTTGTCTTTATTATAACTTCCCAGCTTTCTCTCGACTGAACGATTGAACGTAAAAAAAACTACAAGTACTTAATGTGTAGGAAATGTTATCCTCTTCTATTTCATATAAGTTTAACACTTACAAAATGGATTGTTTCTGTGTAACTTTAGAAAAAATAAAAATTTTGCTTTTTGCTCAGTTTTTTCTGTGAAAAACGTTATTTCAGTCAAAATTTAAGTTGGTAAACCCAATATTCGTGTACAGGGACCCAAACTACGCATACAAAAATAATATCAAAGTTCTACCAAAACGTTTCCCTATTTTATAAATTCTGACTTTATTATAACTTCGCAGCTTTCTCTCGGCTGAACGATTGATCGTAAAAAAACTACAAGTACTTAATGTGTAGGAAATTCTATCCTCTTTTATCTCATATAAGTTTAACACTTACAAAATGGATTGTTTCCGTGTAACTTTAGAAAAAGTAAAAATTTCGTTTTTTGCAGTTTTTCCTATGAAAAACGCGTTTCCGGTTAAGATTTAAGTTGGAAAACCTAATATTCGTGTACAGGGACCCAAACTACGCATACAAAAAAATATCAAGGTTCTACCAAAACGTTTCCCTATTTTATAAATTCTGACTTTATTATAACTTCGCAGCTCTCTCTCGGCTGAACGATTGATCTTAATAAAACTACAAGTACTTAATCAATCTGTAGGAAATTTTATCCTCTTTTATTTCATATAAGTTTACCACTTACAAAATTTATTGTTTCCGTGTAACTTTAGAAAAAATAAAAATTTTGTTTTTTGCAGTTTTTCCTGTGAAAAACGTGTTTCCGGTCAAGATTTAAGTTGAAAAACCTAATATTCGTGTACAGGGACCCAAACTACGCATACAAGAAAAATATCAAAGTTCTACCAAAAATTTTCCCTATTTTATAAATTTTGTCTTTATTATAACTTCCCAGCTTTCTCTCGACTGAACGATTGAACGTAAAAAAAACTACAAGTACTTAATGTGTAGGAAATGTTTTCCGCTTCTATTTCATATAAGTTTAACACTTACAAAATGGATTGTTTCTGTGTAACTTTAGAAAAAATAAAAATTTTGTTTTTTGCTCAGTTTTTTCTGTGAAAAACGTGTTTTCAGTCAAAATTTAAGTTGGTAAACCCAATATTCGTGTACAGGGACCCAAACTACGCATACAAAAATAATATCAAAGTTCTACCAAAACGTTTCCCTATTTTATAAATTCTGACTTTATTATAACTTCGCAGCTTTCTCTCGGCTGAACGATTGATCGTAAAAAAAACTACAAATACTTAATGTGTAGGAAATTGTATCCTCTTCTATTTCTTATAAGTTTAACACTTACAAAATGGATTGTTTCCGTGTAACTTTAGAAAAAGTAAAAATTTTGTTTTTTGCAGTTTTTCCTATGAAAAACGCGTTTCCGGTCAAGATTTAAGTTGGAAAACCTGTAACGCCCCGTTTTACGAGCGCGTTTAATAATTATTAACTACTTTTGGACCACGATATATGCCAATTGAGGCAGGTATAAACTACCATTATCTCGTTGGAGCGTGTGGTTGGCGATAACAGCCGCTTGTTTTCCTGGCTCGAACGCGTCGATTTTAGCGAGGGCTTTCCTGTTTTGATTTTGCTAGCAGACAAAGCAGTCAGCTTTTGTTTTAATTGACAGCGCCGCAAGGGATGATGCTAGTCAAAGCAGTCTGCACAGATTTAACTAATGAAAGATCACTTTAGTGATAATCCGCGAACCGCCGTTCTCCAGCTTTAGGTGAGATTTCTTCTGGCTTATTTTTTTCCTTTACTAACTTCCGTGTATTGGCGTTTAGGCGGAAAAGAAGGGCAAGCAAAGTGCCAACAAAAGGATAGACTAGGGGCTAAGCACTCGCAGAGCGTAAATCGCGACACCTGCGGCGCAATTTTTTATAAATTGGGGTCCCGATAATGACTTCAAATTAACTGGCGTCGAGGTCCGACTTATGAGACGTGCAGAGGTCAATCAGTATCTACAAGGATTCTCCCATCACGATATTGCGGCGCACTACACCCCAAGATGCGACCTGCTTGTGTATTATGTAAGTACAACCTAATTCAGCGTTTTTATCGTACTGGCGGATTGCCGCATAAAGAAAATAACAGCTAACTTAAGGCCTTAGGTGTTTATAACTGTTACGTACGCGATCATATTTTTTAAAATTGCAATTGACGCTTATTGCGTGAATCCTAATTAATCTCAATTGCTGAATTTGTATGTACTCCTTATTTGTGCAGACGCAAATGCCAGAGTAGCGTTCCGCACAATTGTGATTTTATTGTAATTAATTCCTTTGCACTTATCATAAATTGGTTACTGCCTCATGAAATTATTTAAGTCAATAATCTAGTATAGTTGTTTGACAATTATCAGCCATTCCCCAAACGTCCCAGATGTCCCATATGTCCCTAACGTCCCAGACGTCCCAGATGTTCCATATGTCCCATATGTCCCTAATGTCCTAGGCGTCCTAGATGTTCCATATGTCCCTAACGTCCCAGACGTACTAAATGTCCCATATGTCGCTACCGTCCCAGAAGTCCCAGCTGTCCCGTGTGTCCCTAACGTCCCAGACGTCCCAGATGTCCCATATGTCCCATATGTCCTTAATGTCTCAGGCGTCCTAGAAGTTCCATATGTCCCTAACGTCCCAGACGTCGTAAACGTCCCATATGTCCCTCATGTCCCAGACGTCCCAGCTGTCCCGTATGATTTTAACGTCCCAGACGTCCCAGACGTCCCAGATGTTGCATATGTCCCTAACGTCCCAGACGTCATAGATGTCCCATATTTCCCTAACGTCCCAGACGTCCTAGATGTCCTATATGTCCCTAACGTCCCAGACGTCAAAGATGTTTTATATGTCTCATATGTCACTAACGTCCCAGGCGTCCCAGATGTCCCATATGTCCCATACGTCCCTAATGTCACAGGCGTCCTAAATGTCCCATATGTCCTTAACGTCCCAGACGTCCCAGACGTCCTAGATGTCCCATATGTCCTTAACGTCCCAGATGTCCCATATGTCCCATATGTCCCTAATGTCCCAGGCGTCCTAACTGTCCCATATGTCCCTAACGTCCCAGACGTCCCAGACGTCCTCGATGTCCCATATGTCCTTAACGTCCGAGACGTCCCAGATGTTCCATATGTCCCTAACGTTCCAGACGTCCCAGGTGTCCCATATGTCCCATATGTCCCTAACGTCCGAGGCGTCCTAGATGTTCCATATGTCCCTAACGTCCCAGACGTCCTAAATGTCCCATATGTCTATAACGTCCCAGACGTCCCAGCTGTCCCGTATGTCCCTAATGTCCCAGACGTCCCAGAGGTTCTAGATGTCCCATATGTCCCTAACGTCCCAGACGTCCTAGATGTCCTATATGTCCCTAACGTCCCAAACGTCCCATACGTCCCAGATGTCCCATATGTCTTTATCGTCCCAGACGTCCTAGATGTCCTATATGTAACTAACGTCCCAGACGTCCCAGATGTCCCATATGTCCCTAACGTCCCAGACGTCCCAGATGTTCCATATGTTCCATATGTCCCTAATGTCTCAGGCGTTCCATATGTCCCATATGTTCCATATGTCCCTAATGTCCCAGGCGTCCTAAATGTCCCATATGTCCTTAACGTCCCAGACGTTTCAGTCGTCCTAGATGTCCCTAATGTCCTTAACGTCCCAGACGTCCCAGATGTCACATATGTCCCATATGTCCCTAATGTCCGAGGCGTCCTAAATGTCCCATATGTCCTAAACGTCCCAGACGTCCCAGACGTCCTCGATGTCCCATATGTCCTTAACGTCCCAGACGTCCCAGATGTCCATATGTCCCTAACGTCCCAGACGTCCCAGATGTCCAATATGTCCCATATGTCCCTAATGTCCCAGGCGTCCCAGATGTCCCATATGTCCCATATGTCCCTAATGTCCCAGGCGTCCTAAATGTCCCATATGTCCTTAACGTCCCAGACGTCCCAGACGTCCTAGATGTCCCATATGTCCTTAACGTCCTAGACGTCCCAGATGTCTAATATGTCCCTAACGTCCCAGACGTCCCAGATGTCCTATATGTCCCATATGTCCCTAATGTCCCAGGCGTCCTAGATGTTTCATATGTCCCTAACGTCCCAGACGTCCTAAATGTCCCATATGTCCCTAACGTCCCAGACGTCCCAGACGTCCTAGATGTTCCATATGTCCCTAACGTCCCAGACGTTTTAGATGTCCTATATGTCCCTAACGTCCCAGACGTCCAAGTCGTCCCAGATGTCCCATATGAACCATATGTCCCTAATGTCCCAGGCGTCCCAGATGTCCCATATGTCACTTATGTCTCTAATGTCCCAGGCGTCCTAAACGTTCCATATGTCCTTAACGTCCCAGACGTCCCAAACGTTTTAGATGTCCCAAAGGTCCTTAACGTCCCAGACGTCCCAGATGTCCCATATGTCCCTAACGTCCCAGACGTCCCAGATGTTCCTTATGTCCCATATGCCCCTAATGTCCTAGGCGTTCTAGATGTTCCATATGTCCCTAACGTCCCAGACGTAATAAATGTCCCATATGTCGCTACCGACCCAGACGTCCCAGCTGTCCCGTATGTCCCTAACGTCCCAGACGTCCTAGATGTCCTATATGTCCCTAACGTCCAGACGTCCCAGATGTCCCATATCTCGCTAACGTCCCAGACGTCCCAGATGTCCCAGATGTCTCTTACGTCCCAGACGTCCTAGATGTTCTATATGTCCTTAACGTCCCAGAAGTCCCAGATGCCCTATATGTCCCTAACGTCCCAGACGTCAAAGATGTCCTATATGTCTCATATTTCCCTAACGTCCCAGACGTCAAAGATGTTCTATATGTCTCATATGTCCTTAACGTCCCAGACGTCCAGACGTCCTAGATGTCCCATATGTCCTTAACGTCCCAGACGTCCCAGATGTCCCATATGTCCCATATGTCCCTAATGTCCCAGGCGTCCTAACTGTCCCATATGTCCTTAACGTCCCAGACGTCCCAGACGTCCTCGATGTCCCATATGTCCTTAACGTCCCAGACGTCCCAGATGTTCCATATGTCCCTAACGTTCCAGACGTCCCAGGTGTCCCATATGTCCCATATGTCCCTAACGTCTGAGGCGCCCTAGATGTTCCATATGTCCCTAACGTCCCAGACGTCCTAAATGTCCCATATGTCTATAACGTCCCAGACGTCCCAGCTGTCCCGTATGTCCCTAATGTCCCAGACGTCCCAGAGGTCCTAGATGTCCCATATGTCCCTAACGTCCCAGACGTCCTAGATGTCCTATATGTCCCTAACGTCCCAAACGTCCCATACGTCCCAGATGTCCCATATGTCCCATATGTCCCTAATGTCCCAGGCGTCCTAGATGTTCCATATGTCCCTAACGTCCCAGACGTCCTAAATGTCCCTTATGTCCCTAATGTCCCAGACGTCCCATTTGTCCCGTATGTTTCTAACGTCCCAGACGTCCCAGACGTCCTAGATGTCCCATATGTCTTTATCGTCCCAGACGTCCTAGATGTCCTATATGTAACTAACGTCCCAGACGTCCCAGATGTCCCATATGTCCCTAACGTCCCAGACGTCCCAGATGTTCCATATGTTCCATATGTCCCTAATGTCCCAGGCGTTCCAGATGTCCCATATGTTCCATATGTCCCTAATGTCCCAGGCGTCCTAAATGTCCCATATGTCCTTAACGTCCCAGACGTCTCAGACGTCCTAGATGTCCCTAATGTCCTTAACGTCCCAGACGTCCCAGATGTCACATATGTCCCATATGTCCCTAATGTCCGAGGCGTCCTAAATGTCCCATATGTCCTAAACGTCCCAGACGTCCCAGACGTCCTCGATGTCCCATATGTCTTTAACGTCCCAGACGTCCCAGATGTCCCATATGTCCCTAACGTCCCAGACGTCCCAGATGTCCAATATGTCCCATATGTCCCTTATGTCCCAGGCGTCCCAGATGTCCCATATGTCCCATATGTCCCATATGTCCCTAATGTCCCAGGCGTCCCAGATGTCCCATATGTCACTTATGTCTCTAATGTCCCAGGCGTCCTAAATGTTCCATATGACCTTAACGTCCCAGACGTCCCAAACGTTTTAGATGTCCCATAGGTCCTTAACGTCCCAGACGTCCCAGATGTCCCATATGTCCCATATGCCCTTAATGTCCTAGGCGTCGTAGATGTTTCATATGTCCCTAACGTCCCAGACGTCCTAAATGTCCCATATGTCGCTACCGTCCCAGACGTCCCAGATGTTCCATATGTCCCTTATGCCCCTAATGTCCTAGGCGTCCTAGATGTTCCATATGTCCCTAACGTCCCAGATGTCCTAAATGTCCCATATGTCGCTACCGTCCCAGACGTCCCAGCTGTCCGTATGTCCCTAACGTCCCAGACGTCCTATATGTCCCTAACGTCCCAGACGTCCCAGATGTCCCATATCTCGCTAACGTCCCAGACGTCCCAGATGTCCCAGATGTCTCTAACGTCCCAGACGTCCTAGATGTTCCACATGTCCTTAACGTCCCAGAAGTCCCAGATGTCCCATATGTACCTAACGTCCCAAACGTCCCAGATGTTCCATATGTCCCGTATGTCCTTAATGTCCCAGGCGTCCCAGATGTCCCATATGTCCCATATGTCCCTAATGTCCCAACCGTCCTAAATTTCCCATATGTCCTTAACGTCCCAGACGTCCCAGACGTCCAAGATGTCTCATATGTCCTTAACGTCCCAGACGTCCCAGATGTCCCATATGTCCCATATGTCCCTAATGTCCCAGGCGTCCTAAATGTCAAATATGTCCTTAACGTCCCAGACGTCCCAGACGTCCAAGATGTCTCATATGTCCTTATCGTCCCAGACGTCCCAGATGTCCCATATGTCCGTAACGTCCCAGACATCCCAGATGTCACATATGTCCCATATGTCCCTAATGTCCCAGGCGTCCCAGATGTCCCATATGTTTCTAACGTCCCAGGCGTCCTAAATGTCCCATATGTCCTTAACGTCCCAGACGTCCCAGACGTCCTCGATGTCCCATATGTCCTTATCGTCCCAGACGTCCCAGATGTCCCATATGTCCGTAACGTCCCAGACATCCCAGATGTCCCATATGTCCCATATGTCCCTAATGTCCCAGGCGTCTAAGATGTTCCATATGTTTCTAACGTCCCAGACGTCCTAAATGTCTCATATGTCCCTAACGTCCCAGACGTCCCAGCTGTCCCGTATGTCCCTAACGTCCCAGACGTCCCAGACGTCCTAGATGTCCCATATGTCCCTAACGTCCCAGACGTCCTAGATGTCCTATATGTCCCTAACGTCCCAGCCGTCCCAGATGTCCCATATGTCCCATATGTCCCTTATGTTCCAGGCGTCCCGGATGTTCTATATATCCCATATGTCCCTAACGTCCCAGGCGTCTTAAATGTCCCATATGTACTTAACGTCACAGACGTCCCAGACGTCCTAGATGTTCTTAACGTCCCAGACGTCCCAGATGTCCCATATGTCCCTAACGTCCCAGACGTCCCAGATGTCCCATATGTCCCATATGTCCCTAATGTCCCAGGCGTCCCAGATGTTCCATATGTCCCATATGTCCCTAATGTCTCAGGCGTTCTAAATGTCCGATATGTCCTTAACGTCCCAGACGTCCTAGACGTCCTAGATGTCCCATTTGTCCTTAACGTCCCAGATGTCCCAGATGTCCCATATGTCCCTAACGTCCCAGACGTCCCAGATGTCCCATATGTTCCATATGTCCCTAACGTCCCAGGCGTCCTAGATGTTCCATATGTCCCTAACGTCCCAGACGTCCTAGATGTCCCATATTTCCCTCATGTCCCAGACGTCCCAGCTGTCCCGTATGATTCTCACGTCCCTGACGTCCCAGATGTTGCATATGTCCCTAACGTCCCAGACGTCCTAGATGTCCCATATTTCCCTAACGTCCCAGACGTCCTAGATGTCCTATATGTCCCTAACGTCCCAGACGTCCCAGATGTTCTATATGTCTCATATGTCCCTAATGTCCCAGGCGTCCCAGATGTCCCATATGTCCCATACGTCCCTAATGTCACAGGCGTCCTAAATGTCCCATATGTCCTTAACGTCCCAGACGTCCCCAGATGTCCCATATGTCCCATATGTCCCTAATGTCCCAGGCGTCCCAACTGTCCCATATGTCCTTAACGTCCCAGACGTCCCAGACGTCCTCGATGTCCCATATGTCCTTAACGTCCCAGGCGTCCTAGATGTTCCATATGTCCCTAACGTCCCAGACGTCCTAGATGTCCCATATTTCCCTCATGTCCCATACGTCCCAGCTGTCCCGTATGATTCTCACGTCCCTGACGTCCCAGATGTTGCATATGTCCCTAACGTCCCAGACGTCCTAGATGTCCCATATTTCCCTAACGTCCCAGACGTCCCAGACGTCCTAGATGTCCTATATGTCCCTAACGTCCCAGACGTCCCAGATGTTCTATATGTCTCATATGTCCCTAATGTCCCAGGCGTCCCAGATGTCCCATATGTCCCATACGTCCCTAATGTCACAGGCGTCCTAAATGTCCTATATGTCCCTAACGTCCCAGACGTCCCAGATGTTCTATATGTCTCATATGTCCCTAATGTCCCAGGCGTCCCAGATGTCCCATATGTCCCATACGTCCCTAATGTCACAGGCGTCCTAAATGTCCCATATGTCCTTAACGTCCCAGGTGTCCCATATGTCCCATATGTCCCTAATGTCCGAGGCGTCCTAGATGTTCCATATGTCCCTAACGACCCAGACGTCCTAAATGTCCCATATGTCTATAACGTCCCAGACGTCCCAGCTGTCCCGTATGTCCCTAAAGTCCCAGACGTCCCAGAGGTCCAAGATGTCCCATATGTCCCTAACGTCCCAGACGTCCTCGATGTCCTATATGTTCCTAACGTCCCATACGTCCCAGATGTCCCATATGTCCCATATGTCCTTAACGTACCAGACGTCCCAGATGTCCCATATGTCCCTAACGTCCCAGACGTCCCAGATGTCCCGTATGTCCCATATGTCCCTAACGTCCCAGACGTCCTAAATGTCCCATATGTCTATAACGTCCCAGACGTCCCAGCTGTCCCGTATGTCCCTAACGTCCCAGACGTCCCAGAGGTCCTACATGTCCCATATGTCCCTAACGTCCAAGACGTCCTAGATGTCCTATATGTCCCTAACGTCCCAAACGTGCTATACGTCCTAGATGTCCCATATGTCCCATATGTCCCTAATGTCCCAGGCGTCCCAGATGTCCCATATGTCCCATATTTCCTTAACGTCCCAGACGTCCCAGACGTCCTAGATGCCCCATATGGCCTTAACGTCCCAGACGTCCCAGATGTCCCATATGTCATTAACGTCCCAAACGTCCCATACGTCCCAGATGTCCCATATTTCTCATATGTCCCTAATGTCCCAGGCGTCCTAGATGTTCCATATGTCCCTAACGTCCCAGACGTCCTAAATGTCCCTTATGACCCTAATGTCCCAGACGTCCCAGTTGTCCCGTATGTTTCTAACGTCCCAGACGTCCCAGACGTCCTAGATGTCCTATATGTAACTAACGTCCCAGACGTCCCAGATGTCCCATATGTCCCTAACGTCCCAGACGTCCCAGATGTTCCATATGTTCTATATGTCCCTAATGTCTAAGGCGTTCCAGATGTCCCATATGTTCCATATGTCCCTAATGTACCAGGCGTCCTAAATGTCCCATATGTCCTTAACGTCCCAGACGTCTCAGTCGTCCTAGATGTCCCTAATGTCCTTAACGTCCCAGACGTCCCAGATGTCACATATGTCCCATATGTCCCTAATGTCCGAGGCGTCCTAAATGTCCCATATGTCCTAAACGTCCCAGACGTCCTCGATGTCCCATATTTCCCTCATGTCCCAGACGTCCCAGCTGTCCCGTATGATTCTCACGTCCCTGACGTCCCAGATGTTGCATATGTCCCTAACGTCCCAGACGTCCTAGATGTCCCATATTTCCCTAACGTCCCAGACGTCCTAGATGTCCTATATGTCCCTAACGTCCCAGACGTCCCAGATGTTCTATATGTCTCATATGTCCCTAATGTCCCAGGCGTCCCAGATGTCCCATATGTCCCATACGTCCCTAATGTCACAGGCGTCCTAAATGTCCCATATGTCCTTAACGTCCCAGACGTCCCAGATGTCCCATATGTCCCATATGTCCCTAATGTCCCAGGCGTCCCAACTGTCCCATATGTCCTTAACGTCCCAGACGTCCCAGACGTCCTCGATGTCCCATATGTCCTTAACGTCCCAGGCGTCCTAGATGTTCCATATGTCCCTAACGTCCCAGACGTCCTAGATGTCCCATATTTCCCTCATGTCCCAGACGTCCCAGCTGTCCCGTATGATTCTCACGTCCCTGACGTCCCAGATGTTGCATATGTCCCTAACGTCCCAGACGTCCTAGATGTCCCATATTTCCCTAACGTCCCAGACGTCCCAGACGTCCTAGATGTCCTATATGTCCCTAACGTCCCAGACGTCCCAGATGTTCTATATGTCTCATATGTCCCTAATGTCCCAGGCGTCCCAGATGTCCCATATGTCCCATACGTCCCTAATGTCACAGGCGTCCTAAATGTCCTATATGTCCCTAACGTCCCAGACGTCAAAGATGTTCTATATGTCTCATATGTCCTTAACGTCCCAGACGTCCCAGACGTCCTAGATGTCCCATATGTCCTTAACGTCCCAGACGTCCCAGATGTCCCATATGTCCCATATGTCCCTAATGTCCCAGGCGTCCTAACTGTCCCATATGTCCTTAACGTCCCAGACGTCCCAGACGTCCTCGATGTCCCATATGTCCTTAACGTCCCAGACGTCCCAGATGTTCCATATGTCCCTAACGTTCCAGACGTCCCAGGTGTCCCATATGTCCCATATGTCCCTAACGTCTGAGGCGCCCTAGATGTTCCATATGTCCCTAACGTCCCAGACGTCCTAAATGTCCCATATGTCTATAACGTCCCAGACGTCCCAGCTGTCCCGTATGTCCCTAATGTCCCAGACGTCCCAGAGGTCCTAGATGTCCCATATGTCCCTAACGTCCCAGACGTCCTAGATGTCCTATATGTCCCTAACGTCCCAAACGTCCCATACGTCCCAGATGTCCCATATGTCCCATA
Organism: Agriotes lineatus; assembly: GCA_940337035.1. Classification (NCBI taxonomy): domain Eukaryota; kingdom Metazoa; phylum Arthropoda; class Insecta; order Coleoptera; family Elateridae; genus Agriotes; species Agriotes lineatus. The sequence continues at coordinate 130,057 of CALNHX010001464.1, forward strand.
TGTCCCTAATGTCCCAGGCGTCCTAGATGTTCCATATGTCCCTAACGTCCCAGACGTCCTAAATGTCCCTTATGTCCCTAATGTCCCAGACGTCCCATTTGTCCCGTATGTTTCTAACGTCCCAGACGTCCCAGACGTCCTAGATGTCCCATATGTCTTTATCGTCCCAGACGTCCTAGATGTCCTATATGTAACTAACGTCCCAGACGTCCCAGATGTCCCATATGTCCCTAACGTCCCAGACGTCCCAGATGTTCCATATGTTCCATATGTCCCTAATGTCCCAGGCGTTCCAGAAGTCCCATATGTTCCATATGTCCCTAATGTCCCAGGCGTCCTAAATGTCCCATATGTCCTTAACGTCCCAGACGTCTCAGACGTCCTAGATGTCCCTAATGTCCTTAACGTCCCAGACGTCCCAGATGTCACATATGTCCCATATGTCCCTAATGTCCGAGGCGTCCTAAATGTCCCATATGTCCTAAACGTCCCAGACGTCCCAGACGTCCTCGATGTCCCATATGTCTTTAACGTCCCAGACGTCCCAGATGTCCCATATGTCCCTAACGTCCCAGACGTCCCAGATGTCCAATATGTCCCATATGTCCCTTATGTCCCAGGCGTCCCAGATGTCCCATATGTCCCATATGTCCCATATGTCCCTAATGTCCCAGGCGTCCCAGATGTCCCATATGTCACTTATGTCTCTAATGTCCCAGGCGTCCTAAATGTTCCATATGACCTTAACGTCCCAGACGTCCCAAACGTTTTAGATGTCCCATAGGTCCTTAACGTCCCAGACGTCCCAGATGTCCCATATGTCCCATATGCCCTTAATGTCCTAGGCGTCCTAGATGTTTCATATGTCCCTAACGTCCCAGACGTCCTAAATGTCCCATATGTCGCTACCGTCCCAGACGTCCCAGATGTTCCATATGTCCCTTATGCCCCTAATGTCCTAGGCGTCCTAGATGTTCCATATGTCCCTAACGTCCCAGATGTCCTAAACGTCCCATATGTCGCTACCGTCCCAGACGTCCCAGCTGTCCCGTATGTCCCTAACGTCCCAGACGTCCTATATGTCCCTAACGTCCCAGACGTCCCAGATGTCCCATATCTCGCTAACGTCCCAGACGTCCCAGATGTCCCAGATGTCTCTAACGTCCCAGACGTCCTAGATGTTCCATATGTCCTTAACGTCCCAGAAGTCCCAGATGTCCCATATGTACCTAACGTCCCAAACGTCCCAGATGTTCCATATGTCCCGTATGTCCTTAATGTCCCAGGCGTCCCAGATGTCCCATATGTCCCATATGTCCCTAATGTCCCAACCGTCCTAAATTTCCCATATGTCCTTAACGTCCCAGACGTCCCAGACGTCCAAGATGTCTCATATGTCCTTAACGTCCCAGACGTCCCAGATGTCCCATATGTCCCATATGTCCCTAATGTCCCAGGCGTCCTAAATGTCAAATATGTCCTTAACGTCCCAGACGTCCCAGACGTCCTCGATGTCCCATATGTCCTTATCGTCCCAGACGTCCCAGATGTCCCATATGTCCGTAACGTCCCAGACATCCCAGATGTCACATATGTCCCATATGTCCCTAATGTCCCAGGCGTCCCAGATGTCCCATATGTTTCTAACGTCCCAGGCGTCCTAAATGTCCCATATGTCCTTAACGTCCCAGACGTCCCAGACGTCCTCGATGTCCCATATGTCCTTATCGTCCCAGACGTCCCAGATGTCCCATATGTCCGTAACGTCCCAGACATCCCAGATGTCCCATATGTCCCATATGTCCCTAATGTCCCAGGCGTCTAAGATGTTCCATATGTTTCTAACGTCCCAGACGTCCTAAATGTCTCATATGTCCCTAACGTCCCAGACGTCCCAGCTGTCCCGTATGTCCCTAACGTCCCAGACGTCCCAGACGTCCTAGATGTCCCATATGTCCCTAACGTCCCAGACGTCCTAGATGTCCTATATGTCCCTAACGTCCCAGCCGTCCCAGATGTCCCATATGTCCCATATGTCCCTTATGTTCCAGGCGTCCCGGATGTTCTATATATCCCATATGTCCCTAACGTCCCAGGCGTCTTAAATGTCCCATATGTACTTAACGTCCCAGACGTCCCAGACGTCCTAGATGTTCTTAACGTCCCAGACGTCCCAGATGTCCCATATGTCCCTAACGTCCCAGACGTCCCAGATGTCCCATATGTCCCATATGTCCCTAATGTCCCAGGCGTCCCAGATGTTCCATATGTCCCATATGTCCCTAATGTCTCAGGCGTTCTAAATGTCCGATATGTCCTTAACGTCCCAGACGTCCTAGACGTCCTAGATGTCCCATTTGTCCTTAACGTCCCAGATGTCCCAGATGTCCCATATGTCCCTAACGTCCCAGACGTCCCAGATGTCCCATATGTTCCATATGTCCCTAACGTCCCAGGCGTCCTAGATGTTCCATATGTCCCTAACGTCCCAGACGTCCTAGATGTCCCATATTTCCCTCATGTCCCAGACGTCCCAGCTGTCCCGTATGATTCTCACGTCCCTGACGTCCCAGATGTTGCATATGTCCCTAACGTCCCAGACGTCCTAGATGTCCCATATTTCCCTAACGTCCCAGACGTCCTAGATGTCCTATATGTCCCTAACGTCCCAGACGTCCCAGATGTTCTATATGTCTCATATGTCCCTAATGTCCCAGGCGTCCCAGATGTCCCATATGTCCCATACGTCCCTAATGTCACAGGCGTCCTAAATGTCCCATATGTCCTTAACGTCCCAGACGTCCCAGATGTCCCATATGTCCCATATGTCCCTAATGTCCCAGGCGTCCCAACTGTCCCATATGTCCTTAACGTCCCAGACGTCCCAGACGTCCTCGATGTCCCATATGTCCTTAACGTCCCAGGCGTCCTAGATGTTCCATATGTCCCTAACGTCCCAGACGTCCTAGATGTCCCATATTTCCCTCATGTCCCATACGTCCCAGCTGTCCCGTATGATTCTCACGTCCCTGACGTCCCAGATGTTGCATATGTCCCTAACGTCCCAGACGTCCTAGATGTCCCATATTTCCCTAACGTCCCAGACGTCCCAGACGTCCTAGATGTCCTATATGTCCCTAACGTCCCAGACGTCCCAGATGTTCTATATGTCTCATATGTCCCTAATGTCCCAGGCGTCCCAGATGTCCCATATGTCCCATACGTCCCTAATGTCACAGGCGTCCTAAATGTCCTATATGTCCCTAACGTCCCAGACGTCCCAGATGTTCTATATGTCTCATATGTCCCTAATGTCCCAGGCGTCCCAGATGTCCCATATGTCCCATACGTCCCTAATGTCACAGGCGTCCTAAATGTCCCATATGTCCTTAACGTCCCAGGTGTCCCATATGTCCCATATGTCCCTAATGTCCGAGGCGTCCTAGATGTTCCATATGTCCCTAACGACCCAGACGTCCTAAATGTCCCATATGTCTATAACGTCCCAGACGTCCCAGCTGTCCCGTATGTCCCTAAAGTCCCAGACGTCCCAGAGGTCCAAGATGTCCCATATGTCCCTAACGTCCCAGACGTCCTCGATGTCCTATATGTTCCTAACGTCCCATACGTCCCAGATGTCCCATATGTCCCATATGTCCTTAACGTACCAGACGTCCCAGATGTCCCATATGTCCCTAACGTCCCAGACGTCCCAGATGTCCCGTATGTCCCATATGTCCCTAACGTCCCAGACGTCCTAAATGTCCCATATGTCTATAACGTCCCAGACGTCCCAGCTGTCCCGTATGTCCCTAACGTCCCAGACGTCCCAGAGGTCCTACATGTCCCATATGTCCCTAACGTCCAAGACGTCCTAGATGTCCTATATGTCCCTAACGTCCCAAACGTGCTATACGTCCCAGATGTCCCATATGTCCCATATGTCCCTAATGTCCCAGGCGTCCCAGATGTCCCATATGTCCCATATTTCCTTAACGTCCCAGACGTCCCAGACGTCCTAGATGCCCCATATGGCCTTAACGTCCCAGACGTCCCAGATGTCCCATATGTCATTAACGTCCCAAACGTCCCATACGTCCCAGATGTCCCATATTTCTCATATGTCCCTAATGTCCCAGGCGTCCTAGATGTTCCATATGTCCCTAACGTCCCAGACGTCCTAAATGTCCCTTATGTCCCTAATGTCCCAGACGTCCCAGTTGTCCCGTATGTTTCTAACGTCCCAGACGTCCCAGACGTCCTAGATGTCCTATATGTAACTAACGTCCCAGACGTCCCAGATGTCCCATATGTCCCTAACGTCCCAGACGTCCCAGATGTTCCATATGTTCTATATGTCCCTAATGTCCCAGGCGTTCCAGATGTCCCATATGTTCCATATGTCCCTAATGTACCAGGCGTCCTAAATGTCCCATATGTCCTTAACGTCCCAGACGTCTCAGTCGTCCTAGATGTCCCTAATGTCCTTAACGTCCCAGACGTCCCAGATGTCACATATGTCCCATATGTCCCTAATGTCCGAGGCGTCCTAAATGTCCCATATGTCCTAAACGTCCCAGACGTCCTCGATGTCCCATATTTCCCTCATGTCCCAGACGTCCCAGCTGTCCCGTATGATTCTCACGTCCCTGACGTCCCAGATGTTGCATATGTCCCTAACGTCCCAGACGTCCTAGATGTCCCATATTTCCCTAACGTCCCAGACGTCCTAGATGTCCTATATGTCCCTAACGTCCCAGACGTCCAAGATGTTCTATATGTCTCATATGTCCCTAATGTCCCAGGCGTCCCAGATGTCCCATATGTCCCATACGTCCCTAATGTCACAGGCGTCCTAAATGTCCCATATGTCCTTAACGTCCCAGACGTCCCAGATGTCCCATATGTCCCATATGTCCCTAATGTCCCAGGCGTCCCAACTGTCCCATATGTCCTTAACGTCCCAGACGTCCCAGACGTCCTCGATGTCCCATATGTCCTTAACGTCCCAGGCGTCCTAGATGTTCCATATGTCCCTAACGTCCCAGACGTCCTAGATGTCCCATATTTCCCTCATGTCCCAGACGTCCCAGCTGTCCCGTATGATTCTCACGTCCCTGACGTCCCAGATGTTGCATATGTCCCTAACGTCCCAGACGTCCTAGATGTCCCATATTTCCCTAACGTCCCAGACGTCCCAGACGTCCTAGATGTCCTATATGTCCCTAACGTCCCAGACGTCCCAGATGTTCTATATGTCTCATATGTCCCTAATGTCCCAGGCGTCCCAGATGTCCCATATGTCCCATACGTCCCTAATGTCACAGGCGTCCTAAATGTCCTATATGTCCCTAACGTCCCAGACGTCCCAGATGTTCTATATGTCTCATATGTCCCTAATGTCCCAGGCGTCCCAGATGTCCCATATGTCCCATACGTCCCTAATGTCACAGGCGTCCTAAATGTCCCATATGTCCTTAACGTCCCAGGTGTCCCATATGTCCCATATGTCCCTAATGTCCGAAGCGTCCTAGATGTTCCATATGTCCCTAACGACCCAGACGTCCTAAATGTCCCATATGTCTATAACGTCCCAGACGTCCCAGCTGTCCCGTATGTCCCTAAAGTCCCAGACGTCCCAGAGGTCCAAGATGTCCCTTATGTCCCTAATGTCCCAGACGTTGTTAGGGAAGATAGACGGTCGGCCTTACCTTTTGGCGAAAGTTATATTTGATGTTTTGCCGGCTGGTAACTATCGGCCTAATTGGGCTAGCTCGCCGCGAGGGTCGCAGGGTTCCAGCTATGCTGAAAAAGTATAAAAAAAAAATAGGGCGCCAGGTCCACGACTCAAGTTCTAATCCTTATGCCGGACCGTACATAAGGTCAGGACAATTTCCAGCAGCACAAAGAAAACAATCAAATCAACCACCAAAGAAAATATCACAGCTTTATTTCAAAGAGTTTGGTGCGTACTATAGTGCAATGCTAACATAAACTGAATACAAATATCACAGCAGGCAATATTTTTACCAACATCAAAGAACACACAGTATGCGACATGCAATAGTAAATGTATATACAAGTTCAAATATAAGTATTGGGCAAATAGTAGCCCACGAGCAGCAATGACTATGAACTAACACATTAAAACATTGTGCGGTTACAACGGAGCGTAGCGAGTATTAAGTTTAAAAAGAAAATAAATTGATCAAGCGCGAGTCGCGGAGCGAGTTTAAAATTTCGCGTATACCGGCTCAGAGCAATACAAGACCACCTCGGCTAACGTTTTAACCCCGAAGGTTAGCCCTAAATGACGCTATATCTATATTCAAAATTTTCTAAAGGGCGGAATCAGCGTGCGCTTGCGTGGCCACACATGAACGACGGTGTCCATATTAAAAATGCATTAAGTGTACTTAGGTATATTTATATGCTAAAGAAAGCAAAGGCTTGGATTTGCCCCTTACTCGGTTAACGGAGATCTACAATAACCACAACGCTCCCGAAGTCGGCTTACGAGACACGCTACTGAAGTGTGCCTAACTTCGCGTCGAAGGTTTGACATGAAAATATTAACTATTGTTTTGGTGATGAAGACAGCGAAACTTTAAGGCGTCCGAACTGTGTTATGCAAGCTGGTGAGTAAACGCGACGTCCAGAAAGGACACAAGTGAAGCCCAAAGCTACAAGTTCTACTCTATAAATTTTTCAGATAACGCAGAGGTCAATAAGGCTAGGAGACCCGAATGCACAAACGGAGCAATACACAGGTAAATCTTACGACCTTAATTTAGCAAGTAGCAGAGGGTAACCGCATGTCATTGCGCGGCGGCCCTAACATTTAATTACACAAATTCCAAATATTACTAATCTAACGATGCACGAAACCTATCACCTAAATCACATGCCCGAAGTGCTAACGGCATGAAACAGTATGATTCAATTATAAAGTACAACAGGCGCAATGCATATTATCTACAATAACGTCTTGCCTGCAGGAAAGTTTACCAGAACCTAATCTCTCCGTTTGCTCCCCTGTTGTTGGACGTAGCTAGCGAAGCAACGAGGGCGGCTGCAGCTGCGGGAGGCAGTGCCAGCTGTGGAGGCTGCGGAATGACTTGCAGGTGAGTGTAAAGCAGTTGCTCAATCTTCAGTGTTGCCCACGAGGGTTGCAACATTCACAGGCGATGCGACTATCTTAGGGCCCAGTGCATCGAACTGGATTCCAGCAGGGTGCAGTCGAACGGGAGATAGGCCTGCTCCAGACAGGAAGGATTTCAAGCAGATGGGGAGTGTTTTAATTCCCACCGGGAATTTTTGGCTAAAAACGCACAGAACCCAAATGTATTCCCGATTAAGAAGAAACTGACCTAGTCTTACCTCCAGCTGGGGGTCGAGCCGAGAGGAGCGCGCTAAAGTAGGCGTCCAGGAGATCCGCCAAAAGCGAAGGGATGCAAGTAAGTAGCTATCTAATCATTACGAACATCCACGATAACGCAGAAATGCTTCCAGATCCCTCAAACAATCTATTCGAAGAGGCGAGCCCTACCAAAGGGCTATGAAGCACTTAGCTGCAGAGGAACACCTACTAGCACGACCGTTTAGCTTGGAAAGAAAGCCGAAAAATTCAAAAACCCAGCCCACAGGTCATCTGATAACCAAAAATTTGGGCCAGAAGAAGCAAAAAAAACCAGTCAGGCAAGTTTGACTGCAGGAAAAGATAACATTGCTCTAGCAACAAATGGAATAGTTAAAAACAATTTGTATCACCGGTTGCCTAGCGGCCATACCCAAATATTTGTAGAAATATAGCAAGAATAAACCTAATTTGCAAAATATGAGTAATTAAACGAGGGATTGCTTACGAAACTGCATGATAATTATAGGAGAGTAATTAAAAATAAGATATAGCTAATTATACCCAGGTTAAAGCATGCAAACATTGACAAAAGCCAACCATAAATATTCAAGTTCAGAAATTCAGCTAGCAGAAGTTCAATACTACGGGGGGCACTCCAAAAGTATCGTAACAAATCCTCCCCCAACAAAAGGGAGGGTAAATCACCCCAGATTTACCCGACCATACAAATGCCAACAAAAGAAATCGCCCTAAGAGACAACAAAAAAAACGATGCCTGCCGGAAGGAAACAAAGGGAAGGAACAAAGGATCTAAAGAAGTAGACAAGAAGAGAGGATGTAAGAGTTCAAGCACATCATCGAAGACAACTAGACACCAACCTCTTCCGTCGCTGCAAGATGATGTGAGCTGCGCCGGTGGAAGGGAAGGTTACGTCAGGTTGCAACAAAGATGCACCCGAAATGCAAACACCTCGGAAAGATGCGGAGTGGGAGACAGGAAAGCGAACGACACAGAAGAAGGAAGGGAAAGGAAAACCAACCTCAACCAAGGGTTAAGTACTTAGGCCCAGGATCGACCTACAGCACTGAAGCTATCTCCAAATGACAGAAGATAGAACTGATATCCAAAATAACACGAAGTATAAAGAGAACGAGCACAGCAAAAAGAGGGAACATCCCTTTCAAACAAGGAAAAAAAATGAGACAGAGAAAGATGCGAGAAATGAAGGGACCAGATGTTTAGGTCGGGACTCCAATTCGAGAAAAAGGAAAGGTGAGTTGGGTCCCAAAGATTCCGTCCGACGTCCCCAAACCAGCCACCCAAAAAGACGTAGACTAAACCAAATCATCATTATCGTCGACAGCGTTGTTGAGCTTCAAGTCTTTGGCATGCCAATTCCCGCGTAGACGTTCGTCTGGATCCTTAAGTTGATATATGAAGCGAGACAATTTCTTATGAATTATAAAGGGTCCAATGAACTTGGGTGCCAATTTAGCAGTATAGTGGTTAGCAGCATCCGATTGCGTGAAGTTTCTTCTCCAAACGGAGTTGCCTACCTGATATTCATCAGGTCGTCTTCGCAGGTTGTAGTAGACCTTCGAACGATCGTAGGCCCTAGCAAGACGAACTTTTACTTCTTTGTACAATCGTTGCAGCGCTTGGGCTCTTATATTGGGGTTTTCATCCCTGATGACACGAAGTTCGGGACCTTCATCTTCAGGTCTTTCTTCCGGATTCCCGTCGAGTGTAATTTCTCGGCCAAAATTCAAAAAGTAGGGGCTATGACCAGTGACATCATGCTTGGAGGTTCTTATGGCACAAGCGACTTGTTGTAAGTATTTATCCCACTCACGTTGTTTGTCGGACACGTACGCTGTAAGCATTGTTTTCAGAACACGATTGATGCGTTCCGTTGGATTTGCCTGAGGGTGATACAACGCTGTAAACGCTATTCTGCAGCCATAGTTCCTAGCCAAGGCAGTAAATTCGCGACTCTTGAACTGGACACCATTGTCGCAGATAATTCTCTTCGGAGCGCCAAACAATAAAAACACGTTTTCTTCAACGTGACGTACGACTGCAGCGGCCGTAGCCTTACGAAGGGGAAATACAAGAGGAAGTTTAGAGAAACAATCAGCCACTACGAGTATATACTGGTATCCCCGAGAAGAACGAGGTAGAGGTCCTATGAGGTCCATGCAGATAACCTCCCAGGGCTTCGAGATGTTTGTGTGACCTCCCATATGTCCAGCGGGTGGTCGTTGGTCAGGCTTAGTGCGGGAACACACCTTGCAGTTGCGAATGTAGCGCAGAACGTCCGTTCGCATCTTGGGCCAGTAGTACCTCTGAGCTATGCGACCTAAGGTTTTCGAAACGCCAAGATGTCCTGAGGTAGGATCATCATGATTACGTCTAAGTACTTCTGAACGTTTGTCCTTAGGTAGAACTATCTTCCAATCTTCATTGGCCTGCATGAGTTCTGGATACGGGCTCCTAACATGTTTGTAGAGTTGCGAATTCGACTCGCGCCAAGCAGGATAGTGCTGTGGATCGTTTCGGACTTTTAGGCGCATCCGAGCATACCAACGGTCTTGAACATCATCGTCCTCAGTGACCTCATCGACAATAGGTACGGACCTGGATAGAGCGTCAGGTACGACATTGTCTTTGCCTTTGCGATGGATAACATTGAAATTATATTGTTGTAGGCGTATGGCCCAACGCGCAATGCGTCCTATGGGGTCTTTAACATTATGCAACCACTTGAGGGCGTAGTGGTCGGTCACGACGTCGAACTTAGTTCCCTCGATGTACGGGCGAAGTTTTTCGATGGCGAAGAGTACCGCGAGACATTCACGTTCCGTTGTGCTGAACTTCCGCTCATTCTTCGTGAGTGAACGGCTTATATAGCAGACGACCTTCTCTCCCTCAGGATACGTCTGGGACAAGACGGCTCCGAGTCCATAACCAGAGGCGTCCGTCTGAATGGTGAAGGGACGACTGAAATCTGGGCAAGAGAGCACAGGGGCCGAGACGAGACAGTCTTTAATGGTGTCAAATGCGGTTTGACATTCCTCAGACCAAACAAACTTCTGGTTCTTGCGAAGCAGGCGAGTCATAGGTGACACAACTGAAGAAAAGTTAGGCACAAAGCGCCGATACCACGATGCCATTCCCAATATCCTTCTAACCTCTGGTACCGTCTTGGGGTTAGGGATGTTCAAGATTGCTTCGACCTTTTCCGGGTCGACGAGTAGACCTTTGGAGTTCACGACGTACCCCAGGTACTTCAGTTCGGGCTTGCAAAAATGACATTTTTCCCGGTTCAAAGTTAGGCCGGCCTTGGCGATCCTAGATATGACTTCCTTCAAGACCTCCAGGTGTTTTTCGAAGGTAGGAGTGCAGATAATAATGTCATCCAAGTATGTGAAGGCGTAAGGTTCTAGGTCGGCACCAATAACTCGGTCGATAAGGCGTTGCCAGGTCGCCGGGGCGGTATGAAGGCCGAACGGGAGGCGACAAAATTGGTACAACCCACGATTAGGGACAGTGAAGGCAGTTAGCGGACGGCTAGCGACAGAAACCGGCACCTGAAAGTAAGCTGACTTGACATCTAACGTGGTCAGGTATTGTGCATCACGTAACTTGTCCAAGATGTTGCTGATGTACGGAAGTGGATAGGCATCAGGTTGGCTCACCTTGTTGAGCTTCCGATAGTCTACGCAGAAGCGGTAGGAACCATCCTTCTTCTTTATCATAACGATGGGCGATGACCATGCGGATGTTGAGGGTTCCACAATGCCCTTTTCTAACATATCGTCGAGCTCTTCATTCACGTGCTTTTGCAAAGCAGGCGAGATTGGATAATAGCGCTGCTTAATTGGTTCAGCATCTGTCTTGATTACATGCTCCACTAAATGGGTGCATCCTACACCATCTCCTATCAAAGAAAAAGCTTCGCTGATAGTCTGATCAAGCACAGCTTGTTCGTCGTTCGTGAGGTGTTCAGTTGAACGGATCGCAGCGATTTGCTCATCAGCCGAGGCTTTGGAGAAGGTCCATTCCCCATGGCGAAGATCTGGCACAAGGGCCATCCTCTTCCAGAAGTCGGTGCCCAAAATTAATGTATGTGGGAGTGAAGGAATAACCAGGACTTCGAAAGTTCTCACGCGATCTCTCAGTACGATGGGGACGGTAAGTGTACCTATACTATGGCATTTCTCACCATTGGCGACGCTGCAGGTGGTAGATTTAGCAGAGCTTAATTTGCAGACGTCCTTCAATACTTCCCATCCTTGTCGACCTAAAATGGTACGGCTTGCGCCGGAGTCCAACAAACCAAGTAGATCCTTGCCATAAATAGAGACACGAAGATAGGGCCTCTCATCTTTGTTGGCGTGACCTAGGATGAAATCGAGCAGAATGCGATGTTCGGTAGGTAAATCGGTCGTTGTTTGTGACTGTTTGACAATATTAGCTTCAGAGTTTTTCTTCCTAGAATTGCGAAGTGATGGGCACTGGGCCATGCGATGATCGAGCTTTCCGCAGTTCCAGCAAACACCAAAGGGTCGAGCAGCTGTAACCTCGCAGACTTGTTCTTCGGCAGAGGGACTAGGAGTGGAACTAGTTTCCTCAATGGCAGCAGCTCTAGCTCCAAAACGGGGCTTGTGATAAGCCAAGTCAGGTTCGAGGGCTTGATAAGGCGGAGGTGGATTCTTGAACCTCGAAGATCGCACCTTAGCATCCTCAATCAGTTTGCCAAGTTGTCTAAGCTGAGCGATACTCGTTGGGGAGTAGAGAGCCAGTTGAGCCTGTAAGTATGGTTGCAAGTTCCTACGCATAATCTCTATGCGCTCCATTTCTACAGGTAAACGAGAAAGGCGACTAAAAAGGTTCTCCATAATAGCAACATAGACCGTCACGGGCTCATCGGGTCCTTGGGTTCTACTACGGATCTCATCCCATAGGCTGATTTCATAATCACAAGGCAGGAAAGCGGCTTTCAAAGCGATGATCAAATCATCCCAAGAACGAATAGTGTTGCGAACGGAACGAAACCAAATTCGAGCGTTGCCAGTGAACAATTCGATGGCAGCGGCAAAAAGTTGATCCTTGGATACGTTTCGAGCTATGCGAGTTTCTTCAATTTCCTCTAAAAAGCTAGTTAAGCCATTTCCTCCATCGAAGGTAATCCTCCATTTGTTGATGGCTAAATAATTGGCTGAAGTGTGTCTATACGACGCAGAATGATTGACTTCTTCAGCAGCAGAAGAACGACGATTGACAGCATCAGCAAAGGGCGGATAATCCAAGTACATGCCAGGCTGCATGGCTGAGCTACTAGGAATAGGCTGAGGGGCAAAGAACTGTGAAGTGGACAAAGGATGACTCCAAGTAACCGAGCTAGCAATAGGACGAATAGGCAAGGCAGCGTCTTCCTGAGACGTAGTGACAACAGAGCTATGGGGGCGAATATGAGTTTCCTGAGGCGAAGCTACTGAACCGTCGTCCGAGCTTGAATCACTTGGTGCAGCTGTTGTGTCATTACGAGCATGAGCATCAGCGTGAAGCTGAAGTTTCGCTTCCAAGGCGGCAATTAATTGTTCGCATCTATCCTTCAAGGACTCCAACCTAGAAGCGGAATCTGGTTCTGCTAGAATATGACCTAGACGACCTTGAACATGAAGAAGGCGAGTACCTAATCGTTGGGCATCATTGTCCAGGTTCCTAGAGGTGCAACTATCAATTTCGGCAACTAAAATGGAGAGTTTGTCTTCGCAGATCGCAAGTTCTTCAGTAGCGTCCAGAGACACGGGAGTGAAAGTGACATTCATAAGAAGATCCATCTTCAGACGGGCACGAAGTAATTTACGTTTGTCTTGGACGTTGCCCTGAATGGCAATGTCTCTAACTCGAAGCTCATAATCGAGTTCATCGACGAGCAGTCGATTAACATCTAATTTAAATACCATCTTGCTGTTCCAACAGGACAAGATGATCACAAAAACTTATTTAAACTAGGCTTATAACTAACCCAAGCAAAAACCTGTAAATAGCATGCAATAAACAAACCTATAACTAGCAATAATCAATTGTAAATACCCAACAAGTATCGACAATAAATAATACCAAATGTAAATCACCTAGCCAATAATAAATTCTAACACCCTAACAATTCGATTTGCACTATAGTACCACCAAGTATCCTAATAACGACGTAGTCAAAAATCCTTTCAAGGCCCCAAAGCGTTGGGCGTCAAAATCTTCTTGTTAGGGAAGATAGACGGTCGGCCTTACCTTTTGGCGAAAGTTATAATTGATGTTTTGCCGGCTGGTAACTATCGGCCTAATTGGGCTAGCTCGCCGCGAGGGTCGCAGGGTTCCAGCTATGCTGAAAAAGTATAAAAAAAAAATAGGGCGCCAGGTCCACGACTCAAGTTCTAATCCTTATGCCGGACCGTACATAAGGTCAGGACAATTTCCAGCAGCACAAAGAAAACAATCAAATCAACCACCAAAGAAAATATCACAGCTTTATTAATAAAGAGTTTGGTGCGTACTATAGTGCAATGCTAACATAAACTAAATACAAATATCACAGCAGGCAATATTTTTACCAACCTCAAAGAACACACAGTATGCGACATGCAACAGCAAATGTATATACAAATTCAAATATAAGTATTGGGCAAATAGTAGCCCACGAGCAGCAATGACTATGAACTAACACATTAAAACATTGTGCGGTTACAACGGAGCGTAGCGAGTATTAAGTTTAAAAAGAAAATAAATTGATCAAGCGCGAGTCGCGGAGCGAGTTTAAAATTTTGCGTATACCGGCTCAGAGCAATACAAGACCACCTCGGCTAACGTTTTAACCCCGAAGGTTAGCCCTAAATGACGCTATATCTATATTCAAAATTTTCTAAAGGGCGGAATCAACGTGCGCTTGCGTGGCCACACATGAACGACGGTGTCCATATTAAAAATGCATTAAGTGTACGTATGTATATTTATATGCTAAAGAAAGCAAAGGCTTGGATTTGCCCCCTTACTCGGTTAACGGAGATCTACAATAACCACAACGCTCCCGAAGTCGGCTTACGAGACACGCTACTGAAGTGTGCCTAACTTCGCGTCGAAGGTTTGACATGAAAATATTAACTATTGTTTTGGTGATGAAAAACAGCGAAACTTTAAGGCGTCCGAACTGTGTTATGCAAGCTGGTGAGTAAACGCGACGTCCAGATAGGACACAAGTGAAGCTCAAAGTTATACTCGATAAATCTTTCAGATAACGCAGAGGTCAATAAGGCTAGGAGACCCGAAGGCACAAACGGAGCAATACACAGGTAAACCTTACGACCTTAATTTAGCAAGTAGCAGAGGGTAACCGCATGTCATTGCGCGGCGGCCCTAACATTTAATTACACAAATTCTAAATATTACTAATCTAACGATGCACGAAACCTATCACCTAAATCACATGCCCGAAGTGCTAACGGCATGAAACAGTATGATTCAATTATAAAGTACAACAGGCGCAATGCATATTATCTACAATAACGTCTTGCCTGCAGGAAAGTTTACCAGAACCTAATCTCTCCGTTTGCTCCCCTGTTGTTGGACGTAGCTAGCGAAGCAACGAGGGCGGCTGCAGCTGCGGGAGGCAGTGCCAGCTGTGGAGGCTGCAGAATGACTTGCAGGTGAGTGTAAAGCAGTTGCTCAATCTTCAGTGTTGCCCACGAGAGTTGCAACATTCACAGGCGATGCGACTATCTTAGGGCCCAGTGCATCGAACTGGATTCCAGCAGGGTGCAGTCGAACGAGATAGGCCTGCTCCAGACAGGAAGGATTTCAAGCAGATGGGGAGTGTTTTAATTCCCACCGGGAATTTTTGGCTAAAAACGCACAGAACCCAAATGTATTCCCGATTAAGAAGAAACTGACCTAGTCTTACCTCCAGCTGGGGGTCGAGCCGAGAGGAGCGCGCTAAAGTAGGCGTCCAGGAGATCCGCCAAAAGCGAAGGGATGCAAGTAAGTAGCTATCTAATCATTACGAACATCCACGATAACGCAGAAATGCTTCCAGATCCCTCAAACAATCTATTCGAAGAGGCGAGCCCTACCAAAGGGCTATGAAGCACTTAGCTGCAGAGGAACACCTACTAGCACGACCGTTTAGCTTGGAAAGAAAGCCGAAAAATTCAAAAACCCAGCCCACAGGTCATCTGATAACCAAAAATTTGGGCCAGAAGAAGCAAAAAAAAACCAGTCAGGCAAGTTTGACTGCAGGAAAAGATAACATTGCTCTAGCAACAAATGGAATAGTTAAAAACAATTTGTATCACCGGTTGCCTAGCGGCCATACCCAAATATTTGTAGAAATATAGCAAGAATAAACCTAATTTGCAAAATATGAGTAATTAAACGAGGGATTGCTTACGAAACTGCATGATAATTATAGGAGAGTAATTAAAAATAAGATATAGCTAATTATACCCAGGTTAAAGCATGCAAACATTGACAAAAGCCAACCATAAATATTCAAGTTCAGAAATTCAGCTAGCAGAAGTTCAATACTACGGGGGGCACTCCAAAAGTATCGTAACATGTGGTTTTTCCTTGTATAGCAGGTTGCTAGTTTGTAATTAGGTATATTAGGTATATTATAGAACAAGACAATCAAATTAGGCACCTGGAACGTACGAAGTTTATATAAGGCAGGTAAAGCAAATAACGTTGCACAAGAAATGGAAAGACTCGGGGTGGATATTCTCGGTCTGTGCGAAGTGAGATGGCCCGGAAGTGGAACCTGCAATGTTGGCAACTACATCTTATATTATGCAGGCAACGATACAGCGATGCACTTAAATGGAGTAGGTATCATGGTTAATAAAAGAATCAACAAATCCGTAATAAACTTTTTACCGTATTCTGACCGCATTATGCTGCTCAAGATCAAGGCAAAACCAAAAAATGTCAACATTCTACAGGTCTATGCCCCAACTACAGATAGCACAGATGACGAGGTAGAGCAATTTTATAGTCAATTGAAGAGTCTGAAATCTCAAACAAACAACGATGAAGTCACTTTAATAATTGGCGACTTTAACGCGAAAGTAGGTAAAGGCCGAGTAGAAAACATAGTTGGAGAACATGGTTTAGGGGAACAAAATGAGAGAGGCGAAACACTAATACAGTTTTGCCAGGAAGAAAACATGGTCGTCTCCAACACCTGGTTTAAATTGCCTCCTAGGAGGTTGTATACATGGACATCACCCCAGCATAGCGTAAACAACATAGTGCGAAATCAGATTGATTATATATTAATAGATAAAAGGTACAGAAACGGAATAAGTAGTGTCAAAAGTTATCCAGGGGCTGACGTAGGGTCAGATCATAATCCAGTGATCGGAAAACTCAAAGTAAGATTGAAAAATATACAACAGACGAAACCGAAGCGGTTGAACTTAGAAAAACTGAAAGAGCCCATTACGAAAGAACAAACTGGAAGAACGCTGAACAAAAGATTGTCAAAAACTAAAAAACAGCTAATAACAGACAACACAGAAGGAATAGAAAATACATGGAATGACATTAAAAATATCTTTAACAACACCCAAAACGATATACTAGACAACAACACAGTAAAAAATAAAAAACCTTGGATAACTCAAGAAATACTTAATCTGATGGAAGAGCGGAGGACAAATAAGAACAGAAATATTGACAGGTACAAACAATTGCAAATTACAATTCAATGTAAAATAAGAAAAGCCCAAGAAAATTGGATGAGAGAAAGATGCAGGGAAATAAAAGTAGCACTAGAAAAACATGACAATTTCAACGTGCATAAAATAATCAGACAGACCTGTGGAAAATTCGGCAAGACTCGACATAACAGTATAATAAATTCTGAAAACCAACTCATCACAACTAAAGAAGAACTTAAAGAAATTTGGGAAGAATTTGTTGAAAAGAAATTTCATGACAACAGAAGAGAAGAAGATCGATTAAGATCCGAAGAACGCGGACCAGACATATTAAAATCAGAAGTGATTAGAGCTCTCAAAACAATGAAACATGGAAAGGCTGCAGGTCCTGACGGTATTTATAACGAATTTCTCAACCTTGTGGAAGATGAAAACATTGATCTGCTAACGATCTTTTTCAACCAGATATACAAGACAGCTATTATTCCTAAGGACTGACTGCAGTCAGTGTTCATTACTATCCCCAAAAAACCAAATGCCAACAAATGTGATCAATTCCGTCTCATAAGTCTTATGAGCAACATGCTAAAACTATTCCTGAAAATACTTCAACAACGAATATATAGGAAATGCGAAACAGATCTAGATGACTCACAGTTTGGTTTCCGACAAGGAATGGGAACACGTGAAGCACTTTACAGTCTCAATATTCTGTTACAAAAATGTAGAGATCAGCAGAAAATTGTGTATGCATGCTTCATAGACTTCCAGACCGCATTTGATAATGTGAGACACGACAACTTAATTAAATTACCTACTCGAAGACAAAAGGCTAGACGCGGAAGACGTCAAGTTTCTGAGAAATCTGTATTGGAATCAGTCTGCAACAGTTAGAATTAACGACGAAATCACAAAACCAATTCCAATAAAGAAAGGTGTCAGACAGGGTTGCATCATGTCGCCGATGCTATTCAACATCTATTCGGATGACATTTTCGCCAAGGCGTTACAGAATGTAAATGAAGACATCAAAGTTAACGGTAAACTTATAAACAACCTGCTCTATGCAGACGATACGGTAGTGTTTGCTGATAATGCAGAAGGTTTACAACGATTAATTGATGCTATAACAGCTGAAGGAAATACCATGGGTCTGAAAATAAACACACAAAAAACAAAAACCATGATATTCAGCAGGAATCCAAATGACCAAATTAACCTTACCATATATGGCCAGCGTATCGAAAAAGTTTCCAAATTTAGATATCTTGGAAGCTGGGTGACGGAAAACACGGACCCAGATTTAGAGATACGTACGAGAATAGAATCTGCTAGATCCACTTTTATTAATATGAAGAAACTTTTAACTAATCGAAGCTTAAACCTGGCCGTACGCTACAGATTTGTCAAGTGCTACGTTTATTCAACACTTTTATACGGGGCTGAAACATGGACTCTGAAGAAAAACACAGAAAAAAAGTTACAAGCATTTGAGTTCTGGGTTTTCAGACGAATGTTGCGGATATCATGGACAGAGCACATCACTAACGAGGAGGTTCTTAGAAGAGTCGGTAGAGATAAAGAACTAATAAGAGACATCAAAAAGCGAAAAACCTCATACCTTGGGCACATATACAGGAACAATAAGTACGATTTGCTTCAACTTCTTATGGAAGGAAAAATAGAAGGAAGAAGAGGTGTAGGACGAAGGAAATGCTCCTGGCTCAAGAATATCCGGGACTGGACCGGATTGAAAACACATTCGCTAATTAGAACAGCGAAAAACAAAGATGAATTTGCCATAGTTGTTGCCAACCTTCAATAATGAAGATGGTACCTTAAGAAGAAGAACCGAGGAATAAGTGTTTTGGCTACGGCAGGGAGACTGTATGGACGAATAATCAGAAAAAGAATAGAAAACAAAATTACAATAGGAGAAGAACAATGCGGATTCACTGCTGGCCGTTCCTGTACTGACAACGTGTTCTCCCTAAAACAAATAATTGAAAAAGAAAATTAAAAAATCTGGAGACCCACATGATATTTATAAATTTAGAGAAGGCATTTGATACAGTCCCAGTGCAAAATCTCTTTGAAATCCTCGAAAATACAAATATCAACAAAGCTTACATACATACTATTAAGGAAATCTACAGGAATCAAACAAACGCCATCAAAATCTCAAACAAAATATCGACACCATTCGTAACAAATAAAGGATTACGTCAGGGCTGTTGTCTTTCACCCACCTTGTTTAAAATTTACTTAGAAAGTATTTTAACAAGTTGGAAATTAAAATGTAGACGCATGGGTATACCGATTGGAGACGATTACATTTACTCCTTGTTGTTCGCAGATGAGCAAGTAATCATGGCTAGTGATGAATTTGATATAGAATACATGATGAGAAAGCTAGTAGACACATATAACGCAAACGGACTAAAAATTAATTATAAAAAGACAAAATACTTAACAACAGAAAATCATGGAAGAAATCTGCAAGTACAAGGACACACAATACAAAAATGCGACGACTTCAAATACCTGGGAAGTATAATCTCGTCAGGGGGGAACTTCAAAAAGGACATCACGAGCAGGGTGGCTCAAGGCAGACAGGCTACACAAAGATTGAACTCCCTATTATGGTCAAAGAATATAGGTAATCATACTAAAGTCAGAATATATAAGACTATAGTACAGAGTATACTTATATACGGATCTGAAACCTGGGAAATGACCAATAAAGATAAGCAAAGAATTAACGATGTGGAAATGGATTTTCTACGAAGAGGGTGCAGAGTGTCCAGATTAGATCATGTTCGAAACACAGAAATAAGAAAGAGAATGAAGAAGGAAGAAACAACTATTGAAGAAATTGAGAAAAGGCGTCTTGTATGGTATGGGCATGTACGAAGGATGAACGAAGGTAGATGACCAAAGCGAATTTTAGTTTGGAACCCACCAGGGAGAAACAAAAGAGGCAGACCCCCTCACACATGGAATAAACAAATAACAGAAGATATGCGCACACGAAATCTAGAAAAAGGAATGTGGAATAATAAAGACCAATGGCGTTTGGAATGCAAGAGACGGCCCAGGCTGTAACATACTCGCTATATATACAGGGTGCCCGAATTTCGTAGGGACAACATAGGTAACTTTTGTATTTGAAGAGATAGAGAGATGGTTAAATTAGCAAAAAGGTGCAGGTGTGCGAGCTCATTAAGAATCTATCTTCAAATTTTACTTGTCATAGCCCACTTGTCTAAAATTAAAAAAAAACAAAATCTCATTTCTTTTATATGCCGTAACTTTTTTGTTACTTAACATATTGAGATTCGATTTGAACTAATTTGCATGGTAATTTAATAGTAGTTTATGTAACTAGTCCTCAAAGCAAGGCTTTAGGGGACGAGTCGTAATGTTTCCGGACGAGGCGGAGCGAAGCGCAGCCGAGTCCGTAATATGAAGATGAGCCCTCTAAAGCCATTTGAGGACGTGTTGCATACAACGTTTTTTTGTATTAGCTCTCCAAACATTATAACATGAAGTTTCAATTACCATTAACGCGGCATTATATTAGGAGGCGCGCGAAAATGTATTTTTCTAGGATCCTCAAAATGGCCATTTAGAGGCCTTGTACTTAAAGTCGTCATGGCAACTAATGTTTGAGTCCGCTAAAATGTTGCCATGACGACTTTAAGTACAAGGCCTCTAAATGGCCATTTTGAGGATCCTAGACAGTTTCCAAAGTAACCAGTTTGGGGAGCGAATACAAAAAATACATTTATTGGCACGTAATAAAACCAATTTTATTTGTGCACATTTTGAGTAATCTAACCTAACCTCAAAATTTCAAATTGGTACCGTGCAATTTTTTTTACCCTTTTAAGAGAGGATTTTTTCTGAATGCAATGCTGTATTACATGATATGGAAATTTTTTCAAAATTTTGAAAAACAGAGCTTATTCTTTTAACAGGCAGAAATCACTAGTGCGATGATCACAATAATTTTGTTTTTGTATTTATTACGTTATCTGTGAAATTATGTTTCTAAACAAAAAGCACGCTTATTGTCATACGTGCCTTCCAGTAGTGTCAGTGTGTTCCGTATGTTTGACTTGTAAGTTCTACGTTCTTGTAGCACTTGATATACCTACGCACAAAATACATCACATTTTCAAAAATGTTCCATTATAAGTTGAAGTAATAACACTCACACTACTGACAGGCACGTATGATGATAAGCCTGCTTTTGGTTTCGAAACATAATTTCACAGATAACGTGATAAATAAAAAACAAAATTATTGTGATCATGGCACTAGTGATTTCTGACTGTAAAAAGAATAAGCTCAGTTTTTCAAAATTTTGAAGAAGTTTCCATATCATGTAATACATCATTGCATTCAAAAAAAAAAAATCCTCTCTTAAAAGGGCCAAAAAATTTGCACGGTACCAATTTAAAATTTTGAGGTTAGGTTAGATTACTAAAAATGTGAACAAATAAAATTGGTTTTATTAAGTGTCAATAAATGTATTTAAATTACCATGCAAATTAGTTCAAATCGCATCTCAATATCTTAAGTAACAAAAAAGTTACGACATATAAAAGAAATCAGATTTTGTTGTTTTTAAATTTTAGACAAGTGGGCCATGACAAATAAAATTTGAAGATAGATTCTTAATGAGCTCTCAAACCTGCACCTTTTTGCTAATTTAACCATCTCTCTATCTCTTCAAATACAAAAGTTACCCATGTTGTCCCTACGAAATCCGGGCACCCTGTATACAGGGTGGTCCACTTTTTTGTAGCAGGACTTTAACAGTAGACAGAAAAACTTATTTCAAGGCGAAAATTTCATATAAACATAGGCCCTCAAACTCTTCGTTTTAAAGATACAGGGCGTTCAAATTTTCAAAAAAATATCATTTTTTCTATACAGTATCCCAACCAGCTGAGATAATTCAACTAAATTTGGTGTGCAACTCGGGCCTAAACGCTACTACATTCCATGACAATATCAAGGTCCTCGATCTACCAGTGGCGGAGATGTGGGGTTTCGCGACCAATAAATTAAAAAATTTACTAGTACGACCCTGTTGAAAATCGAAATTGTTTTTTTTTCAAAAAAACCGTTTAATTCTCTACAAAAAATGTCTCTTCACATTTCCCCATATCTCCCACGGTTGCTTAGCAATTTTCAATAGTTTGGTCAAATTCATGTTTTTTTATTCAAAATAAACTCGACTAGTTTTGGGGTAGAATATTCTAATTAAATAAGTTACATTCCTTATTACTTATTACTGAACATTAAAAACAGGTTTTCACATATGGGAAACATTTATTTAATTAAACTTATTTAATTAGAGTATTCTACCCCAAAACTAGTCGAGTTTATTTTGAATAAAAAAACATGAATTTGACCAAACTATTGAAAATTGCTAAGCAACCGTGGGAGATATGGGGAAATGTAAAGAGACATTTTTTGTAGAGAATTAAACGCTTTTTTTGAAAAAATAAACAATTTCGATTTTCAACAGGGTCGTACTAGTGAATTTTTAAATTTATTGGTCGCGAAACCCCACATCTCCGCCACTGGTCGATCGACGACCTTGATATTGACATGAAATGTAGTAGCATTTAGGCTAGAGTTGCACACCAAATTTAGTTGAATTATCTCAGCTGGTTGGGATACTGTATAGAAAAAATGATATTTTTTCGAAAATTTAAACGCCCTGTATCTTTAAAACGAAGAGTTTCAGGGCCTATGTTTATATGAAACTTTCGCCTTGAAATAAGTTTTTCTGTCTACTATTAAAGTCCTGCTACAAAAAAGTGGACCACCCTGTATACTATTGAGGTTAAATAAAACCAACACTTGCACTAAATGAATGTGTTTTTATTAACAAAAATTAAACTTTTCTGGGAGCTAACTTAGAACAATGTTAACAGCTTGGGCAATTTCAAAGCCTACTCTGTGATTTTTAAACAAAAGAAGATCTGGTATCTTAGCAACATAACACCACAATTGTTTAAAAGGAAATAAGGTTTGATACTTAAAATTAACTTAGAGAATAAGGTTTTGATAACATCTTTAATTCTTACAGGCTAAATAAATGTTTTTCTTAGGTTATAATGCACTACACTTAATACTCTGCTATTTCACTGTGTTTTTTACCGCACTGTTATGTTCTGTAGTTTATTATGCACTTAATAATGTTCTTCGTTCTATTTCCTTGCTATTCGTAGGTTGCTCTTTTGCAACATTTCCTGTCGGTTGCTTCTTGCAACGTTTCTAATCCTCGTACTGCATTACTGCATTGCTATACCTTTCAGTTCCTTTGCCATTCTGGTCCTAGCTTTCTGACCACTATAATGCTCATAACTTTGTACTTGTGCAAACCATTCCGTACAAGAACAAACATAATACTGCAAACGTAAACGCGACCATCGTCAGATACAATCTAACTGCATTCGCACTTCCAAAACCTCGTCAAATTTGAGCCCAATAACGTAACCCTTTTGAACTAGCTTTTCATGTTACCAGTGCATTTATTTCAATAAAAGTAGGCTAAGCTTGCACTAATTAAAATAATTAATTCTGTGTCTCGGTTTAATTTTTAATGTATTCTAGCTCAATTGGCAAGCAGAATTGTAGAGAGCACAAAACCATTGCAATACATTATAAAATAATCGAGAAATCACTAGAATTTTAAACCCCCAGAATACCTAATTAAACTCCTTAGCATAGAATTTCGGCTTAGACCGCGTAGTATTTGTAGATGAACACCCAGCATTCTCTGGCTTAATGTGCCTTGCACCTTGTGAAGTCGAGCAAAAACCCGCGCGATGGCCATGCTCTTTGGTGGCTCGTGTTGTTTGAGTATCTTGAGAACGAGGATACTTAGGCAGATTTGGCCGTTTTGCTGTTTGTGCATCCATATTCACTAACGTTTCGCAAGACCTTGCAGCTTGCATCATCAGAGTGAAAGTCGCACTAAGAACCGAAGGTCGGTGTGGAGCTATTTATAGTCCTCTGTGCCAGGCGCGCGGAGTGGCGCAACGCTGGTTGGTCATCCGAGTGCAACGTAATCCATGGGGCGTGGCTGTATGACGCACAGTGGTTGTAATGCTTTAGATCGTGAATCACAGGGGTCCACGTTTTACTAAGCTTAAAGCCATCTTCCCTGTTGATATTATTTGGATGTTTTTCTATTTCTATGGCTTCACGTATCACTCGCGGGAAGTAATGAGGTATTCTGGCAAGTACTCTGGCATGCTCAAATTCTAGAGTGTGCCCATTTGTAAATGTATGCTCCGCTACGGCTGATTTTGTGATGCGTCTGTGTTTGCAATCGCCTTTGTGTTCTTGGAGTCTTAGATCAACGGAACGACCAGTCTGTCCAATGTAACTCGAGCCGCAAGAACAAGGAATGCGATATACGCCAGCGGTTTTTAAACTTGGAATCTTGGCTTTTACCGATCTGAAGCCGTTACCCAAAGTTTCCTTGCTCGTGAACACAGTTTTGATGTTGCATCGTTGCAGGACACGTCCTATCTTATCAGTCGAGCCTTTAACATAAGGCTCGACTTCACAAGGTGCAAGGCACATTAAGCCAGAGAATGCTGGGTGTTCATCTACAAATACTACGCGGTCTAAGCCGAAATTCTATGCTAAGGAGAATAATTCCAGTAACCGCGAAAGCCTCAAACAGTACATACCTAATTAAACTCATAATTATCTAAGCTTTATAGATTTGATGAAAGCGTTTGACGTCGTCAATATACTAGATGAAAAAGTGACACGAGGAACTCCTCTGAAATTACAACCTCGGCCAAAAAAAAAACGGGACACTTTTTTTACCTAATTCTCATAATGCGAAAACAATTCTGATAATTCTATAGTTATTAAAGTACCAAGGGCATTATGAGTAAAATAAGAGCCCAAGATTGTTAGTGTACTAACCGAGGGCCATTGGCCAGAGGTGTGTACAACAATCGCGGGCTCTTAGCTCATAATGCCCGTGGCGCCTTCAAGGTTTTATGTCCTACCAATTTTCTTACCTAATTCATATTCATATTCAATTCATATAATTACTATGATATAGTATTTAAGATTGATCTAGTTAGCTGATCTAAGTTAGATTTGTGACATTAGCTGAGCTGTCATTAATTTTCATTGTGACAGTGGTGCATAATAAAGTTGTATCCATGGAAACAAATACTGTTAATTTTTCATAATAACCCTAGTGTTCTTATGAAGAAAATAATTGCCCTGGAGCGTTATTTTGAATCTAAGATACCTTAAAATAGAGTAATTAATTTCAATTAATGTACTAGTAGGACATAAATTAATAAATATCATCAAAAGTCATTATTGAATTCTGAAAAATGCCGGCACATACGGAAATACGGTTAAAACGAGAATAATTGCTCATGTTGATGCATTTTGAGAATTAGGTAAAAAAAGAGTCCCGGTTATTTTGACAGGGACTGTAATTGAAAACATAAACACTAAGAACTTCACAAAAATTAAAGTAAATAATAACTTAACAGAGTCGATCTCGATAACAACAGGCGTAAGAAGGTGACCCTTCAATGCCCTTCAATGTTATAATGAACAATAGTATATTATGTATCAAGTTTTATAAACGTCATTTTAGTCACGAATTTTATTAATCACGAGCGAAGCTCAGCGGAGCGAGTGTTTAATAAAAGAGTGACTAATAAGTTTATAAAACGAGTTGTATACTATACTTTTTCTACGACCGCAAATTTAGACAATATAACATTATTTCATTAAGATTTTGAAAATTATGTTAGGTTAAATTATGCTTGACAAACGTCAAAGTTGACTTTTCAAAATTGAAAACTAACTTGATTTTAGTTTTGGCTGTGGCTAATAAAGCAAATACTGTTTGAACCTAACTTCACCCCATGACTAAAACGTCGTTGCCAACTTCAGCTCGTGACTAAGAGGCTCTTTAGTCATAGCTTATGAAGGCATGACTAAAAGGTCACTTAGCGACGTGTATGTTAGTATGTTAAATGCCGTTTTAGTTACAGGAGTAGAAAAAATTATTTAAATTGTAAAAACAGCCAATGGTTATAAAATGAGGGAGAATAAGATAAATCTTGTAGCTACATGCACTGTTTACCAAAACCAAAAGTTTTTAGTTTGTTTTAATGTGAGATGTAAGTAAATAAATAAATTCAAGGATAACAATTATACAGGGTGTCCCAAATATAACTGGACACTGATTGGGCATAGATTATGTTATAATGAACCCATTAAACCTAATATACCTTAATACAAAGTCCGTTCAGGTATAGGGACTTGGAAGTTCAGATTTATATATTTTTTTAATATTAATTTTCACATAGGTTATCACTGAAGTTGACTTTTATCACGATTTTGGATTTAGTTGCCGGTAGGGCCAAAGCAAATAAACCACATGAGGGATAAAAATAAACTTCTAGTGCCGAGGGGTACATTATTTTTTTTAATCGAGAAAATTTTTGTAGGTTATGTTGACGTAGGTTGACGTTTACCTATCGCTCAGCTGCCTACAAAAAGTCGATTTTTCGTATTTTATTTGACGATTATGACGTTCTTTACTGTCGATTTAAAAACAGAATTTTCGAATATGAAGAAATGTCGAATTTTATTTTGCCTAAATTTTGTAATGGTATTAGAAAAAAATAGCTGAATATGTTATAGAAGTGACTTTTTCATGTTCGTGATAAATTAATCCAGTCGCAATTAAATGTTGAAAAACTCTCACTTTTTGTAGAACAATTTACTATTAAATACGCCTAACATGAGGCTGAATGACGAAAATATTAACTTACCTAAATATACAGGGTGCAGCATTGGATTTCTTAATTGTTTGACAGCTAAATTGTATTTAGATTTTGTAAAGAACACTACATGGTCATCGAATTGGCCCAACTTGAGCATTTTTTACTTCCTTTTACGATAAAGGAAGTATTGGATTCACCCCAAAAATTCGAAATTGAGATTTCAACAGATCTTCACGTTTTAGAGTTCCCTGATCCCGAAAACCATATTTTTTTTCATTGGTCTGTCTGTCTGTGTGTCTGTCTGTCTGTGTGTCTGTGAACAGAATATCTCAAAAACGAAAAGAGGTATGGCATTGAAACTTCATATATAAGTTTTATGTACTATGTAGATGAGACAGCAAGCTTTTGAAGAAAATCGCATAACCGGAAGTAGGTGTTTACTCTTGTGATTTTTCAGTTTTTTTCGATTTTTTCAAAAATGGCTCTAACGATTTTTTTCAAACTTTCTATTTTTATTACATTTTTAATGTGTATTGATGTGAGATAGGTGATTTTTCAGTTGAATACTTCTAAAATGGGTTTCTTTTGTTTCTTTCCTATTTTTTTTATTACCTCCTATTTTAAATAGAACACCCGGTATATTATTAAATTTTTGAATTTAGCTTGAAATTCTAGAAAAAAATTGTCTCTTCAACTAACTCTCTATTTTGTACCGTTTTTGTAGAATTTGCAATTTTTGAAAATTTTTGACAAACGCTTAGAAATTACAAATCTAATTTTTGGCTAATTATAAGATCACTGTAAAAGGAAGTTGTGTGAGTGTATCACACCAGATTTTTATTGGCTCAGTTCGAAAATACTATGTTTACCCTATTATACGAAAATGACATTTTCTGTCGCCTATTAGGGGTTTCCCGAAAATATACGTTTGGTTCCCTGGTCGGTTTCTAATGGCAGTGGGAGGAAATATAATAGATTGACTCTCTTTGCCATTAGAGACGGGAGACAATGTGATTAATAATAAATCAACTAGCATCGGGATTTTTATGTTTAAATATATTTGAATGCAGCTGAATACAAGAGATAGTCTCATCATAAAATATAAAAGTGTCATATGTATAACTCTAGACTAAAATGTAATTTACTCCATTGCATGACTACAATTGATTAGGTACTGTTGTCGCTAACGCTAGAGCTGCGGAATTAAACTACATCCGCGGGACGAAATGATACACTTGTCTCCATAGTAATACAAATAGCTATAAAAAATGTGTTAGCAAAGAGCATATAATTGTAATTTATATATAATTGTAATTTTCTTAATGTTATTGCTGCAATAATGGCTCATGTTTATGAAAATAATGAATGAGTGAATATGCTTATTATTTACTGGAGTGTCGTCAAAATGCCGCTGCCGCATCGCTCTTATACGCGGAATGTGTGTGTAGAAGCGAATGCTGATAATTTTAATCATTTAAGTTAGATTAAGTTTAGTTTAATTTTCGTTAAGTAATTTAGTTCATACTTTGTACTTTGTACCTCCGTTAGTTTTGATATTTCGCAAAAGTGGTAAATGGCTTACTTTTTTTAGCTTTATATCCTGGCAAAAGGAAAGAATCAACTTAAAAATCACCTGTATATACAGTGTGTCCCCGGATAGGTGAATCGACTCTTGTAAAAGGTAAAAAATTCTCGATTTAAATTTTCATTTTTTGGGGTTCAGCCCTGCTTGGTTAAAGGCGAATTTCTAACAGCATTTCAGTTTTGAAAAATCAAATATGCCTTGAAAGTTTTCAAAAAAACTATTTTTTGTACTCATGACTTCAAAATTCATACTTCCCGGTCATTCCCGATACGCCGAAAGTTTCCCGCACTGCGGTGTTTTTTACTTTTCAACAAAAACTAGGGGAATTGTGTTTTTTGTAAATTTTTATAATAAACGGGGCTGCGCGCGCTATTGCGCGGTCTATTCTATTCAATTTACCACCATTTTTAGGCCTATTACGTTGGCCCATCTCTAAGGGGGCTTTTGGGGTTCCGTCCATCTTCAAAGGGGCCTCTGGGGCTCCGCCCCACTCCAAGGGGGACCTCGGCGCTACGCCCATCTCCAAAGGGGCCCTTGGGGCTTGGCCCCTCTCCAAAAGGCCCTCGGGGCTGTGCCCCTCTCCAAGGGGGCCCTCGGGGCTCCGCCCATTTTCAAGCGGGACCTCGGGGCTCCGCCCCTCTCCAAGGGGTCCTTCAAGGCTCCGCTCTTCTCCAAGGGAGCCCTCGGGGATCCGACCCTCTTTAAGGGGGCCCTAGGGGCTACGCCCCTCTCCAAAGCGGCCCTCGGGGCTCCGCCCATCTCTAAGGGGACCTTCGGGGCTCCGCCCCTCCTCCAAGGGGGCCCTTGGAGCTCCGCCCATTTTCAAGCGGGCCGTTGGGGCTCCGCCCCTCTTCAAGGGGGTCCTTTAGGGCCCCGCTCCTCTCCAAGGGGGTCCTCGGGGCTCCGCCCCTCTCCAAGGGGGGCCCTTGGGCTTCGCCCCTCTCCAAGGGAGGCCTCGGGGCTTCGCCCATATCTAAGGGGGCTCTTGGGGCTCCGCCCCTCTCCAAGGGGGCCTTCGGGACACACACGTCTGGATCGTTCTCCTTTATTATATAGAGGATTGTCCCTCGTTGGTTTAATTGCGCCTGCAAACACCAGAGGCGCTGTAAACGTCAACAAAAACTAACAGGTGCATAGGATAGGTATAAAAGTTTAGTGATTTGTGCTGTCAACTCAGTAAATTAGTAAACACTAAATAATAATTTTTTTAATTTTTAAAAATATTTTCAGTTATTCGTTACAAAAAACATTGTACCTAACTCCTTCGGGAAAAATTTTCCTGAATTCGCACTACATGCAGCACTCCCTTCGGTCGTGCTGCAAACAAAGTGTTCATTCGGAAAAATTACGAACTTGTTAGGTAAATAACTATTACTGTAGAGTAGCGCGTCTTTTATGTAGCAAATACGACAAAAAGTTATTAAGAGAAGTTGTTTAGAATCAACATCTAGGTTCCTATACCAAATTTCAAAATCCTCTGCCAACTTTGATCTCTCACATTATCTTTTATGTTTAGGTCCCATATCAAAGAATTTTACTTTTAACAAGGACGGCTATGGAAAAACAAACATTTTTCAATAAGTTTTTTATTTCATAATAAAAAAAATTGTTATAAATAAATTTCTTTGATTTGGAAAATAGACATTAAAGAAATATTTGTCATATAAAAAGCACTTTACTTAGAAAATGGCGTTTTTCAAAATTGTGTAAATCCAAAAAGTGCTATTTTTCGGAATTTAATCAAGATATCAATGAGATTTTTTTATTGTGTGGTAGTTTTAGCTGACTGAACAATCTCAAGGCCAGAAAACTTTTTTTCGTAAAATGTGTCTCTATCTTGACTAGTAAATGCATGCTTCGTAATTATTAAAAAAAAACGTAAAATTTTACTGATAACGGAAGTCATGTGACTACTTTTGTTTGGCGCATTTGTAATCACTTTGCAACCACCTCTGGTCGTCAGTGTTTGATTTACCAAGAAATTCTCAATAATTTTTTTTCCATTTGATGACAGCTTTTTGGCGATCACTTTATTTATTATTTTTTGATAATAATTTTCTTACGTAGTGCACAATGTAGTTTTTGCAAATTTGAATTCGGAGCCGAGATGGCCTGTCGCCGAGTTGGCTGGCGCCGAGATGCCTCCGCGCCAAGTTGTCCCGGCGCCGAGCTGCCCCCGCGCCGAGATGGCGGCGCCGAATTGTCCGGCTTCGATGTGTGAGGCTGTCTCCTCCTCTTCCTGACATAACCTACAGAGTATGTCCCCTCTGTATATGCCTATGTTGTGTAGGTGTTTTCTCAGGTGACAGTGTCCTGTGACTAGTCCTACCAGCCGTCTGATCTGAGTTCGTCCTAGATGGAGGACATCAGTTGTTAGTCTGCGAGAAGGCGTTCTAATTATTTCCTTCCCCAGTGTTTGTCCCTGTGTGGCATCCCAGCGAGAAGCGTGTTGTCTAGCGGTTCATTTTTCTATCGCCGTTCGGATGCTTTGTTTGGGTATACCAAATACAGGTTCTGGGCCTATAAATGGGGTAGATGCACCAGCTTTTGCGAGGGCGTCTGCCGCTTCGTTTCCTTCTATCCCTGTGTGCCCTGGCACCCAAATGAGCTGAACAGTGTTCTTTTCAGATAGGAGTGTCAGGTGACTTAAGCATTCTCTTGTTAGCACAGAGCTTACACGAGGTGATTCAAGCGCTTTCAATGCCGCTTGACTGTCAGAAAGTATGCTTATGCGTTGTTGGGAATACCCGCGTTTTGCATTTTCCTGGACGCATTGCATTATAGCAAAGATTTCAGCTTGAGAGACTGTGGCTTTGGTCCCAAGAGATACACTAGTGTCCTCTTTTGGTCTTGCGCCATGTATTCCAGCACCCGTGCCCTCTGCTGTTCGGGATCCATCTGTGTTTTACGTGTACTAGTATTATATATATATAGTCCTTCTTCGCTCCTAGATGAAGCATAGGGCCTCGAAGTATTCGAGGTTTCGAAAATCAAGTAGTTTTGAGAGGGTGGCTGATGTACCATCCGCTCTGTCCTATATCTTAAGTATTGTCCCTCTGATATTCCGCAAAGCCACGAACGGCGAGGTCTGACTGTATTTCCTCGATGAAGCGCCTCCATTCTTCCCTGTTCTGTGCGATGGCTTTTATTTCGTTCCAGGTCTTTCCTATTTTTTCGGCCTCCTTCATTATTGTTCTTCTCCATGTTGTATCCGGCTTCCCTCTTCTACGACTCCCTTGTGGATTCCACACCAATGCAGTCTTTGCGATATTTCCGTCTTCTCTCCTAAGTATGTGCCCAATCCATCTCCATTTACGACGTTTGATTTGAACTCCTATTTCCTCCTGACTCGTACGCTGCCACAGTTCTTCATTTGATATGAAATCTGACCATTTCACTTTAATTATCTTTCTAAGACACTTATTACTAGTACTAGTATTGCAAAAGGAATATCTTTATGGCTCTTCTAGCAATTAGATGCCGAATCCGAATTAATATAGCGTTTAATAAGTGCATTTGCGACATTCGCCGAATTTTCATTACATTTTATTATATTTTATCCGTATTCAGGGTACGCATCAGTAAATATATGAACAATTTTTTACAGCTGACTGCCGAAATAGCACTCCGGGATTTTTATAGAGTGTGTATTTTTCAGATTATGCATCTGCGAATGCCCACATGAAAACATAAAACTTTATGTGCACTTCTAGTGTGTTTTACGTGTACTTGTATTGCAAAAGAAATATCTTTATGCCTCTCCTAGCAATTAGATGCTAGATTCGAATTAAGATAGCTTTTAATAAGTGCGTTTGCGACATCCGCGAAATCTTCCATGCATTTTATTACTTTTTATCCGTATTCACGGTACAGATCAGTGTTGCCAGATTTTTTCTGCATAAGTCGCCAACCCAGTCATCAGATGTTGCCAAATCTATCTAAAAGTCGCAGAACAAGACACAACTTAATAATAATAATAATAACGTAATTTTTTTTTAGAGAATATTTATTACTTGATTACACTACACATTTTCTTCAGAAAACTTAAATATTTCATCAAGTTCTTGTTTCCCCGATGGCCGGTGCCGTGATTACTAGAAGGCGAAATGGCGGTAAAATAATGTTACCTACTTGCAAAATAATAAATCATCAAATTTTCGACTTACGACTTTGTAAGAAATCGTGTCGCACAAACTGTTTCAAATTCAGCAAATTTGTGATAAATCCCGAAACCTGGCAACACTGGTACCCATCAGTGACTATATGAACGATTTACTACAACTGGCTGCCGAAATAGCACACTGGGATTTTCATAGAGTGTGTATTTTTCAGATTATGCACTTGCCAATGGCCACATTGAAACATAAAGCTTTATGTGTACATCGGGTGTGTTTTACGTGTACTAGTATTGCAGAAGAAATATCTTTATCCCCCTCCTAGCAGTTGGATGCTGAATTTGCATTAAGATAGCGGTTAATAGGTGCATTTGCGTCTTCAGCGGACCTTTCATTGCCTTTTATTATATTTTATCCATATTCATGGTACGCATTAGTGACTAGTGACTATATTAACGATTTACTACAGCTGTCTGCCAAAATAGCACGCTGGGATTTTTATAGAGTGTATATATTTCAGATTATGCACATAGGAACGGCCACATGGAAACATTAAGCTTTATGTGCACTTCTTGTGTGTTTTACGTGTACTAGTACTGCAAAAGAAATATCTTTATTCCCCTCCGAGCAGTTGGATGCTGAATTTGCATTAAAATAGCGTTTAATAAGTACAATTTCGACTTCCGCGGAATTTTCCTTGCATTTTATTACATTTTATCCATATTCATGGAACCTATCAGTGACTATATGAACGATTTACTACAGCTGGCTCCCGAAATAGCATTCTGGGACTTTTATAGAGTGTGTATCTTTCAGATCATGCACTTGCGAATTGCCACATGAAAACATAAAGCTTTATGTGCACTTCTAGTGTCTTACATGTACTAGTATTGCAAAAGAAATATCTTTATGCCTCTCTTAGCAATTAGATGCTGAATTCGAATCAATATAGCATTTAATAAATGCATTTGCGACATTCGCGAAATTTTCATTGCATTTTATTATATTTTATTCGTAAGCATGGTACCCATCAGTGACTATATGAACGATTTACTACAGCTGGCTGCCGAAATAGCACTCTGGGATTTTTATAGAGTGTGTATTTTTCAGATTATGCACTTGCGATTGGCCACATGGAAACATAAAGCTTTATGTGCACTTATGGTGTGTTTTACGTATACTAGTATTGCAAAAGAAATATCTTTATCCCCCTCTTAGCAATTGGATGCTGAATTTTCATTAAGGCAGCGTTTAATAAGTGAATTTGCTACTTTAGCTGACTTTTCATTGCATTTTATTATATTTTCTCCGTATTCATGTCACTCATCAGTTACAATATTATCGATTTACTACAGCTGGTTGCCGAAATAGCTATTACCACAAACGATTTTAAGCCAGTTATTGAGCTTGTGTTAGCGATTGCACGCATATTCTGACCAAATTTATTAAATTCTGACCGGCTCTAGCGATTACAGTAGCGCAATGAATATTTCTGTAGTTAATATTTACTGCAAAACAATTTTTTCAGACGTTTTAACGTACGTTTATGCTATACTATTAAAATTAAATTTTTTGGATGCAGAAAATTTGATGTAGTAGTAATATATGCTTACATGGACCCCATATATACTACTACAAATGCTATTACCACTCCAATCTATTTTAAACTAGTTATTGAGCACCTGTTAGCGATTGCACGCATATTCTGTACAAATTTATTATACTCTGATCGACCCTAGCCATACAGTAGCGCAATGAATATTTCTGCAGTTAATATTTACTGAAAAACGAGCTTTTCAGGCTTTTTAACGTATCTTAATACTATACTATTGATATTGAATTTTTTGGATGCAAAAAATTTTATATAGTAGTAATATATCGTTAGATGTTCCCCATACATACTACTAGCAGTACTATTACCATTACAATCGATTATAAACCAGTTATTATGCACCTGTTAGCGATTGCACTCATATTCTGTCCAAATTTATTAAACTCTGTCGGCCCTAGCCATTACAGTAGCGCAATGAATATTTTTGTAGTTAATATTTACTGCAAAACGTGCTTTTCTGAAGTTTTAACGTACCTTAATGCTATACTATTAATATTAAATTTTTTTTGATGCAGAAAAAGTTAATACAGTAGTAATATATAGTACATGGTCCCCATATATACTACTACAAGTGCTATTACCACTCCAATCGATTTTAAACTAGTTATTGAGCACGTGTTAGCGATTGCACGCATATTCTGGCAAATTTCTTAAATTCTGATCGGCCCTAGCCATTACAGTAGCACAATGAATTAATCTGTAGTTAATTATTTACTGCTAAACGTGCTTTTCAGACGTTTTTACGAACCATAATACTATACTATTGCAATTAAATTTTTTTGGATGCTGAAAAATTTGTAATAGTAGTAATATATGGATACATGGTCCCCATATAGACTACTACAAGTGCTATTACCACTCCAATCGATTTTAAACTAGTTATTGAGTACCTGTTAGCGATTGCGCGCATAATCTGTCCAAATTGTTTAAATTTTGATCGGCCGTAGCCATTACAGTAGCACAATAAATATTTCTGTAGTTAATATTTACTGAAAAACGTGCTTTTCAGACGTTTTAACGTACCATAATACTATACTATCGCAATAAAATTTTTTGGATGCTGAAAAATTTGGCATAGTAGTAATATATAGTTAGATGGTCCCCATATATACTACTACAAGTGTTATTACCACTCCAGTCAATTATTAACCAGTTATTGAGCACGTATTAGCGATTGCAAGCATATTCTGGCCAAATTTATTAAATTCTGATCGGCCCTAGCCATTACAGTAGCACAATGAATATTTCTGTAGTTAATATTTACTGCAAAACGTGCTTTTCTGACGTTTTAACGTACCTTAATACTATACCACTTATATTAAATTTTTTGGATGCAGAAAAATTTGATATAGTAGCAATATATGGGTACATGGGTACATACTATTAATATTGATTTTTTTGAATGCAGAAATTTTTATACAGTAGTAATATAGGGTTACCTGGTCCCCATACATACTACTAGAAGTGCTATTACCATTCCAATCGATTTTAAACCTGTTATTGAGCACCTGTTGGCAATTGCACGCATATTCTGGCCAAATTTACCAAATTTTGATTGGCCCTAGCTATTACAGTAGCACAATGAATGTTTTTGTAAATATTTACTGAAAAACGTGCTTTTCAGACGTACCTTAATACTTATGCCCTTAAAATTATCCTTTTTGGATACTGAAAAATTTGATATTGTAGAAATATATGGTTACATAGTCCCCATATATACTACTACAAGTGCTGTTACCACTCCAATAAATTTTAAACCAGCTATTGATCACCTGTTAGCGATTGCACGCACATTTTGGTTAAATTTATTAAATTCTGATCGGCCCTAGCCATTACAGTAACACAATGATTATTTCTGTAGTTAATATTTACTGCAAAACGTGCTTTTCTGACGTTTTAACGTACCTTAATACTATACCACTTATATTAAATTTTTTGGATGCAGAAAAATTTGATATAGTAGCAATATATGGGTACATGGGTACATACTATTAATATTGATTTTTTTGAATGCAGAAATTTTTTATACAGTAGTAATATAGGGTTACCTGGTCCCCATACATACTACTAGAAGTGCTATTACCATTCCAATCGATTTTAAACCTGTTATTGAGCACCTGTTGGCAATTGCACGCATATTCTGGCCAAATTTACCAAATTTTGATTGGCCCTAGCTATTACAGTAGCACAATGAATGTTTTTGTAAATATTTACTGAAAAACGTGCTTTTCAGACGTACCTTAATACTTATGCTCTTAAAATTATCCTTTTTGGATACTGAAAAATTTGATATTGTAGAAATATATGGTTACATAGTCCCCATATATACTACTACAAGTGCTGTTACCACTCCAATAAATTTTAAACCAGCTATTGATCACCTGTTAGCGATTGCACGCACATTTTGGTTAAATTTATTAAATTCTGATCGGCCCTAGCCATTACAGTAACACAATGATTATTTCTGTAGTTAATATTTACTGCAAAACGTGCTTTTCTGACGTTTTAACGTACCTTAATACTATACCACTTATATTAAATTTTTTGGATGCAGAAAAATTTGATATAGTAGCAATATATGGGTACATGGGTACATACTATTAATATTGATTTTTTTGAATGCAGAAATTTTTTATACAGTAGTAATATAGGGTTACCTGGTCCCCATACATACTACTAGAAGTGCTATTACCATTCCAATCGATTTTAAACCTGTTATTGAGCACCTGTTGGCAATTGCACGCATATTCTGGCCAAATTTACCAAATTTTGATTGGCCCTAGCTATTACAGTAGCACAATGAATGTTTTTGTAAATATTTACTGAAAAACGTGCTTTTCAGACGTACCTTAATACTTATGCTCTTAAAATTATCCTTTTTGGATACTGAAAAATTTGATATTGTAGAAATATATGGTTACATAGTCCCCATATATACTACTACAAGTGCTGTTACCACTCCAATAAATTTTAAACCAGCTATTGATCACCTGTTAGCGATTGCACGCACATTTTGGTTAAATTTATTAAATTCTGATCGGCCCTAGCCATTACAGTAACACAATGATTATTTCTGTAGTTAATATTTACTGCAAAACGTGCTTTTCTGACGTTTTAACGTACCTTAATACTATACCACTTATATTAAATTTTTTGGATGCAGAAAAATTTGATATAGTAGCAATATATGGGTACATGGGTACATACTATTAATATTGATTTTTTTGAATGCAGAAATTTTTTATACAGTAGTAATATAGGGTTACCTGGTCCCCATACATACTACTAGAAGTGCTATTACCATTCCAATCGATTTTAACCTGTTATTGAGCACCTGTTGGCAATTGCACGCATATTCTGGCCAAATTTACCAAATTTTGATTGGCCCTAGCTATTACAGTAGCACAATGAATGTTTTTGTAAATATTTACTGAAAAACGTGCTTTTCAGACGTACCTTAATACTTATGCTCTTAAAATTATCCTTTTTGGATACTGAAAAATTTGATATTGTAGAAATATATGGTTACATAGTCCCCATATATACTACTACAAGTGCTGTTACCACTCCAATAAATTTTAAACCAGCTATTGATCACCTGTTAGCGATTGCACGCACATTTTGGTTAAATTTATTAAATTCTGATCGGCCCTAGCCATTACAGTAACACAATGATTATTTCTGTAGTTAATATTTACTGCAAAACGTGCTTTTCTGACGTTTTAACGTACCTTAATACTATACCACTTATATTAAATTTTTTGGATGCAGAAAAATTTGATATAGTAGCAATATATGGGTACATGGGTACATACTATTAATATTGATTTTTTTGAATGCAGAAATTTTTTATACAGTAGTAATATAGGGTTACCTGGTCCCCATACATACTACTAGAAGTGCTATTACCATTCCAATCGATTTTAAACCTGTTATTGAGCACCTGTTGGCAATTGCACGCATATTCTGGCCAAATTTACCAAATTTTGATCGGCCCTAGCTATTACAGTAGCACAATGAATGTTTTTGTAAATATTTACTGAAAAACGTGCTTTTCAGACGTACCTTAATACTTATGCTCTTAAAATTATCCTTTTTGGATACTGAAAAATTTGATATTGTAGAAATATATGGTTACATAGTCCCCATATATACTACTACAAGTGCTGTTACCACTCCAATAAATTTTAAACCAGCTATTGATCACCTGTTAGCGATTGCACGCACATTTTGGTTAAATTTATTAAATTCTGATCGGCCCTAGCCATTACAGTAACACAATGATTATTTCTGTAGTTAATATTTACTGCAAAACGTGCTTTTTAGACGTTTTAACTTACCCAGTAATACTATACTATTAATATTGAATTTTTGGATGCAGAAAAATTTGATATAGTAGTAATATATGGTTACATGGTCCCCATATACTACTACAAGTACTGTTACCCAAAAGTGAAATAATTAGTGATGCTAAACGGGAAACTGTAGAGAAGTGGGAAAGTGAGTGGAACAATACAGAAAAAGGGAAAGTGACAAAAGAGTTCTATCCAACAGTATCTGCAAGATTAAAATACCCGTCTAAAGTGAACCCTAAATTTATTGTGCTAGTGACCGGCCATGGACAACTGCGAAGCTATTTGTACCGTTTTAAAAGTTTTGACAGTGCTCGATGTCCGTGTGATACTGATGATCAGACTGTAGATCATCTGATTTATAACTGTAAAATTTTAAAAGTGCAGCGACGAATATTACGACATAGTATACTAATCAAGGGCGGCGACTGGCCCGTAAATAAAAATTACTTGTAAATACTTACCTAAGAGAATTAAATTTCTTTGTCAAAAATATAGACTGGGAAAAATTATAAAATAGTAAATAGATACATATATAGTTTCAGTTGTAGGTAACAATCAGTTAAACATACTTTCCTAAAAGAATTTAATATAATTGTTAAAAATAGAATTTGTAAGTTATAAGTAGTTAAGTTATTAGGAATTAGGCATAGTTTTCATATAACCAGAGAAGTAAATTAGAGCAGATAGTTTTAGTATAGTTTTAAAACGGTTATAATGTATGATTAAAAAACGAATGTTGCATATAAACATATAGTATTACATATACGTATTGGAATATGCAGAATAAATTTAAAAAAAGTGCTATTACCACTCCAATAAATTTTAAACCAGCTATTGCTAACCTGTTAGCGATTGCACGCATATTCTGGTTAAATTTATTAAATTCTGATCGGCCTTAGCCATTACAGAAGCACACTGAATATTTCTGTAGTTAATATTTACTGCAAAACGTGCTTTTCAGACGGTTTAACTTACCTTAATACTATCCTACTAAAAATTACATTTTTTGGATACTGAAAAATTTTATATAGTAGTAATATATAGTTACATGGACCCCATATATACTAGGTACTACAAGTGCTATTACCACTGCATTCGGTTTTGAACCAGTTATTGAGCACTCATATTCTGGTAAAATTTATTAAATTCTGATCGGCCCTAGCCATTACAGTAGCACAATGAATATTTCTGTAGTTAATATTTACTGCAAAACGTGCTTTTCAGACGGTTTAACTTACCTTAATACTATCCTACTAAAAATTACATTTTTTGGATACTGAAAAATTTTATATAGTAGTAATATATAGTTACATGGACCCCATATATACTAGGTACTACAAGTGCTATTACCACTGCATTCGGTTTTGAACCAGTTATTGAGCACTCATATTCTGGTAAAATTTATTAAATTCTGATCGGCCCTAGCCATTACAATAGCACAATGAATATTTCTGTAGTTAATATTTACTGCAAAACGTGCTTTGCAGTCGTTTTAACGTACCTTAATACTATACTATTAAAATTGAATTTTTTGGATGCAGAAAACTTTTGATATAGTAGTAATATAGAGTTACATGGTACCCATATATACTACTACAAGTGCTATTACCAATCCAATCAATTTTAAACCAATTTTTGAGCACTTGTTAGCCATTGCAGGCACATTCTGGTTAAATTTATTAAATTCTGATCGGCCCTAGCCATCACAGTAGCACAATGATTATTTCTGCAGTTAATATTTACTGCAAAACGTGCTTTTCAGATATTTTAAATTACCTTAATAATATATTATTAATATTAAATTTTTTTAATGAATTTTTTTTTGATATAGTAGAAATATATGGTTACATGGTCCCCATACATACTTCTACAAGTGCTGTTACCACTACAATCAATTTTAAACCAGTTATTGAGCACCTTGTTAGATCATTTTTGACCTCTTTCGTTTTGCTCAAAATTACGTTTATTTGTCGCCCGAATTCTTACTGATTTCGGCCCTGTACTAGTTTAGATTCGAATTCATTTCAGCCAGCGTTCAGATGCTCGTAATCTGTAAAATTCCTTTAGAAGCATTTTATTGGGACGGCGTAGTTCCTCGCAGTAATTTTCGTTTAGGTTATATTTCGCTGCATTGTAAATATGAGCTTATTCTTTGATTTCTTATTGTCGATAATGCGTGCTAATACTTGAAAGTTCTACGTATGGCTTTTTGTTGTTCTTGAAATTTGATATTTACGCCCGTGGACTTCCGTGAGTGGCATGGCAAGTGTGTGTGAACCGTTTTCTTTGTGCTTTGTTAACCGAGATTTCGTTGTTTGCATTTTCTCGCCTACGCATTTTACGTCCAGCTTTGGGACCATTGGAAATAAAGTTTGATAAACCCTTGTTGGACCATACATTTGGAATTATTAATTTCGGAGTTAGAAACTTACTTCCGCGGGGGCAAATCTTCAAGCCCGCGCGTTCGAAATTTTAATAAGTAGCCAGCCTTTGAGGACAACAGACGCTTATGGTTTTGTGTTGCCTCCGGGGCTGCACTGTTGGTGACCCCGGAGGGAAGCTTTTCGTGCGTTTTAAGTACTGCTGCAGGCTTCGAAGCAAATAGCTCGTTAAGTGATAAAGTTCCCGCGGGACTTGTGTGGGTTAGGCCGACGCCGGTTGGGCGGGCGTTTTGGATTTCGTTTATTTCGACCCGAAGAGCCGGGAAAATTTACTTTGCATCCTGTTGCACATCTACTACCAGACGCCCTATGAAGCCTACGTAATTTTCTCTAGTGAGTGGGAAATATCTGCTTTTGCAAATTCCACCACGTCGTGCCGAACCCGAAGTATTTTCTGCGTTCCCGGGGATTACCGTTTTCACCTCGAAGTAATTCAACACTCTTTCGGGCCGCTGGCCACTGCCTTCGCTCCACCCCTTTGGGCAACCCTGTTCTACGCTCGCTGCGGGACGTAACCTTAGTCTTTGTGGATGCCATCTTCGTAGTCCTCGACCTTCTGCAGTCACCGCTTGGCTTTTGGCAAAGCCCTTCAACAACCCTTTGGGGAGCTGTATTGCTGCAGGCTGCCACTAAGCCTCTCCAGGATCCGGTCCAGCCATCGGTCATCGTCAACACAACAGGTGTTCTAGCTAAAAGAAAAGGTAGGATCTACCGCTGTATTTTTGTTTTGTTTCTTGTTTTAATGTGTCGCGAAAGTGCTACCGAATTGTAGGTTTATTGTGCCTCGCATGCCGCGGGACTTTGCGCCTGCGAATTTAATTG
The DNA here is from genome assembly GCA_940337035.1 of Agriotes lineatus. Classification (NCBI taxonomy): domain Eukaryota; kingdom Metazoa; phylum Arthropoda; class Insecta; order Coleoptera; family Elateridae; genus Agriotes; species Agriotes lineatus. The sequence goes on from CALNHX010001464.1 coordinate 171,870, forward strand.
CGTCAAATAACCTGTGTATATAATTAGCCATTAAGGTAACTTTGCTTGGGATCCCCCGATAATTTTCAGTTAGGGTGTTACCTTCTTATGGCCAACTTGTGGCCCTGTGTGTGTCGATTTTCATTCATTAAACAATAATACAGTCACACTTAGTTTGTTTAATTGACTTAAACCTGAAATCTGTGGATCTTCAATCCTAATGTGGCGAAAAGCCAAGTGTAATCAAATGTGAAGCTAGAACACGTGCTTTTATTGGAAAAGCCTTACAGTTTTGGCTTGAGTAAATTCTTTTGAACCCCTTTAGGGAGGTGGTCATAAGGTAAGTCATTAAGGCCACCTGGTGCTTACCGCCCGAGTTGGAGGGAACTTAGTGGACGACGCTTCGCAGCGTGCAGCTAACCCAGCGCATCTTCAGTAGAGCCCTGTGATATTTCTCGTTTTGGGTCACGAGGGCTGTTGATTTATCAAAACGAGTGGCGTCCTTAGGCAATTCGTTTGAGCAAAGTATAGGGTAAGTGCTGTCGGTTTTAACCGAGCTTTCGAATCACGCCTTCTCGACTAAGCTAGACCGTGGGTAATATGAGCGCCGTCATCTGCTCAGACACAATTAAGATCTGTGTTTTTGGAAAAGCCGGCTAACCCTTTACTTTTTCCCCGATCTTGACAGTGCTTGTGATCGATGTCGATTCGAGCATTTAATCCTGTAACAACCTGTTAGCGATTCACGCACATTCTGGTTAAAGTTATTGAATTCTGATCGGCCCTAGCCATCACAGTAGCACAATGATTATTTCTGTAGTTAATATTTACTGCAAAACGTGCTTTTCAGATATTTTAACTTACCTTAATAATATACTATTAATATTATTTTTTTTTAATGAAAATAAATTTGATATAAGTAGTAGTAATATATGGTTACATGGTCCCCATACATACTACTACAAGTGCTGTTACCACTCCAATCAATTTTAAACCAGTTATTAAGCACATGTTAGCCATTGCAGGCATATTCTGGGTAAATTTATTAAATTCTGATAGGCCCTAGCCATCACAGTAGCACAATGATTATTTCTGTAGTTAATCTTTACTGCAAAACGTGCTTTTCAGATATTTTAACTTACCTTAATAATATACTTTTAATATTATTTTTTTTAATAAAAAAAATTGATATAGTAGTAATATATGGTTACATGGTCCCCACACATACTACTACAAGTGCTGTTACCACTCCAATCGATTTTAAACCAGTTATTGAGCACCTGTTAGCGATTTCGCGCATTTTCAGACCAATTTTTTAATTTTTTTACGACCGCAGCCATAATAGTAGCACAATGAATATTTCTGTAATTAATATTTACTGAAAAACGTGCTTTCCAGACGGTTTAACGTACCTTAATACTATACTATTAAAATAAAATTTTTTGGAAGCAGAAAAATTTGATATAATTGCAATATATGGTTACATGGTTCCCATATATACTACTACGAGTGCTATTACTAGGCCAGTCGATTTTTAACCAGTAATTGAGCACGTCTTAGTGATTGCATGCATTTTCTGATCAACTTTATAAAATTCTGATCGGCCCGGGCCATTACAGTAGTACAATGAATATTTCTGTAGTTAATATTTACTGCAAAACCTGCTTTTCTGACGGTTTAACGTACCTTAATACTATACTATTGAAACTATTTTTTTTGGTCCAGAATGATTTGGCATAGTAGCATTATATTATTACATTGTCTCCATATATACTACTACAAGTGCTATTACTACTCCAATTGATTTTAAACCAGTTATTGAGCACCTGTTAGCGATTACACACATATTCTGGCCAAATTTATTAAATTCTGATCGGCCCTAGCCATTACAGTGCACAATGAATATTTCTGTCGTTAAAATTTACTGCGAAACGTGCTGTTTAGATATTTTAACGTACATTAATGCTATACTATTAAAATTGAATTTTTCGGATGCAGAAAAATTTGATATAGTGGTCATATATGTTTAAATGGACCCCATATATACTACTACGAGTGCTATTACCACTCCAATCTATTTTAAACCAGTTATTGAGCACCTGTTAGCGATTACACACATAATCTGGATAAATTTATTAAATTCTGATCGGCCCTAGCCATTACAGTAACACAATAAATATTTCTGTAATTAATAATTTCTGCAAACCGTGCTTTTCAGACGTTTTTACGTACCTTAATACTATACTGTTAATATTAAATTTTTTGGATGCAAAAATTTGATATAGTAGTCATATATTGTTAAATGGTCCCCATATATACTACTACGAGTGCTGTTACCACTCCAATCAATTTTAAACTAGTTATTGAGCACCTGTAAGCGATTGCACACATATTCTGGCCAAATTTATTAAATTCTGATTGGCCCTAGCCATTACAGCAGCACAATGAATATTTCTGTGGTTAATATTTACTGAAAAACGTGCTTTTCAGACGTTTTAACGTACCTCACTACTATACTACTAAAAATAAATTTTTTGGATGCAGAAAAATTTGATATAGTGGTAATATATAGTTACATGGTCTCCATATATATTACTACAAGTGCTATTACCACTGCAATCAATTTTAAACATCGGGTGTGTTTTACGTGTACTAGTATTGCAGAAGAAATATCTTTATCACCCTCCTAGCAGTTGGATGCTGAATTTGCATTAAGATAGCGGTTAATAGGTGCATTTGCGTCTTCAGCGGACCTTTCATTGCCTTTTATTATATTTTATCCATATTCATGGTACACATTAGTGACTAGTGACTATATTAACGATTTACTACAGCTGTCTGCCAAAATAGCACGCTGGGATTTTTATAGAGTGTATATATTTCAGATTATGCAGTTATGCACATAGGAACGGCCACATGGAAACATTAAGCTTTATGTGCACTTCTTGTGTGTTTTACGTGTACTAGTACTGCAAAAGAAATATCTTTATTCCCCTCCGAGCAGTTGGATGCTGAATTTGCATTAAAATAGCGTTTAATAAGTATACAATTTCGACTTCCGCGGAATTTTCCTTGCATTTTATTACATTTTATTCATATTCATGAAACCCATCAGTGACTATATGAACGATTTACTACAGCTGGCTCCCGAAATAGCATTCTGGGACTTTTATAGAGTGTGTATCTTTCAGATCATGCACTTGCGAATTGCCACATGAAAACATAAAGCTTTATGTGCACTTCTAGTGTCTTACATGTACTAGTATTGCAAAAGAAATATCTTTATGCCTCTCTTAGCAATTAGATGCTGAATTCGAATCAATATAGCATTTAATAAATGCATTTGCGACATCCGCGAAATTTTCATTGCATTTTATATTTTATTCGTAAGCATGGTACCCATCAGTGACTATATGAACGATTTACTACAGCTGGCTGCCGAAATAGCACTCTGGGATTTTTATAGAGTGTGTATTTTTCAGATTATGCACTTGCGATTGGCCACATGGAAACATAAAGCTTTATGTGCACTTATGGTGTGTTTTACGTATACTAGTATTGCAAAAGAAATATCTTTATCCCCCTCTTAGCAATTGGATGCTGAATTTTCATTAAGGCAGCGTTTAATAAGTGAATTTGCTACTTTAGCTGACTTTTCATTGCATTTTATCCGTATTCATGTCACTCATCAGTTACAATATTATCGATTTACTACAGCTGGTTGCCGAAATAGCTATTACCACAAACGATTTTAAGCCAGTTATTGAGCTTGTGTTAGCGATTGCACACATATTCTGGCCTAATTTATTAAATTCTGATTGGCTCTAGCGATTTCAGTAGCACAATGAATATTTCTGTAGTTATTATTTACTGAAAACGTGCTTTTCTTATGTTTTAACGCACCTTAATACTATACTATTGAAATTGACCTTTTTGGATGCCGAAAAATTTGATATAATAGTAATATGTGGTTACATGGTCCCCATTTATAACACTACAGGTGTTATTAACACTCCAATCGATTTTAAGCCATTTATTGAGCACCTGTTAGCGATTGCACGCATATTCTGGTTTAATTTGTTAAATTCTGATCGATCCTAGCCATTACAGTTGCTCAATGAATATTTCTGTAGTTAATATTTCCTGCAAAACGTGCTTTTCAGACGTTTTAAAGTTACTTAATACTATACTATTAAAATTGAATTTTTCGGATGCAGAAAAATTAATATAGTAGTAGTAGTATACAGCCTGTTCAAAATTAAGTGTGCACTATTGCTATATCGGTTGCTATTATAGCTACGAAGTTGGTTAAATTAGTAAAATAGTAGCATCTTTTGTGCTGATTAAAATGGGGCAAAAAAACAATTGAGCGTCGGGTTTTTGACATATACCAAAAATGCATTTTTTTTAATGGAACTCTCTGTATATTTTGACGTCTATCGATAGCCAATCTTCTTCTGAACAAAAGCTTTTGATACCTACTATCCTAAAGTTAATAACAATAGAGATATACGCCTGTTCAAAATTAAATGTGCACTATTGCTAACTTGTTTATTATGGGAGCTACAACGTCGGTTAAATGGGCAAGATAGTAGTATTTTTTACTTGAATTACGGTTGTAACTATAAAAAAACAATTGAACATCGCATTTTTAAGATATTTAGCAAAACTCTTTTTTTATTGAAACACCCTATACGTTTTAACATATTCTGAAATAATATTACATTCTCTACAAACAAGTTTAAATGAGTTGCTAGAATTATATATCAAAATATGTTAAAATGTATAAGTAGGGTGTTCCAATAAAAAAAAACGTTTTGCTAAATATCTCAAAAATGCGATGTTCAATTGTTTTTTTTATAATTACCAACGTAATTCACGTAAAAGATACTATTACTTCGCCCATTTAACCGACGTTGTAGCTCCCATAATGAACAAGTTAGCAATAGTGCACATTTAATTTTGAACAGGCGTATATCTCCATTGTTATTAACTTTAGGATAGTAGGGTATCAGAAGTTTTTTGTTCAGAAGAAGATTGGCTATCGATTGACGTCAAAATATACAGGGAGTTCCATTTAAAAAAAAATGAATTTTCTGACATATGTCAAAAACCCGACGCTCAATTGTTTTTTTGTTTACGCCATCTTAATCCGCACGAAATATGCTACTATTTCACTAATTTAACCAACTTCGTAGCTATAATAACAACCGAGAAAGCAATAGTGCACACTTAATTTTAAACAGGCTGTATAGTTACATGGTCTCCATATATACTACTACAAGTGCTATTACCACTGCAATCGATTTTGAACCAGTTATTGAGCGCGCATATTCTGGCCAAATTTAATAAATTCTGATCGGCCGTAGCCATTACAGTAGCACAATGATTATTTCTGTAGTTGATATATACTGCAAAACGTGCTTTTCAGACGTTTTAACCTACCTTAATACTATACTATTAAAATTAAATTTTTTGGATGCAGAAAAATTTGATATAGTGGTCATAGATGGTTACATGGCCCCATATATACTACTACAAGTAGTATTACCACTCCAATCAATTTTAAAACAGTTATTGAGCACCTGTTAGCGAATGCACACATATTCTGGCCAAATTTATTGAATTCTGATTGGCCCTAGCGATTACAGTAGCGCAATGAATATTTCTGTAGTAATTATTTACTGCAAAACGTGCTTTTCTGACGTTTTAATCTACCTTAATACTGTGCTATTGAAATTATTTTTTTTGGATGCAGAAAAATTTGATATAGTAGTAATATATGGTTACATGGTCACCATATATCATACTACAATTGCTATTACCACTCCAATCGATTTGAAACCAGTTATTGAGCACGTGTTAGCGACTGCACGCGTTTTCTGGCAAAATTTATGAAAGGAATTAGCCATTACAGTAGCACTCTGGGATTTTTATAGAGAGTGTATTTTTCAGATTATGCACTTGCGAATTGCCACATGAAAACATAAAACTTTATGTGAATTGCTGGTGTGTTTTACTTATACTAGTATTGCAAATAAAATATCTTTATGCCCGTCCTAGCAATTGGATGCTGAATTTGCAATAAGATAGCGTTGAATAAGGGAATTTGCACTTCAGCTGGCTTTTCATTGCATTTTATTATATTTTATCCGTATTCATGGCACTCATCAGTGTCAATGTGAACGATTTACTACATCTGGCTGCCGAAATAGCACTCTGAAATTTCTACAGAGTGTATATTTATCAGATTATGGACATGGGAATGGCCAAATGGAAACATAATGTTTTATGTGCACTTCTGCTGTGTTTTACCTGTACTAGTATTGCAAAAGAAATATTTTTAGTCTCCTCCGAGCAGTTGGATGCTGAATTTGCATTAAGATAGCTTCTAATAAGTGCATTTGCAACTTCCGCGGAATTTTCATTGCATTTTATTACATTTTATCCATATTCACAGTAACCATTAATGACTATATGAAGGACTTACTACAGCTGGCTGCAGAAATAGCACTCTGGGATTTTTATAGAGTGTGTATCTTTCAGATCATGCACTTGCGAATTGCCACATAGAAACATAAAGCTTCATATGCACTTTTGGTGTGTTTTACGTGCAAAAGAATTGTCTGTATGCCCCTCCTAGCAACTGGATGGTGAATTTGAATTAAGACTGCATTTAGTAAGTGAATTTGCGACTTCAGCGGACTTTTCCTTGCTTTTATTATATTTTATCCGTATTCATGGCACTCGTCAGTGACAATATGAACGATTTACTACATCTGGCTGCCGAAATAGCACTCTGGCATTTTTATAGAGAGTGTATTTTTCAGATTATGCACTTGCGAATGGCCACATGGAAACATAAAACCTTATGTGCACTTCTGGTGTGTTTTACATGTACTAGTATTGCAAAAGAAATATCTTTATGCTTCTCCTAGCAATTAGATGCTGAATTCGAATTAATATAGCGTTTAATAAGTGCATTTGCGACATCCGCAAAATTTTCAATGGATTTTATTATATTCTATTGGTATTTGTGGTACCCATCAGTGACTATATGTACGATTTACTACAGCTGGCTGCCGAAATAGCACTCTGGGATTTTTATAGACTGTGTATTTTTCAGATTATGCACTTGCAATTGGCCACATGGAAACATAAAGCTTTATGTGCACTGCTGATGTATTTTACGTGTACTAGTATTACAAAAGATAAATCTTTAAGTCTCTCCCAGCAACTGGATGCTGAATTTGCAATGACACAGTTTTTAATAAGTGCATTTGCAACTTCAGCGAACTTTTCATTGCATTTTATTATATTTTATCCATATTCATGGCACTCATCAGTGACCGAATGAACGATTAACTGGAGCTGGCAGCCGAAATAGCACTCTGTGATTTATATAGAGTGTGTATTCAGATTATGCACTTTCAAATGGTCACAGAAATATAAAACCTTATGTGCACTTTTGGTGTTTTACGTGTACTAACTAGTATTGCAAAAGAAATATATTTATGCAACTCCTGGCAATTCAATGCTAAATTTGCACTAAGATAGCTTTTAATGAGTGTATTTGCTACATCATTGGACTTTTCATTGCATTTTATTATATTTTATCGGTATTCATGGCACCTATCAGTGACAATATGAACGATTTACTACAGCTGGCTGCCGAAATAGAACTCTGTGATTTATATAGTGTGCAGTTTTCAGATTATGCACTTGCAAATGGCCACAAGGAAACAGAAAACTTTATGTGCATTTCTGGTGTGTTTTACATGTACTAGTATTGCAAAAGAAATATCTTTATTTCCCTCCGAGCAATTAGATGCTGAATTCGAATTAATATAGCGTTTAATTCGTGCATTTGCGAGTTCCGCGGAATTTTTATTGCATTTTATTATATTTTATCCGTATTCATGGCACTCATCAGTGACTATTTGAACGATTTACTACAGCTGGCTGCCGAAATAATACTCAGGGATTTTTATAGAGTGTGCATTTTTTATATTATGCACTTGCCAATGGCCACATGGACCCATAAAGCTTTATGTGCACTTCTGGTGTGTTTTACGTATACTAGTATCTTTATTCCTCTCCGTGCAGTTGGATGCTGAATTTGCATTAAAATAGCGTTTAATAAGTGCATTTGCAACTTCCGCGGGATTTTCATTGCATTTTATTACATTTTATCCATAATCACGGTACCCATCAGTGACTATATGAAAGATTTACTACAGCTGGCTGCCGAAATAGCACTCTAGGATTTTTATAGATTGTGTATTTTTCAGATTATGCACTTGCAAATGGCCACATAGAAACATAAAGCTGTATGTGCACTTCTGATGTATTTTACGTGTACTAGTATTGCAAAGGAAACATCTCTAAGCCTCTCCCAGCAACTGGATGGTGAATTTGCAATAAGACAGCTTTTAATAAGTGCATTTGCAACTTTAGAGAACTTTTCATTGCATTTTATTATATTTTATCCTTATTTATGGCACCCACCAGTGACAATATGAACGATTTACTACAGCTGGCTTCCGAAATAGCACTCTGGGATTTTTATAGAGTGTGTTTTTTTAGATTATTTACTTGCGAATGGCCACATGGATACATAAAACTTTATGTGCACTTCTGGTGCGTTTGCGTATACTGGTATTGCAAAAGAAATATCTTTATTTCGCTCCGAGCCGTTGGATGCTGAATTTGCATTAAGATAGGGTTTAGTAAGTGCATTTGCGACTTCCGCGGAATTTTTACTGCATTTTATTACATTTTATCCATATTCATGGCACTCAGCAGTGCCAATATGAACGATTTACTACAGGTGGCTGCCGAAATAGCACTCTGGGATTTTTATAGAGTTTGTATCATTCAGATCATGCACTTGCGAATTGCCACATATAAACATAAAGCTTTGTGTGCACTTCTGGTGTGTTTTGCGTGCAAAAGAATGTATGCCCCTCCTAGCAACTGGATGGTGAATTTGAATTAAGACAGTGTTTAATAAGTGAATTTGCGACTTCAGCGGACTATTCCTTAAATTTTATTACATTTTATCCATATTCACCGTACCCATCAGTGACTATATGAACGATTAACTACAGTTGGCTGCCGAAATAGCACTCTGGGATTTTTATAGTGTTTATTTTTCAGATTATTCACTTGCGAATGGCCACATGGAAACATGAAGCTTTATGTGCACTTCTGGTGTGTTTTACGTGTACTAGTATTGCAAAAAAATATCTTTATGCCTCTGCTAGCAATTAGATGCTGAATTCGAATTAATATAGCGTTTAATAAGTGCATTTGCGACATCCGCGGAATTTTCATTGCATTTTATTATATTGTATTCGTATTGATGGTACCCATCAGTGACTATATGTACGATTTACTACAGCTGGCCGCCGAATTAGCACTCTAGGATTTATATACAATGTGCATTTTTCAGGTTATGCACTTGCAAATGGCCACATAGAAACATAGAGCTTTATGTGCACTTCTGATGTGTTTTACGTGGTTTGCGGAAAGTTCGTTCCCCACATTTCGTTCCCCACATTTCGTACCCCACATTTCGTTCCCGGGATATTTCGTCTCCCCACATCTCGTACCCGGCGGAAACTTTGTTCCCGAGCGAGCTCAATTTGTCTCCTAGATTACAGAGTGTTGAAAAACGAGTGCAGCCATCGGAATTCAGTTAGAAAAATGAAATATATTTTAATTAATTTATTTATTATAATAAACTTATAAGAACTGTATGTCCCCAGATTGAGTTTAGAAGGGGGAATTAAATTTTATTTTTAGTTTTACACAAAAATTTTATAGGAATTAAAATTCCTGCTTGGTTTGTAGAAAATTTTAAGAAAATTTCCAGTTTTTTTAAAAACAAGTCGGTCTTGACAGTTAAGCACAAACTATTTTCTTTTCAGGTAAACTACCCTTATTGTTCATAATACGGCAAAATAGTACTAAGAAAAGTTGTTCAGAATTAGAAATTATGGCCGTATACAAGATATAAGGAAGATACTTAGATTAAACCGTCATTTTTAATAAATACAATTGTTTGTTCTTTTAAGTTTATTATAATAAATAAATTAATTAAAATATTTTTCATTTTTCTAACTGCATTCCGATCTTTGCAATCGTTTTTCAACACCCTGTAATCTATGAGACAAATTGAGCTCGCTCGGGAATGAAGTTTCCGGGTACGAGATGTGGGGAGAAGAAATATCCCGGGAACGAAATATGGGGTACGAAATGTGGGAAACGAAATGTGGGGAACGAACTTTTCGCATCCCGTTTTACTTGTACTAGTATTGCAAAAGAAAAATCTGTAAGCCTCTCCCAGCAACTGGATGCTAAATATGCAATAAGATAGCCTTTAATAAGTGCATTTGCGACTTCAGCGAACTTTTCATTGCATTTTATTATATTTTATCAGTATTCATGGCACCCATCAGTGACAATATGAACGATTTACTACAGCTGGCTGCCGAAATAGCACTCTGGAATTTTTATAGAGTGTGTATTTTTTAGATTATGTACTTGCGAATGGCCACATGGATACATAAAACTTTATGTGCATTTCTGGTGTGTTTTACGTGTATTAGTATTGCAAAAGAAATATCTTTGAGCCTCTGCTAGCAATTAGATACTGAATTCGAATTAATACAGCGGCATTTGCGACATCCGCGGAATTTTAATTGCATTTTATTATATTTTATCCGTATTCATGGTACCCATCAGTGACTATTTGAACGATTTACTACAGCTGGCTGCCCAAATAGCACTCTGGGATTCTTATAAAGTGTGTATCTTTCAGATCATGCACTTGCGAATTGCCACATAGAAACATAAAGCTTTATGTGCACTTCTGGTGTGTTTTACGTGTACTAGTATTGGAAAAGAAATATCTTTATCCCTCTCCGAGCAATTAGATGCTGAATTCGAGTTAATATAGCGTTTAATAGGTGCATTTGCGAGTTTCGCGGAATTTTCATTGCATTTTATTATATTTATCCGTATTCACGGTTCCCATCAGAAACTATATGAACGATTTACTATAGCTGGCTGCCGAAATAGCACTCTGGGATTTTTATAGAGTGTATATTTTTCAGATTATGCACTCGCGAATTGACACATAGAAACATAAAGCTTTATGTGCACTTCTGGTGTGTTTTACGTGTACTAGTATTGGAAAAGAAATATCTTTATCCCTCTCCGAGCAATTAGATGCTGAATTCGAGTTAATATAGCGTTTAATAGGTGCATTTGCGAGTTCCGCGGAATTTTCATTGCATTTTATTATATTTATCCGTATTCACGGTTCCCATCAGAAACTATATGAATGATTTACTATAGCTGGCTGCCGAAATAGCACTCTGGGATTTTTATAGAGTGTATATTTTTCAGATTATGCACTCGCGAATGGCTACATAGAAACATAAAGCTTTATGTGCACTTCTGGTGTGTTTTACTTACGCGGTCGGATTATTTAACCTGTCAAACTGACACTCTTCGATTATTGTGCAACAAGTTATCGACATATAACCCGATATTATCGAAGTACTTATAGTATTACTTCTGATTATACAAAGTTTTTGCGTTGTTACAATACCACTGTTTGATTGACAGAATTAATCACGTTTGTTTTAGTGTTGCTTATGATATTATAGTGTCCTTCATACATTCATTTATCAGAGCATTTTATTGTCCATTAAAAACTCTGCAGCTTCTCAAATTAAAAATGCATTTAGAAAAATTTAAATATCCTACTTCATATACGAGGAACGTTCGAAAATATGAAAATGATTCAAGAATAAAGTACGATTATTTTTCAAAATACACAAAAATGTTAAATAGAAGTATTTGTTATAACATATCGATTAAAAATTATAATTGATTTTAAATTGTTATTTGGTTGGTTTGTTATTAAATTATTTAAAATCTTGACACATCTCTTTATTCACATGTAGCATATAAAACTTTTCCAATACCTACAATTAATTGTACCTATAAATAGGTAAGTTTTAAAATTGAATAAATAATGTTAAATATGTAATCATATTACTTGGTTGTGTACTAGTTTCCACGGTAACATGTTTGTTTTTTGTAAGTTGCTATGGATTGTTAACTACTTTATTCACTAGTGAATAAAGTAACTCTTTGTCCATCCTTATCACTAAAATGTTGCTTCACCATGAAGAGTTGCTCAGATACAATACAGCTTTATAAATAGGCAATGGAAAAAGAAAATTACTTCACTACTATATCCAAATTCTCCTGAGAAAATATATGGAAACAGATAACAAAAACGTAAGTGTATCTAAAAAAATATAGGCACCACTCCGTTGCAGACCGAGCTTACAAGAACCTTACTGGAGAAACGCTCCAAAAAAGCCGGGTTTCCAACAATTTCGACACTTTCGTCTACAATATATTTTTCAAAATGTATGTGTGTCTAATCTTTTTATTGACTTGTAACCCGACCACGTCAATCATGTTGCAATAAAGACAATTAAAATTCAACAGTATTCAATTACCACATACATGTACGGAAGTATAAGGTTTGCACACTTACTTGGGTGCCTGCACGTCTTCAGCTATGAACTTCAATCTAGCCCGATATTTCCATGAAAATGTGCTTCAAAAAAAGTTGGGCGTTATGACCAAAGTCAAAGTTGGGCGTTGTGACCAGAATCAAAAGTGGGCGTTGTGACCAAGTTAGGCGTTGTGACCAAGTTGGGCGTTGTGACCAAAATCCAAATTGGGCGTTGTGACCAAGTTGGGCTTTCTGACCAAAATCGAAATTGGGCGTTGTGACCAAAATCGAAGTTGGGCGTTATGACCAAAACGGTGGTTTAAGTGGCGTCGATAGCTCTCTCCTATAACAGGCGTCGGTGGGCGTTATGACCAAGTTGGGCGTTATGACCAGAATCGAAGTTGGGCGTTATGACCAAATTCTGAGTTGGGGTTTGTGACCAGTGGGCCTTGTGTCCTAGCCCCAACTGTCGCAGCTTCAATGTTTTCCATCGCAAAGACTTCAGGCAGAGAGAAAAACGATCGATACAACCCTTTTGATATTGGAAGGGGTCGCACGATGTCCATATGTAATTGCTGGAACCTGGAGGTTGGTGGTATAAAAGTTCCAGTTGGAGCTGACGCGTGCCTCGATATAAAGATATTTTCTGCAATCTGATTTCACTGATGGCCAAACATAGCGTTGAGTTATTAATTTGACCGTTGCGTTGATGCCGGGATGCGACAGCTGATGGAACGAATTAAATACTGAACCCATTTTTCATCCCCTGTTACAATTTTTTCAGTAATCTCAGAAGAATTATCACTACACAATTCCAAAACCTCTGTCGATGTGGCCACACGCGCTCTTCTTTGAACTGGTGTGAGTAATTGAGGCACCCGTCTTTTGCTCTGACCTTGAACATACCGATGATCATAAAGGATCTGTAAAACTGTTGCTTCTGGCCTGTCACATATTTTTGCTATTTATTTTTTCTTTGACACGTTCGCGAACAAAGCGGGGACAATACGGCATATGCCGTCGAACTTCAAATGCTCTGTATACGCAAAGCGACAAATCCCGCCACAAAACACATTGAAGCGCATATGCCTTGGTTGCTGCTGTCCCAGCAAAAATGATAAAACATTGTGAATTGTCCATGCGCATTTTTCGGTAGCCATTTATGTTACCCTATTAAACAGTGGCGTGTTGTTGGTATTTGAGGCTGTAGGTTTATAGATTATTTTGACGATTATAAACTTTTGAGTAAATTGAGTTTGTAATAGAGGTAAGTGTTTTGTCTTTTATTTACTTGTTTCTTTCGTACTTTTACAATAAAATAAAAATATTACGGAATTGAGGTTATGATTTGTGTTGTTAGGGCACTAATTCTTTATTTGCAGTTTTTTTTGCAAATATATAACAATAAAATTGGTAGAAATATTTAATATTATAAGTTTAGACTTGTGTATGCAATTTACTAAGAAAATTACATTAAATGATATAATAAAAAACAGTGCCGTGGGTAAAATTTTTAAAATTGGGTAGTTAGCTCAAAATTGAATTTTATGTTTAGTTAATTAATTCGAACGAAGAGGCTAGGCTTCCACAATTGATGGACGAAGTTAGTACAGGAGCATCAGATCATTCTGAATTTGATTCATATAGTAGTGATGATGATTTACACGATCCTAGTTATATTTCCGAGAGTGGTGGTTCTAGTGAAAATGAGGATATTTCACAACAAGAAAAGAATGCAGAAAGTAATATGGGGTTTACATATGCAGGAGAAAATGAGGAAATAGAGAATGTGAGTGATGAGAAATGGCATGACGACATACAAGATATTCCGGAGTTTAGTTTTGACGAATCTGTTTCTGGTCAATAAGTTGGCATCGACAATCCTCTTACAGCAACGCGGGGTTTTGAAAAATTATCGGATAATGAAATAATGGACATAGTTCTTAATTCGATGAATAGATATGCAGAACTTTTGGAAAATAGTAATCCATCGCATAGGAAAGGCAGTCGATATTCATTCCTAAAACCCGTAACTTTAGATGAGATGAAACAATTTTTCGCCTTATTTTGCAAGGACAAATAAAGTTTCCCTCGATTAGAAAAATTTTCAGCATGGATCCGCTGTATTACAGCCCTGTTTTTCACTGTACAATGTCAGGTAGAAGATATGAAGAACTTTTAAGGTAGGTACTTTAGTTGCTCAAATGGCCAAGAAGTTGGTCCACTGACCAACTAAACAAAATTTCTCATTTGCTAAATAAATTACTCATCAATTAAAAAAAATGTATTACCTATCAGAACAGCTGTCGCTAGACGAGTCTTTACTTCTTTTCCGTGGTCGCTTGTCTTTCAGATAATATATAAAAGGCAAACGAGCTAGGTATGGAATAAAATTTAGGCGTTTTATTTCTTTATGTTCTAGAAATGTATAGTTATCTGTAGGTATATACCGATTTGGATGATTTTTTTTGTTGTGTTCGTCTTACTCCCGAAGTGGTTTAGCAAAAAAGAAAATTCGGAAAAATCCGAAGCCGGAAAATTGGAAAATATCGAATGTTTGTTTTTCTATACACTGTACGACTTTCTATTTGCAGTCATACTTTTATGATTCTGTGCTTAATGGTGTGAAGCGTTTTCCCCATCATGTCATAATCCAAAACAACGTTTAACGGGTCAGCTAGTCAACCAATAAAACTATATTCAACAATTTCTACCTGGCGGCATTTCCCTTCTTGGTCCTTGCAAATCAAATTGTACTAAAACCTAAAATATGGTAGTGCGTTTTTTCAAGTCCACCAAAATTCACTGGTGTCCGCGAACATGTTAATCTTACATTTTACAAAATTGTTTTTTTTTATGTTTTCCACATTTTGTAAGGTGTCTTTTGTGATTGCTTTAAGAGGCAGACCACATTTAAGGTCATCTTCTAGAGACTCGACCTCATTTAAAGAGTCTGGATCACTTTTTACTTCCTTTTACGATAAAGGAAGTATTGGATTCACCCAAAACATTCTAAAATGAGTTTTCAACAGATCTTCACGTTTTAGAGTCCCATGAACCCAAAAAACATATTTTTGTTTATTGGTCTGTCTGTGTGTGTCTGTGAATAAAATATCTCAAAAACGAAAAGCCGTTGCAACTTCATATATAAGTTTTGTGTACTATGTAAATGCGACAGCAAGCTTTTGAAGAAAATCGCATAACCGGAAGTAGGTGTTTACTCTCGTAATTTTTCAGTTTTTTCGATTTTTTCAAAAACGGCAAATCTTGATAGTACTTTGCATTGAATATTGAAAGCGCAAATGAGTTTAGGTACAACTGTATTATAAGTACTGTTTGTGACATAGTTTTGTGGCAATAACGTAGCTCTGTATACTAATAGTAAAATAAAGTAAACTTTATTTTACTAGTGCAGTAAAGTGCTTTGCTTTATTGTACTAGTATTATAAAGTATCTTTAAGTCAGCTGTCAATGTCAAAATAACTGCTTGTTAAAGTCCATTAAAGCACTCAATGTCAATTTTCTCTGTCACAGAATCGGCGTCAAATTTATAAAGCCAATTTTTTTCGATTTCAACAGTCGAACATAAAGTTGTGTATGCAACTCGTACGTAATCTGACTTTATTGACTCGTCTTTTTTATTGACCTCGCTCGGCAGTAAAATAAACAAAGTCCTACATTATGTACTTGTTTTATAAGTAGCTATTACTATCCAAGTATTTTTGCTTTAAAGCCTATTCGTTATTCATTTTATGTAAAATTTTTCAGAACACTGAATCATTTTATAAAAAACCTATATCTAATAACAGAGCTGGATCTACATAACCTAGCATTTTATAATATGATATTAGCATTTTAGTGTAAACTGAATACCAACATAACGAACTCCGACTTCTACTGTGCAACTAAGAAGTGAATAGAGAATAGACAACCTTAGTTTAGAAATTAGGAGCGAGCCAATAAGTATGCTCCATGCTATATGCACTTACACAGTCTTGATGTAATTAATTACAATTTACAACTTAAGCATTCTAGATTTTGCGTGAACCAGCAGCAATATCGTCAATTACCTTATCATTGTCGGAAGTTAAAATCGCTTTCTACATAGAACAACACAAAATCTTCAAACAAATGTTGCCCAAATGAAGAACGCAAAAGATTTTTTACGATTTTCGGAACTGAGAAGACCTCCCCACAGAAAACCCGTGAACACGATAACGTAAGCGCAAACTAGATAAAGTGATGTGTAAAATGCTCCGTAGTAACTATTTAACTAATTCAGTAATTTAAGCACAGAGCAGGCATTGTTCATTTCTTCACACAGTGAAGGTGCCATAGATTTCGTCCATTGCAAATAATGTCTCAGGCTGTTCTTCACAATCTTCAGTGTCGCTCCGAGCATCACTATTAAATTCAAAACCTCTGTCAGAATCTGGTGTTTGCTGAACTGCATTGTAGTCTTCTAGTCTTTATAACGAGTCGCAAATTGGATTAATTCCCTGTACAGCTCAGCGCGATTGGTTACCGAGTTGAGCAAATTTCGAAGCATATGACCACCACGAAACGTTTCGACATCCTTGACGTTCTTGAAATTTCTTAGGTCCAATTGTGCAATAGCTTCATCAGTGCTTCATTGTAGATAAATCGTTATTTTATTTCTTGTACTGTTGTATCAACGATCACGTAATAAACATCTCTTTCGAATTTCTTGGAGGATGATGTGTTAAATTGTTAGCTTCATCAGCAGCTAATTCTCCTGCTCTTAAATTAAAAATAATATTTATATTACGTACCGAGACATTTTTTAACTCTAAACATAGCCCATAATTAGTCCCTATGTTCAGTTTAAAAAACACTGGTCAATGCGTGTATGTAATTAATTAAGTAACCGATTTTACTTCAAAATAGCTACTTGACATTTGAAAAAATGTCAAGCTTTTTGAATTATTATTGTAAAATAAATTTAAAAAATGTATTCAACTGAAGACAAAATACACATAATGCATTTATACCATGCCAATTAGAGCATAAGAAATGTGCGTGACGTTTTTTCAGTCATTTATCCCCATAGACCAATTGCATCAATCGGATGGCAGCGGCAACTATGAAATTAGTTTATTTAAAATGGTATCAAAATTTTAAACACTTATAAAAAACGATTTCTCGGGGGACCTCAACCCTAGAGAACGCGTCCCCCGAGCGGCGGATGGGAAAAGTCCTGGAGACGGGATTGCCGTGAATATTCACAATAAGCGGCCGTGGACCAAAGGCCAGTTGTCGCGAGGTAACGGGGCCGATGTGGCTGGGCTAATCACCCACGCATCGTAATCAGATTTAGAGAACCGACACAAGCCTCGGAAATGGATCGATCAATTAGAAACGAAAAAGGCGAGAAACAAGGATAAGAGTAGGATCGTGAAATTGTTAGATCATTTTCGACCTCGTTCAGCCATTTTTGCTATCAGTCCAACTATAAGGGTCATTAACGAAATTAGTTAAAAATATTCTGCCCGAATTTTCACTGGATTCGGCCCTGTACTAGTTACATTCGAATTTATTCCGGCGGGCATTGAAATGCTTGCGCTTCGTAGTTGTTTTCTTAAGTAACCAATTTTTTAACACTCGCGCAAGGCCATAGTAAGATTTCTTTCCTCGAAACTATTATAAATATCACCGTTTATGTTGCATTTGCCGAAGTGTGTCCGTGAATTCATTCTTTAATGTAGGAACCGATCGCCTGCACAAGGCCGACGTGAAGTTTCTTTCCTGGAAATTAGATTGTAAAATAATACCTTTTCTTAGCTTCTCGAATTGCGCCCCTCGCTCGCTGAAAGCGCTGATTTGGCTGTCGAAGGTTCTAGAATTGTTCGTGTTAATTGTTCCTTGTATCTTTTGCAAGGCTGGCAGGTTCTTTGTTCTGAAGGAATGAGATCATTCTGCGCGGGGGTGACCATCGTTTTTACCCGCGCGTTTCTGAATTAATTGACATCGAGCTGTGAACCACAACTAACGTGCAAGTTTTGTCGCTCCCGGACCGCTTGCGGCGGTCCGGGAAGCTTTCTGTAAACGCAGTGTAGTTTCGTGTCCACGTTATGCGAACTTTGTGATCTTCACGTAATTAAATTTTGATTTGGAGTTCAGCTTAGACCTTTGGACGATTATTTTACCCTTGTTGGGTGTTTTTGAACGAACGCGCGCGGTGGGCGATTGAGTTATCGATATTTCAGTGTTGGCAAATAGCCGCGTCGTCTCCTTAAGTTGATGTACTTCCCAGGGGAAGATCGTTGCACCATTTGCAGATCCATTTAGAGACGACATCTTTAAGCTTGTGATTAACGGTTTCCCGTACCTTTGTGGGGAAAAACCTTTTGCGTACTGCATTTTTGAATTACCGACGCTGAGTTTATCGAAGTCGACGGGAGGCTCACACCGTGTTAATTATTGTAGTGCCCTGGTTGCATTATTTGCAAAAACCGATTGCGTCGTGCCATTCTGAAGCCTGGAATCACATCAACTCTATCGCTCCGATTCTTCCCAAGGAGCGGCCCACATCATTTTAGGCGCCGCTTTGCGCCAAACAACTATCAGGCCCGGCTCCAGCCCTTTCTGTACCTCCGAAACGCCTTGCCAAGCTTCCCCGAGGACGAGTTTATAGCAGAAACTAGCGACGTGCTTACAGCTATCAGGTAGGAGCTATGTATTACGCCAATTGTGTTCTTGTGCCTAATTAAGGTGCGACTATATTTGTTATGGGTTTTCCGGGAGTTTGTAAATATTGCGCCCGTTCACTTAAAGCTTAAGCCTATGTTTTGATTTGTTTGTTGTTAACCAGGGGCTTCACCCCTGTTATCTATTTCGATTTGTCCAGTGTGTAGCAACCTATTTAGACAATAAGGTAACTTTGCGTGGGACCCCTTTTATATTCATGTAGGGTGTGCTTTTTCTTTTTACTAAGCTTGAATTCATCTCCGGGTGATTATTATCAATGTAAAGATTTGTGTAAACTTTAATTCTTTAAATAATAAACCCATTAAAGTCAATTTGATTATTTGTTGAGTTCTGAACCTCTTCTGGGTCATTAATTAATCCAGTGTGGCAAAGGCCGAGTGTAATTTGCAATGTAAAGCTGAAAGTACGCCTTTTGATAAGCAAGCCCCAAGCCCTGGGCCATTCAGTGTTCTTTTGTTATTCTTTAGTGACGGTGGCCTTGAAGGTAAGTGATTTAACGACAAAGTCACCCGGCTACTCGGAGGAGGCTTGGTGAACAACAGGCGGAGGTGTTCAGCAACGTACCTGGAGGACTTCTACATAGGCTACGTGTATTGTTCTTGGTTCTAGACACGTCAGCCACCCCTAATCAGAACCAAGTGGCGCTCAGGCATTTCTTTTTCTGTTAAGCAATCCATCAGGGTAAGTGCCGCCGGTTTTTCTTTGAGCTTTCGAACCACGCCTTCCCGACTGAGTTAAGTGCGAGTAACCGGAGCAACAAAATCTGCTCCAGCACATTAAGATCTGTGTTCTTTTTAGTAAAGCCGGCGAACCCTGTAGTTTGTACCCGTTTTTGAACAATCAATACGACCTATGTCGATCTGATGAATTAATACCGTAACAAAATATAAGTGAGATAAATGGCAAGGAAATAGAGATAATACATGAAATGCAAAAGTACAATATAAAAATCTTGGGAATAAGCGAGACAAAAAAGAAGGGAAATGGTAGTTACAACATGAAGATGAACTATCAGATTTTCTCCTCAGGCACGGAAAGAAGGGCAAAGAGAGGAGTAGGAATTATAATTAGTCCCAATCTGACTCAGAACATAAAGCATTGGGAGCCCATCAGTGCAAGAATAATGTACGTGGATTTGGCCCTACAGGAAGACGTAACGATTTTGCAAATATATCTCTCAACCGAGGACTCCAATGTAGAAAACAAAGGACAATTCTGCGAACAACTGCAGGAGCAAATGGATAGAGTCACAGAAAGGAGTAGGCATGTATTCATCAATGGCGATTAGAACGCAAGAACCGGCAGCAGGCAAGAACTAGGATTCGGTACCCTTGGGAAATACAGAGGGGAAAGCATACTAAACGACTAAACGACAACGTATAATCTATTTTTGTGTCAGAAACCAGATGTTAATAGGAAACAGTCATTGAAGTAATAAAATAATACATAAAATCACATATAAAGCCATCGGGAAGAAAGCAAAAAGCATTAATGACTACATCACATACACAAGGCCAACCAAGTACGCAATATTAGACGTTAAGGTAATAAGAGGTGCAGAACTTAACACTGACCACCGATTATTAATAGCAGACACGATATTCAAAAAAAAAGAAGAAATACGGGCAAATTAAGATAAAGGAATTAAGGAACCCTGAAATCGCAGAAGAATACAAGAAAGAATTAAACAACGCGCGTAAACAACATAAAAGAAAGTAAACGTAGAAACAAGGAAAGAACATCGAACAGAAATGGAGAACATTGAAAAGAAAAATAATAGAATAAGCCAAAAGAGTATGCGGACAAATCACAGTCGACAAAGGGCAAAGACGAACTAGATGGTGGAATAATGAAGTACAACGGAAAATAAAAGAGAAAAAAGAAGCGTGGAGGAAATATATAGTTGATAGGACAAATGCAAATAGACAAGAATACATAACGAAGATAGATCAGGCAAAGAGATGGTCATAGCGGCCAAACAGGAAAGTTGGGACAACTTTGGTAAGGAATTGGAGGAAAAGTTTAAAGAAGATGATGGAAGAGAATTCTGGAAAACTATTAAAAACATGAGCGGAAAATATGGTAATCAGGCGTGGGCCATTAAGAACAGGGAAGAAAAAATACAGACAGAAGAGGAAAAATACTCAAGGTGTGGAGAAAGCACTACGAACATAGATTTAAAAATAACATTAGAAGGAGGCCAGAAAGAAGAAGCAACGGAACAATAGATGGTGATGAAGATGATAAAGAGGAAGAAGAGACCTATAGAAATGAAAGAAGTGGAAGAAGCAATAAAACGGATAAAGATAGGAAAAGCTGCGGGAAAAAATCTAATAGTTTCTGAAATGATAAGATATAGTGGTGAGGAAGTAAAACAGTGGATAAAGGATTTTTGCCAACTGGCATAGGAGGGCCAGGACATACCGAAGGAATGGAATGAAAATATAATCGTACCGATTTACAGGAAGTAATGCTCAAATGAATGCAACAACTACCGGGCCATACGCTTATCCTCAATAATACTAAAAATATATTCAAGAATCTTAAAAAAGGCTACGGGAAGAAACCGAAGACAACATGGCAGAGGAACAAGCGGCATTTAGACCCGAAAGACAAATACAAAACCACATATTTACAGTACGAATGGCCATCGAAAAATGATTAGAAAGGGGAAAGCACTATACCTTGCATTTATTGATAGTGAATCTGCATTCGACAAGATATCAAAGGAAGGCATATGGAAAGCACTTTTCCAAGTAGAGGTAACAAAGAAACTAGAACAAGCAATTAAAAACCTATATAAAAACACCAAAGACAGAGTAAGGATAAATGGAAAAGAATCAGAGGACTTTGAAATGGAGAACGGTTTGAAGCAGGGATACTCACTCAGTTCTTTGCTCTTCAGTCTGGTGATGAATCAGATTATAAATGAAAGCAAAGAAACAAGATTTGATGTAGGAATTGGATATTAAGACCTAGATCCAATTAACATACCAAGTTTAGTATATGCGGATGACAGTATTATTTGCGGACTCAACACAGAAACTGCAATAGATAGTTAACAAGTGGAATAGGACAATAGCAAGGTGGGGAATTGCAATTAACCCGAAAAAGAGTAAAGTAATGGAAATAACGAAGATGGACAATCAACAAAAAGTACAAATACGGTGTCATGGAAAGGAGCTAGAGTGGGCCGATAATTAAGAATACCTGGGCCAGATTATTAATAAAGCAGGCAACCTAGAGCAAGAAATATTTAACAGAACAAACAAGGCTAGCAAGAACTATTATGCTCTAAATAACATAATCATTAATAAAAAAGCATTAAGCAACACCGCAATTAGGGCATATAGAAGCATCTATATAGCTACCCTGACATATGAATCAAAAAGCTAGGTCATGCAAGACAAGGTTAAGGGAAAAGTAACTGCGGGAGAAATGAAGTACCTCAGAAGAATGGTGGGAAGGACAAAACGAGACAGAATAAGGAATGCAGTGACCAGAGAAGAACTACAAATAGAACCATTAGTAGAAATAATAGAGCGAAAGCAGTTCATGTGGTTCGGACATGTTATGAGAATGGAGAACAGGAGTGACCCGAAAAGGATATTGGAAGCAAGACCAGAAGGAAGAAGATATGTGGGAAGGCCAAGAAAACATGGATGGGGAGTATTGAGAAAATAGCACAGGCAAGAAGGAAAAGTTTAGCACAACTAAAGAGAATGGCGGCCGATCGTGGACAATACCGGAAATAGACGAGCAACCCGACGCCGCCGCCGATGGCATAATGGATAAGAAAAGAAAAAGAAGATGAAAAAACGATGCATGTAAATCATATATCATATATATCACACGAAATGGATAGCTTCGCAACCTTTCTGGATGGGTAACCACAATGGCGTAGCTTTAGAACAAGATCAGAAAAAATCGCAAAATTATTTTTTTACCAAGAAGTTAGACAGTAAATAAAAGTGTGGTAAGCACACCTCATTCCTTATTTTTAAATTTGAAACATAGGGAGAATTTTTTTGACAAAAGTTGTAGCCAATTACATTATATAGAATGTCTCCACGGGTGGGATTCGGAAGAGGAGAAACTTTTAATTTTTAATTTTGGGGAAAATGTTATTCTCTGTTAAAAATCTGATTACAAGATTTTCAAACCCTTATTTAAATTTGAACTTTAAAATGCATGCAGGGCCACGCCAAGCCAGTGTGCAATGTGTGCACCGCACACGGGCGGCCAAATTCAGGGGCGGCCAAAAGGGTTTAAAAATTATATACAAATTACAAAAAAAAATAAAAATGTACAATTTTTTTTACTTTACAAATTTTAGAAGTTCAAAAATATGTACCTATATAGGTATAAAAAATGTTTATTGTGTAAATGAACACCTGATAATATGGTTACATGGATTATTGTTTATGTAAATTCTCGAAGTTAGTTTTTATTCCGTGGCGGCTAATTGTTAAAAGAAGCCAACTTGAAGGAACGCTTTCCATGCATCTTTATGCAATGATTACAAAAAAGCCGGATATTTATCAGAAGCAACAAAACGTGACTTTACAGAAAACTGGCGGCTGGCGGCTTTTATTGAATGTGAAACATATCGTATTTATGAAGTAGGTATTTATATTATTTTTGATCGGGGTGTCGGCGATCTCTTGTTAGGGAAGATAGACGGTCGGCCTTACCTTTTGGCGAAAGTTATAATTGATGTTTTGCCGGCTGGTAACTATCGGCCTAATTGGGCTAGCTCGCCGCGAGGGTCGCAGGGTTCCAGCTATGCTGAAAAAGTATAAAAAAAAAATAGGGCGCCAGGTCCACGACTCAAGTTCTAATCCTTATGCCGGACCGTACATAAGGTCAGGACAATTTCCAGCAGCACAAAGAAAACAATCAAATCAACCACCAAAGAAAATATCACAGCTTTATTAATAAAGAGTTTGGTGCGTACTATAGTGCAATGCTAACATAAACTAAATACAAATATCACAGCAGGCAATATTTTTACCAACCTCAAAGAACACACAGTATGCGACATGCAATAGTAAATGTATATACAAATTCAAATATAAGTATTGGGCAAATAGTAGCCCACGAGCAGCAATGACTATGAACTAACACATTAAAACATTGTGCGGTTACAACGGAGCGTAGCGAGTATTAAGTTTAAAAAGAAAATAAATTGATCAAGCGCGAGTCGCGGAGCGAGTTTAAAATTTTGCGTATACCGGCTCAGAGCAATACAAGACCACCTCGGCTAACGTTTTAACCCCGAAGGTTAGCCCTAAATGACGCTATATCTATATTCAAAATTTTCTAAAGGGCGGAATCAGCGTGCGCTTGCGTGGCCACACATGAACGACGGTGTCCATATTAAAAATGCATTAAGTGTACTTATGTATATTTATATGCTAAAGAAAGCAAAGGCTTGGATTTGCCCCCTTACTCGGTTAACGGAGATCTACAATAACCACAACGCTCCCGGAGTCGGCTTACGAGACACGCTACTGAAGTGTGCCTAACTTCGCGCCGAAGGTTTGACATGCAAATATTAACTATTGTTTTGGTGATGAACACAGCGAAACTTTAAGGCGTCCGAACTGTGTTATGCAAGCGGGTGAGTAAAAGCGACGTCCAGAAAGGACACAAGTGAAGCTCAAAGTTATACTCGATAAATCTTTCAGATAACGCAGAGGTCAATAAGGCTAGGAGACCCGAAGGCACAAACGGAGCAATACACAGGTAAACCTTACGACCTTAATTTAGCAAGTAGCAGAGGGTAACCGCATGTCATTGCGCGGCGGCCCTAACATTTAATTACACAAATTCTAAATATTACTAATCTAACGATGCACGAAACCTATCACCTAAATCACATGCCCGAAGTGCTAACGGCATGAAACAGTATGATTCAATTATAAAGTACAACAGGCGCAATGCATATTATCTACAATAACGTCTTGCCTGCAGGAAAGTTTACCAGAACCTAATCTCTCCGTTTGCTCCCCTGTTGTTGGACGTAGCTAGCGAAGCAACGAGGGCGGCTGCAGCTGCGGGAGGCAGTGCCAGCTGTGGAGGCTGCAGAATGACTTGCAGGTGAGTGTAAAGCAGTTGCTCAATCTTCAGTGTTGCCCACGAGGGTTGCAACATTCACAGGCGATGCGACTATCTTAGGGCCCAGTGCATCGAACTGGATTCCAGCAGGGTGCAGTCGAACGGGATAGGCCTGCTCCAGACAGGAAGGATTTCAAGCAGATGGGGAGTGTTTTAATTCCCACCGGGAATTTTTGGCTAAAAACGCACAGAACCCAAATGTATTCCCGATTAAGAAGAAACTGACCTAGTCTTACCTCCAGCTGGGGGTCGAGCCGAGAGGAGCGCGCTAAAGTAGGCGTCCAGGAGATCCGCCAAAAGCGAAGGGATGCAAGTAAGTAGCTATCTAATCATTACGAACATCCACGATAACGCAGAAATGCTTCCAGATCCCTCAAACAATCTATTCGAAGAGGCGAGCCCTACCAAAGGGCTATGAAGCACTTAGCTGCAGAGGAACACCTACTAGCACGACCGTTTAGCTTGGAAAGAAAGCCGAAAAATTCAAAAACCCAGCCCACAGGTCATCTGATAACCAAAAATTTGGGCCAGAAGAAGCAAAAAAACCCAGTCAGGCAAGTTCGACTGCAGGAAAAGATAACATTGCTCTAGCAACAAATGGAATAGTTAAAAACAATTTGTATCACCGGTTGCCTAGCGGCCATACCCAAATATTTGTAGAAATATAGCAAGAATAAACCTAATTTGCAACATATAAGTAATTAAACGAGGGGTTGCTTACGAAACTGCATGATAATTATAGGAGAGTAATTAAAAATAAGATATAGCTAATTATACCTAGTTTAAAGCATGCAAACATTGACAAAAGCCAACCATAAATATTCAAGTTCAAAAATTCAGCTAGCGAAAGTTCAATACTACGGGGGGCACTCCAAAAGTATCGTAACAAATCCTCCCCCAACAAAAGGGAGGGTAAATCACCCCAGATTTACCCGACCATACAAATGCCAACAAAAGAAATCGCCCTAAGAGACAACAAAAAAAAACGATGCCTGCCGGAAGGAAACAAAGGGAAGGAACAAAGGATCTAAAGAAGTAGACAAGAAGAGAGGATGTAAGAGTTCAAGCACATCATCGAAGACAACTAGACACCAACCTCTTCCGTCGCTGCAAGATGATGTGAGCTGCGCCGGTGGAAGGGAAGGTTACGTCAGGTTGCAACAAAGATGCACCCGAAACGCAAACACCTCGGAAAGATGCGGAGTGGGAGACAGGAAAGCGAACGACACAGAAGAAGGAAGGGAAAGGAAAACCAACCTCAACCAAGGGTTAAGTACTTAGGCCCAGGATCGACCTACAGCACTGAAGCTATCTCCAAATGACAGAAGATAGAACTGATATCCAAAATAACACGAAGTATAAAGAGAACGAGCACAGCAGAAAGAGGGAACATCCCTTTCAAACAAGAAAAAAAAATGAGACAGAGAAAGATGCGAGAAATGAAGGGACCAGATGTTTAGGTCGGGACTCCAATTCGAGAAAAAGGAAAGGTGAGTTGGGTCCCAAAGATTCCGTCCGACGTCCCCAAACCAGCCACCCAAAAAGACGTAGACTAAACCAAATCATCATTATCGTCGACAGCGTTATTGAGCTTCAAGTCTTTGGCATGCCAATTCCCGCGTAGACGTCCGTCTGGATCCTTAAGTTGATATATGAAGCAAGACAATTTCTTATGAATTATAAAGGGTCCAATGAACTTGGGTGCCAATTTAGCAGTATAGTGGTTAGCAGCATCCGATTGCGTGAAGTTTCTTCTCCAAACGGAGTTGCCTACCTGATATTCATCAGGTCGTCTTCGCAGGTTGTAGTAGACCTTCGAACGATCGTAGGCCCTAACAAGACGAACTTTTACTTCTTTGTACAATCGTTGCAGCGCTTGGGCTCTTATATTGGGGTTTTCATCCCTGATGACACGAAGTTCGGGACCTTCATCTTCAGGTCTTTCTTCCGGATTCCCGTCGAGTGTAATTTCTCGGCCAAAATTCAAAAAGTAGGGGCTATGACCAGTGACATCATGCTTGGAGGTTCTTATGGCACAAGCGACTTGTTGTAAGTATTTATCCCACTCACGTTGTTTGTCGGACACGTACGCTGTAAGCATTGTTTTCAGAACACGATTGATGCGTTCCGTTGGATTTGCCTGAGGGTGATACAACGCTGTAAACGCTATTCTGCAGCCATAGTTCCTAGCCAAGGCAGTAAATTCGCGACTCTTGAACTGGACACCATTGTCGCAGATAATTCTCTTCGGAGCGCCAAACAATAAAAACACGTTTTCTTCAACGTGACGTACGACTGCAGCGGCCGTAGCCTTACGAAGGGGAAATACAAGAGGAAGTTTAGAGAAACAATCAGCCACTACGAGTATATACTGGTACCCCCGAGATGAACGAGGTAGAGGTCCTATGAGGTCCATACAGATGACCTCCCAGGGCTTCGAGATGTTTGTGTGACCTCCCATATGTCCAGCGGGTGGTCGTTGGTCAGGCTTAGTGCGGGAACACACCTTGCAGTTGCGAATGTAGCGCAGAACGTCCGTTCGCATCTTGGGCCAGTAGTACCTCTGAGCTATGCGACCTAAGGTTTTCGAAACGCCAAGATGTCCTGAGGTAGGATCATCATGATTACGTCTAAGTACTTCTGAACGTTTGTCCTTAGGTAGAACTATCTTCCAATCTTCATTGGCCTGCATGAGTTCTGGATACGGACTCCTAACATGTTTGTAGAGTTGCGAATTCGACTCGCGCCAAGCAGGATAGTGCTGTGGATCGTTTCGGACTTTTAGGCGCATCCGAGCATACCAGCGATCTCGAATATCGTCGTCCTCAGTGACTTCATCGACAATAGGTACGGACCTGGATAGAGCGTCAGGTACGACATTGTCTTTGCCTTTGCGATGGATAACATTGAAATTATATTGTTGTAGGCGTATGGCCCAACGCGCAATGCGTCCTATGGGGTCTTTAATATTATGCAACCACTTGAGGGCGTAGTGGTCGGTCACGACGTCGAACTTAGTTCCCTCGATGTACGGGCGAAGTTTTTCGATGGCGAAGAGTACCGCGAGACATTCGCGTTCCGTTGTGCTGAACTTCCGCTCATTCTTCGTGAGAGAACGGCTTATATAGCAGACGACCTTCTCTCCCTCAGGATACGTCTGGGACAAGACGGCTCCGAGTCCATAGCCAGAGGCGTCCGTCTGAATGGTGAAGGGACGAGTGAAATCTGGGCAAGAGAGCACAGGGGCCGAGACGAGGCAGTCTTTAATGGTGTCAAATGCGGTTTGACATTCCTCAGACCAAACAAACTTCTGGTTCTTGCGAAGCAGGCGAGTCATAGGTGACACAACTGAAGAAAAGTTAGGCACAAAGCGCCGATACCACGATGCCATTCCCAATATCCTTCTAACCTCTGGTACCGTCTTGGGGTTAGGGATGTTCAAGATTGCTTCGACCTTTTCCGGGTCGACGAGTAGACCTTTGGAGTTCACGACGTACCCCAGGTACTTCAGTTCGGGCTTGCAAAAATGACATTTTTCCCGGTTCAAAGTTAGGCCGGCCTTGGCGATCCTAGATATGACTTCCTTCAAGACCTCCAGGTGTTTTTCGAAGGTAGGAGTGCAGATAATAATGTCATCCAAGTATGTGAAGGCGTAAGGTTCTAGGTCGGCACCAATAACTCGGTCGATAAGGCGTTGCCAAGTCGCCGGGGCGGTATGAAGGCCGAACGGGAGGCGACAAAATTGGTACAACCCACGATTAGGGACAGTGAAGGCAGTTAGCGGACGGCTAGCGACAGAAACCGGCACCTGAAAGTAAGCTGACTTGACATCTAACGTGGTCAGGTATTGTGCATCACGTAGCTTGTCCAAGATGTTGCTGATGTACGGAAGTGGATAGGCATCAGGTTGGCTCACCTTGTTGAGCTTCCGATAGTCTACGCAGAAGCGGTAGGAACCATCCTTCTTCTTTATCATAACGATGGGCGATGACCATGCGGATGTTGAGGGTTCCACAATGCCCTTTTCTAACATATCGTCGAGCTCTTCATTCACGTGCTTTTGCAAAGCAGGCGAGATCGGATAATAGCGCTGCTTAATTGGTTCAGCATCTGTCTTGATTACATGCTCCACTAAATGGGTGCATCCTACACCATCTCCTATCAAAGAAAAAGCTTCGCTGATAGTCTGATCAAGCACAGCTTGTTCGTCGTTCGTGAGGTGTTCAGTTGAACGGATCGCAGCGATTTGCTCATCAGCCGAGGCTTTGGAGAAGGTCCATTCCCCATGGCGAAGATCTGGCACAAGGGCCATCCTTTTCCAGAAGTCGGTGCCCAAAATTAATGTATGTGGGAGTGAAGGAATAACCAGGACTTCGAAAGTTCTCACGCGATCTCTCAGTACGATGGGGACGGTAAGTGTACCTATACTATGGCATTTCTCACCATTGGCGACGCTGCAGGTGGTAGATTTAGCAGAGCTTAATTTGCAGACGTCCTTCAATACTTCCCATCCTTGTCGACCTAAAATGGTACGGCTCGCGCCGGAGTCCAACAAGCCAAGTAGATCCTTGCCATAAATTGAAACACGAAGATAGGGCCTTTCATCTTTACTGGCGTGACTCAAGATGAAATCGAGCAGAATGCGATGTTCAGTAGGTAAATCGGTCGTGGTTTGTGACTGTTTGACAATATTAGCTTCAGAGTTTTCCTTCCTAGAATTGCGAAGTGATGGGCACTGGGCCATGCGATGATCGGGCTTTCCGCAGTTCCAGCAAACACCAAAGGGTCGAGCAGCTGTAACCTCGCAGACTTGTTCTTCGGCAGAGGGACTAGGAGTGGAACTAGTTTCCTCAATGGCAGCAGCTCTAGCTCCAAAACGGGGCTTGTGATAAGCCAAGTCAGGTTCGAGGGCTTGATAAGGTGGAGGTGGATTCTTGAACCTCGAAGCACGCACCTTAGCATCTTCAATTAATTTTCCAAGTTGTCTGAGTTGCGAGATACTCGTAGGAGAGTAGAGAGCTAGTTGAGCCTGTAAGTATGGTTGCAAGTTCCTACGCATAATCTCTATGCGCTCCATTTCCACAGGTACACGAGAAAGGCGACTAAAAAGGTTCTCCATGACAGCGACGTAGACTGTTACGGGCTCATCGGGTCCTTGGGTTCTACTACGGATCTCATCCCATAGGCTGATTTCATAATCACAAGGCAGGAAAGCGGCTTTCAAAGCGATGATCAATTCATCCCAAGAGCGAATAGTGTTGCGAACGGAACGAAACCAAATTCGAGCGTTGCCAGTGAACAATTCGATGGCAGCGGCAAAAAGTTGATCCTTGGATACGTTTCGAGCTATGCGAGTTTCTTCAATTTCCTCTAAAAAGCTAGTTAAGCCATTTCCTCCATCGAAGGTGATCCTCCATTTGTTGATGGCTAAGTAGTTGGCAGTCGAAGTGTGTCTATGCGACGCAGACTGGTTGACATCTTCGGCAGCAGAAGAACGACGATTGACAGCATCAGCAAAGGGCGGATAATCCAAGTACATGCCAGGCTGCATGGCTGAGCTACTAGGAATAGGCTGAGGGGCAAAGAACTGTGAAGTGGACAAAGGATGACTCCAAGTAACCGAGCTAGCAATAGGACGAATAGGCAAGGCAGCGTCTTCCTGAGACGTAGTGACAACAGAGCTATGGGGGCGAATATGAGTTTCCTGAGGCGAAGCTACTGAACCGTCGTCCGAGCTTGAATCACTTGGTGCAGCTGTTGTGTCATTACGAGCATGAGCATCAGCGTGAAGCTGAAGTTTCGCTTCCAAGGCGGCAATTAATTGTTCGCATCTATCCTTCAAGGACTCCAACCTAGAAGCGGAATCTGGTTCTGCTGTAATATGACCTAACCGACCTTGAACATGAAGAAGGCGAGTACCTAATCGTTGGGCATCATTGTCCAGGTTCCTAGAGGTGCAACTATCAATTTCGGCAACTAAAATGGAGAGTTTGTCTTCGCAGATCGCAAGTTCTTCAGTAGCGTCCAGAGACACGGGAGTGAAAGTGACATTCATAAGAAGATCCATCTTCAGACGGGCACGAAGTAATTTACGTTTGTCTTGGACGTTGCCCTGAATGGCAATGTCTCTAACTCGAAGCTCATAATCGAGTTCATCGACGAGCAGTCGATTAACATCTAATTTAAATACCATCTTGCTGTTCCAACAGGACAAGATGATCACAAAAACTTATTTAAACTAGGCTTATAACTAACCCAAGCAAAAACCTGTAAATAGCATGCAATAAACAAACCTATAACTAGCAATAATCAATTGTAAATACCCAACAAGTATCGACAATAAATAATACCAAATGTAAATCACCTAGCCAATAATAAATTCTAACACCCTAACAATTCGATTTGCACTATAGTACCACCAAGTATCCTAATAACGACGTAGTCAAAAATCCTTTCAAGGCCCCAAAGCGTTGGGCGTCAAAATCTTCTTGTTAGGGAAGATAGACGGTCGGCCTTACCTTTTGGCGAAAGTTATATTTGATGTTTTGCCGGCTGGTAACTATCGGCCTAATTGGGCTAGCTCGCCGCGAGGGTCGCAGGGTTCCAGCTATGCTGAAAAAGTATAAAAAAAAAATAGGGCGCCAGGTCCACGACTCAAGTTCTAATCCTTATGCCGGACCGTACATAAGGTCAGGACAATTTCCAGCAGCACAAAGGAAACAATCAAATCAACCACCAAAGAAAATATCACAGCTTTATTAATAAAGAGTTTGGTGCGTACTATAGTGCAATGCTAACATAAACTAAATACAAATATCACAGCAGGCAATATTTTTACCAACCTCAAAGAACACACAGTATGCGACATGCAACAGCAAATGTATATACAAATTCAAATATAAGTATTGGGCAAATAGTAGCCCACGAGCAGCAATGACTATGAACTAACACATTAAAACATTGTGCGGTTACAACGGAGCGTAGCGAGTATTAAGTTTAAAAAGAAAATAAATTGATCAAGCGCGAGTCGCGGAGCGAGTTTAAAATTTTGCGTATACCGGCTCAGAGCAATACAAGACCACCTCGGCTAACGTTTTAACCCCGAAGGTTAGCCCTAAATGACGCTATATCTATATTCAAAATTTTCTAAAGGGCGGAATCAACGTGCGCTTGCGTGGCCACACATGAACGACGGTGTCCATATTAAAAATGCATTAAGTGTACGTATGTATATTTATATGCTAAAGAAAGCAAAGGCTTGGATTTGCCCCTTACTCGGTTAACGGAGATCTACAATAACCACAACGCTCCCGAAGTCGGCTTACGAGACACGCTACTGAAGTGTGCCTAACTTCGCGTCGAAGGTTTGACATGAAAATATTAACTATTGTTTTGGTGATGAAAAACAGCGAAACTTTAAGGCGTCCGAACTGTGTTATGCAAGCTGGTGAGTAAACGCGACGTCCAGAAAGGACACAAGTGAAGCCCAAAGCTACAAGTTCTACTCTATAAATTTTTCAGATAACGCAGAGGTCAATAAGGCTAGGAGACCCGAAGGCACAAACGGAGCAATACACAGGTAAATCTTACGACCTTAATTTAGCAAGTAGCAGAGGGTAACCGCATGTCATTGCGCGGCGGCCCTAACATTTAATTACACAAATTCCAAATATTACTAATCTAACGATGCACGAAACCTATCACCTAAATCACATGCCCGAAGTGCTAACGGCATGAAACAGTATGATTCAATTATAAAGTACAACAGGCGCAATGCATATTATCTACAATAACGTCTTGCCTGCAGGAAAGTTTACCAGAACCTAATCTCTCCGTTTGCTCCCCTGTTGTTGGACGTAGCTAGCGAAGCAACGAGGGCGGCTGCAGCTGCGGGAGGCAGTGCCAGCTGTGGAGGCTGCGGAATGACTTGCAGGTGAGTGTAAAGCAGTTGCTCAATCTTCAGTGTTGCCCACGAGGGTTGCAACATTCACAGGCGATGCGACTATCTTAGGGCCCAGTGCATCGAACTGGATTCCAGCAGGGTGCAGTCGAACGGGATAGGCCTGCTCCAGACAGGAAGGATTTCAAGCAGATGGGGAGTGTTTTAATTCCCACCGGGAATTTTTGGCTAAAAACGCACAGAACCCAAATGTATTCCCGATTAAGAAGAAACTGACCTAGTCTTACCTCAAGCTGGGGGCGAGCCGAGAGAAGCGCGCTAAAGTAGGCGTCCAGGAGATCCGCCAAAAGCGAAGGAATGCAAGTAAGTAGCTATCTAATCATTACGAACATCCACGATAACGCAGAAATGCTTCCAGATCCCTCAAACAATCTATTCGAAGAGGCGAGCCCTACCAAAGGGCTATGAAGCACTTAGCTGCAGAGGAACACCTACTAGCACGACCGTTTAGCTTGAAAAGAAAGCCGAAAAATTCAAAAACCCAGCCCACAGGTCAACTGATAACCAAAAATTTGGGCCAGGAGAAGCCAAAAAACCAGTCAGGCAAGTCTGACTGCAGGAGAAGATAACATTGCTCTAGCAACAAATGGAATAGTTAAAAACAATTTGTATCACCGGTTGCCTAGCGGCCATACCCAAATATTTGTAGAAATATAGCAAGAATAAACCTAATTTGCAAAATATGAGTAATTAAACGAGGGATTGCTTACGAAACTGCATGATAATTTTAAGAGAGTAATTAAAAATAAGATATAGCTAATTATACCTAGTTTAAAGTTTGCAAAAATTGACAAAAGCCAACCATAAATATTCAAGTTCAGAATTCAGCTAGCAGAAGTTCAATACTACGGGGGGCACTCCAAAAGTATCGTAACAGAGAGTGCTTCCAAAAGTGCACAATTTAATTCTTAGCTGTCACACAATGTTACCTACCGATTGCAAACTATATATAAAAGCTTTAATAATACCTGCAAACGCGTTTTGACACGTTTGAATTGCTTTGCATACGAAACAAATAGAATGAAAATTTTATTTGCTGTGTAGTCTAAAAGTTCAATATTACGTTTGCGGAAGATATGCAGCTGGGGTGTGCACAATGCCTATAAATATAGTCAGCGGTCTATAATTAATTAACTGTGGTTCCTCGACAAAGAGAGTGCTTCCAAAAGTGCACAATTTAATTCTTAGCTGTCACGCAATGTTACCTACCGATTGAAAACCATATATAAAAGCTTTAATAATACCTGCAAACGCGTTTTGACACGTTTGAATTGCTTTGCATACGAAACAAATAGAACGAAAATTTTATTTGCTGTGTAGTCTAAAAGTTCAATATTACGTTTGCGGAAGATATGCAGCTGCGGTGTGCACTATGCCTATAAATATAGTCAGCGGTCTATAATTGATTAATTGTGGTTCTTCGACAAAGAGAGTGCTTTCAAAAGTGCACAAAATAATTCATAGCTGTCACGCAATGTTACCTACCGATTACACACTATATATAAAAGCATTAATAATACCTGCAAACGCGTTTTGACACGTTTGAATTGCTTTGCATACGAAACAAATAGAACGAAAATTTTATTTGCTGTGTAGTCTAAAAGTTCAATATTACGTTTGCGGAAGATATGCAACTGGGGTGTGCACAATGCCTATAAATATAGTCAGCGGTCTATAATTAATTAACTGTGGTTCCTCGACATCGAGTGCTTCCAAAAGTGCACAATTTAATTCTTAGCTGTCACGCAATGTTACCTACCGATTGCAAACCATATATAAAAGCATTAATAATACCTGCAAAAGCGTTTTGACACGTTTGAATTGCTTTGCATACGAAACAAATAGAACGAAAATTTTATTTGCTGTGTAGTCTAAAAGTTCAATATTACGTTTGCGGAAGATATGCAGCTGGGGTGTGCACAGTGTCTATAAATATAGTCAGCGGTCTATAATTAATTAACTGTGGTTCCTCGACAAAGAGACTGCTTCCAAAAGTGCACAATTTAATTCTTAGCTGTCACGCAATGTTACCTACCGATTGCAAACTATATATAAAAGCTTTAATAATACCTGCAAACGCGTTTTGACACGTTTGAATTGCTTTGCATACGAAACAAATAGAACGAAAATTTTATTTGCTGTGTAGTCTAAAAGTTCAATATTACGTTTGCGGAAGATATGCAGCTGGGGTGTGCACAATGCCTATAAATATAGTCAGCGGTCTATAATTAATTAACTGTGGTTCCTCGACAAAGAGAGTGTTTCCAAAAGTGCACAAAATAATTCTTAGCTGTCACGCAATGTTACCTACCGATTGCAAACTATATATAAAAGCATTAATAATACCTGCAAACGCGTTTTGACACGTTTTAATTGCTTTGAATAGGAAACAAATAGAACGAAAATTGTATTTGTTGTGTAGTCTAAACGTTCAATATTACGTTTGCGGAAGATATGCAGCTGCGGTGTGCACTATGCCTATAAATATAGTCAGCGGTCTATAATTGATTAATTGTGGTTCTTCGACAAAGAGAGTGCTTTCAAAAGTGCACAAAATAATTCTTAGCTGTCACGCAATGTTACCTACCGATTACACACTATATATAAAAGCTTTAATAATACCTGCAAAC
This sequence comes from Agriotes lineatus, assembly GCA_940337035.1. Taxonomy (NCBI): domain Eukaryota; kingdom Metazoa; phylum Arthropoda; class Insecta; order Coleoptera; family Elateridae; genus Agriotes; species Agriotes lineatus. Next base: position 207,832 of record CALNHX010001464.1, read on the forward strand.
GCGTTTTGACACGTTTGAATTGCTTTGAATAGGAAACAAATAGAACGAAAATTGTATTTGTTGTGTAGTCTAAAAGTTCAATATTACGTTTGCGGAAGATATGCAGTTGGGGTGTGCACAATGCCTATAAATATAGTCAGCGGTCTATAATTGATCAATTGTGGTTCTTCGACAAAGAGAGTGCTTCCAAAAGTGCACTAAATAATTCTTAACTGTCACGCAATGTTACCTACCGATTGCAAACTATATATAAAAGCATTAATAATACCCGCAAACGCGTTTTGACACGTTTGAATTGCTTTGAATAGGAAACAAATACAACGAAAATTGTATTTGTTGTGTAGTCTAAAAGTTCAATATTACGTTTGCGGAAGATATGCAACTGGGGTGTGCACAATGCCTATAAATATAGTCAGCGGTCTATAATTAATTAACTGTGGTTCCTCGACAAAGAGAGTGCTTCCAAAAGTGCACAATTTAATTCTTAGCTGTCACGCAATGTTACCTACCGATTGCAAACCATATATAAAAGCATATATAATACCTGCAAACGCGTTTTGACACGTTTGAATTGCTTTGCATACGAAACAAATAGAACGAAAATTTTATTTGCTGTGTAGTCTAAAAGTTCAATATTACGTTTGCGGAAGATATGCAGCTGGGGTGTGCACAATGCCTATAAATATAGTCAGCGGTCTATAATTGATTAATTGTGGTTCTTCGACAAAGAGAGTGCTTTCAAAAGTGCACAAAATAATTCTTAGCTGTCACGCAATGTTACCTACCGATTACACACTATATATAAAAGCTTTAATAATACCTGCAAACGCGTTTTGACACGTTTGAATTGCTTTGAATAGGAAACAAATACAACGAAAATTGTATTTGTTGTGTAGTCTAAAAGTTCAATATTACGTTTGCGGAAGATATGCAGTTGGGGTGTGCACAATGCCTATAAATATAGTCAGCGGTCTATAATTAAGTAACTGTGGTTCCTCGACAAAGAGAGTGCTTCCAAAAGTGCACAATTTAATTCTTAGCTGTCACGCAATGTTACCTACCGATTGCAAACCATATATAAAAGCATATATAATACCTGCAAACGCGTTTTGACACGTTTGAATTGCTTTGCATACGAAACAAATAGAACGAAAATTTTATTTGCTGTGTTACCTACCGATTGAAAACCATATATAAAAGCTTTAATAATACCTGCAAACGCGTTTTGACACGTTTGAATTGCTTTGCATACGAAACAAATAGAACGAACATTTTATTTGCTGTGTAGTCTAAAAGTTCAATATTACGTTTGCGGAAGATATGCAGCTGCGGTGTGCACTATGCCTATAAATATAGTCAGCGGTCTATAATTGAATAATTGTGGTTCTTCGACAAAGAGAGTGCTTTCAAAAGTGCACAAAATAATTCTTAGCTGTCACGCAATGTTACCTACTGATTACACACTATATATAAAAGCATTAATAATACCTGCAAACGCGTTTTGACACGTTTGAATTGCTTTGAATAGGAAACAAATAGAACGAAAATTGTATTTGTTGTGTAGTCTAAAAGTTCAATATTACGTTTGCGGAAGATATGCAGCTGGGGTGTGCACAATGCCTATAAATATAGTCAGCGGTCTATAATTGATTAATTGTGGTTCTTCGACAAAGAGAGTGCTTCCAAAAGTGCACAAAATAATTCTTAACTGTCACGCAATGTTACCTACCGATTGCAAACTATATATAAAAGCATTAATAATACCTGCAAACGCGTTTTGACACGTTTGAATTGCTTTGAATAGGAAACAAATACAACGAAAGTTGTATTTGTTGTGTAGTCTAAAAGTTCAATATTACGTTTGCGGAAGATATGCAACTGGGGTGTGCACAATGCCTATAAATATAGTCAGCGGTCTATAATTAATTAACTGTGGTTCCTCGACAAAGAGAGTGCTTCCAAAAGTGCACAATTTAATTCTTAGCTGTCACGCAATGTTACCTACCGATTGCAAACCATATATAAAAGCATATATAATACCTGCAAACGCGTTTTGACACGTTTGAATTGCTTTGCATACGAAACAAATAGAACGAAAATTTTATTTGCTGTGTAGTCTAAAAGTTCAATATTACGTTTGCGGAAGATATGCAGCTGGGGTGTGCACAATGCCTATAAATATAGTCAGCGGTCTATAATTAATTAACTGTGGTTCCTCGACAAAGAGAGTGCTTCCAAAAGTGCACAATTTAATTCTTAGCTGTCACGCAATGTTACCTACCGATTGCAAACCATATATAAAAGCTTTAATAATACCTGCAAACGCGTTTTGACACGTTTGAATTGCTTTGCATACGAAACAAATAGAACGAAAATTTTATTTGCTGTGTAGTCTAAAAGTTCAATATTACGTTTGCGGAAGATATGCAACTGGGGTGTGCACAATGACTATAAATATAGTCAGCGGTCTATAATTAATTAACTGTGGTTCCTCGACAAAGAGAATGCTTCCAAAAGTGCACAATTTAATTCTTAGCTGTCACGCACTGTTACCTACCGATTGCAAACCATATATAAAAGCTTTAATAATACCTGCAAACGCGTTTTGACACGTTTGAATTGCTTTGCATACGAAACAAATAGAACGAAAATTTTATTTGCTGTGTAGTCTAAAAGTTCAATATTACGTTTGCGGAAGATAGCAGCTGGGGTGTGCACAATGCCTATAAATATAGTCAACGGTCTATAATTAATTAACTGTGGTTCCTCGACAAAGAGAGTGCTTCCAAAAGTGCACAATTTAATTCTTAGCTGTCACGCAATGTTACCTACAGATTGCAAACCATATATAAAAGCTTTAATAATACCTGCAAACGCGTTTTGACACGTTTGAATTGCTTTTCATACGAAACAAATAGAACGAAAATTTTATTTGCTGTGTAGTCTAAAAGTTCAATATTACGTTTGCGGAAGATATGCAGCTGGGGTGTGCACAATGCCTATTAATATAGTCAGCGGTCTATAATTAATTAACTGTGGTTCCTCAACAAAGAGAGTGCTTCCAAAAGTGCACAATTTAATTCTTAGCTGTCACGCAATGTTACCTACCGATTGCAAACCATATATAAAAGCTTTAATAATACCTGCAAACGCGTTTTGACACGTTTGAATTGCTTTGCATATGAAACAAATGGAACGAAAATTTTATTTGCTGTGTAGTCTAAAAGTTCAATATTACGTTTGCGGAAGATATGCAGTTGGGGTGTGCACATTGCCTATAAATATAGTCAGCGGTCTATAATTAATTAACTGTGGTTCCTCGACCAAGAGAGTGCTTTCAAAAGTGCACAAAATAATTCTTAGCTGTCACGCAATGTTACCTACCTATTGCAAACTATATATAAAAGCTTTAATAATACCTGCAAACGCGTTTTGACACGTTTGAATTGCTTTGCATACGAAACAAATAGAACGAAAATTGTATTTGTTGTGTAGTCTAAAAGTTCAATATTACGTTTGCGGAAGATATGCAACTGGGGTGTGCACAATGCCTATAAATATAGTCAGCGGTCTATAATTAATTAACTGTGGTTTCTCGACAAAGAGAGTGCTTCCAAAAGTGCACAATTTAATTCTTAGCTGTCACGCAATGTTACCTACCGATTGCAAACCATATATAAAAGCATTAATAATACCTGCAAACGCCTTTTGACACGTTTGAATTGCTTTGCATACGAAACAAATAGAACGAAAATTTTATTTGCTGTGTAGTCTAAAAGTTCAATATTACGTTTGCGGAAGATATGCAACTGGGGTGTGCACAATGCCTATAAGTATAGTCAGCGGTCTTTAATTAATTAACTGTGGTTCCTCGACAAAGAGAGTGCTTCCAAAAGTGCACAATTTAATTCTTAGCTGTCACGCAATGTTACCTACCGATTGCAAACCATATATAAAAGCTTTAATAATACCTGCAAACGCGTTTTGACACGTTTGAATTGCTTTGCATACGAAACAAATAGAACGAAAATTTTATTTGCTGTGTAGTCTAAAAGTTCAATATTACGTTTGCGGAAGATATGCAGCTGGGGTGTGCACAATGCCTATAAATATAGTCAGCGGTCTATAATTAATTAACTGTGGTTCCTCGACATCGAGTGCTTCCAAAAGTGCACAATTTAATTCTTAGCTGTCACGCAATGTTACCTACCGATTGCAAACCATATATAAAAGCATTAATAATAATTGCAAACGCGTTTTGACACGTTTGAATTGCTTTGCATACGAAACAAATAGAACGAAAATTGTATTTGCTATGTAGTCTAAAAGTTCAATATTACGTTTGCGGAAGATATGCAACTGGGGTGTGCACAATGCCTATAAATATAGTCAGCGGTCTATAATTAATTAACTGTGGTTCCTCGACATCGAGTGCTTCCAAAAGTGCACAATTTAATTCTTAGCTGTCACGCAATGTTACCTACCGATTGCAAACCATATATAAAAGCATTAATAATACCTGCAAACGCGTTTTGACACGTTTGAATTGCTTTGCATACGAAACAAATAGAACGAAAATTTTATTTGCTGTGTAGTCTAAAAGTTCAATATTACGTTTGCGGAAGATATGCAGCTGGGGTGTGCACAGTGTCTATAAATATAGTCAGCGGTCTATAATTAATTAACTGTGGTTCCTCGCCAAAGAGACTGCTTCCAAAAGTGCACAATTTAATTCTTAGCTGTCACGCAATGTTACCTACCGATTGCAAACTATATATAAAAGCTTTAATAATACCTGCAAACGCGTTTTGACACGTTTGAATTGCTTTGCATACGAAACAAATAGAACGAAAATTTTACTTGCTGTGTAGTCTAAAAGTACAATATTACGTTTGCGGAAGATATGCAGCTGGGGTGTGCACAATGCCTATAAATATAGTCAGCGGTCTATAATTAATTAACTGTGGTTCCTCGACAAAGAGAGTGTTTCCAAAAGTGCACAAAATAATTCTTAGCTGTCACGCAATGTTACCAACCGATTGCAAACTATATATAAAAGCATTAATAATACCTGCAAACGCGTTTTGACACGTTTTAATTGCTTTGAATAGGAAACAAATAGAACGAAAATTGTATTTGTTGTGTAGTCTAAAAGTTCAATTTTACGTTTGCGGAAGATATGCAGTTGGGGTGTGCACAATGCCTATAAATATAGTCAGCGGTCTATAATTGATCAATTGTGGTTCTTCGACAAAGAGAGTGCTTCCAAAAATGCACAAAATAATTCTTAACTGTCACGCAATGTTACCTACCGATTGCAAACTATATATAAAAGCATTAATAATACCTGCAAACGCGTTTTGACACGTTTGAATTGCTTTGCATACGAAACAAATAGAACGAAAATTTTATTTGCTGTGTAGTCTAAAAGTTCAATATTACGTTTGCGGAAGATATGCAGCTGGGGTGTGCACAATGCCTATAAATATAGTCAGCGGTCTATAATTAATTAACTGTGGTTCCTCGACAAAGAGAGTGCTTCCAAAAGTGCACAATTTAATTCTTAGCTGTCACGCAATGTTACCTACCGATTGCAAACTATATATAAAAGCTTTAATAATACCTGCAAACGCGTTTTGACACGTTTGAATTGCTTTGCATACGAAACAAATAGAATGAAAATTTTATTTGCTGTGTAGTCTAAAAGTTCAATATTACGTTTGCGGAAGATATGCAGCTGGGGTGTGCACAATGCCTATAAATATAGTCAGCGGTCTATAATTAATTAACTGTGGTTCCTCGACAAAGAGAGTGCTTCCAAAAGTGCACAATTTAATTCTTAGCTGTCACGCAATGTTACCTACCGATTGAAAACCATATATAAAAGCTTTAATAATACCTGCAAACGCGTTTTGACACGTTTGAATTGCTTTGCATACGAAACAAATAGAACGAAAATTTTATTTGCTGTGTAGTCTAAAAGTTCAATATTACGTTTGCGGAAGATATGCAGCTGCGGTGTGTACTATGCCTATAAATATAGTCAGCGGTCTATAATTGATTAATTGTGGTTCTTCGACAAAGAGAGTGCTTTCAAAAGTGCACAAAATAATTCATAGCTGTCACGCAATGTTACCTACCGATTACACACTATATATAAAAGCATTAATAATACCTGCAAACGCGTTTTGACACGTTTGAATTGCTTTGCATACGAAACAAATAGAACGAAAATTTTATTTGCTGTGTAGTCTAAAAGTTCAATATTACGTTTGCGGAAGATATGCAACTGGGGTGTGCACAATGCCTATAAATATAGTCAGCGGTCTATAATTAATTAACTGTGGTTCCTCGACATCGAGTGCTTCCAAAAGTGCACAATTTAATTCTTAGCTGTCACGCAAACCATATATAAAAGCATTAATTATACCTGCAAACGCGTTTTGACACGTTTGAATTGCTTTGCATACGAAACAAATAGAACGAAAATTTTATTTGCTGTGTAGTCTAAAAGTTCAATATTACGTTTGCGGAAGATATGCAGCTGGGGTGTGCACAGTGTCTATAAATATAGTCAGCGGTCTATAATTAATTAACTGTGGTTCCTCGACAAAGAGACTGCTTCCAAAAGTGCACAATTTAATTCTTAGCTGTCACGCAATGTTACCTACCGATTGCAAACTATATATAAAAGCTTTAATAATACCTGCAAACGCGTTTTGACACGTTTGAATTGCTTTGCATACGAAACAAATAGAACGAAAATTTTATTTGCTGTGTAGTCTAAAAGTTCAATATTACGTTTGCGGAAGATATGCAGCTGGGGTGTGCACAATGCCTATAAATATAGTCAGCGGTCTATAATTAATTAACTGTGGTTCCTCGACAAAGAGAGTGTTTCCAAAAGTGCACAAAATAATTCTTAGCTGTCACGCAATGTTACCTACCGATTGCAAACTATATATAAAAGCATTAATAATACCTGCAAACGCGTTTTGACACGTTTTAATTGCTTTGAATAGGAAACAAATAGAACGAAAATTGTATTTGTTGTGTAGTCTAAAAGTTCAATATTACGTTTGCGGAAGATATGCAGCTGCGGTGTGCACTATGCCTATAAATATAGTCAGCGGTCTATAATTGATTAATTGTGGTTCTTCGACAAAGAGAGTGCTTTCAAAAGTGCACAAAATAATTCTTAGCTGTCACGCAATGTTACCTACCGATTACACACTATATATAAAAGCTTTAATAATACCTGCAAACGCGTTTTGACACGTTTGAATTGCTTTGAATAGGAAACAAATAGAACGAAAATTGTATTTGTTGTGTAGTCTAAAAGTTCAATATTACGTTTGCGGAAGATATGCAGTTGGGGTGTGCACAATGCCTATAAATATAGTCAGCGGTCTATAATTGATCAATTGTGGTTCTTCGACAAAGAGAGTGCTTCCAAAAGTGCACAAAATAATTCTTAACTGTCACGCAATGTTACCTACCGATTGCAAACTATATATAAAAGCATTAATAATACCCGCAAACGCGTTTTGACACGTTTGAATTGCTTTGAATAGGAAACAAATACAACGAAAATTGTATTTGTTGTGTAGTCTAAAAGTTCAATATTACGTTTGCGGAAGATATGCAACTGGGGTGTGCACAATGCCTATAAATATAGTCAGCGGTCTATAATTAATTAACTGTGGTTCCTCGACAAAGAGAGTGCTTCCAAAAGTGCACAATTTAATTCTTAGCTGTCACGCAATGTTACCTACCGATTGCAAACCATATATAAAAGCATATATAATACCTGCAAACGCGTTTTGACACGTTTGAATTGCTTTGCATACGAAACAAATAGAACGAAAATTTTATTTGCTGTGTAGTCTAAAAGTTCAATATTACGTTTGCGGAAGATATGCAGCTGGGGTGTGCACAATGCCTATAAATATAGTCAGCGGTCTATAATTGATTAATTGTGGTTCTTCGACAAAGAGAGTGCTTTCAAAAGTGCACAAAATAATTCTTAGCTGTCACGCAATGTTACCTACCGATTACACACTATATATAAAAGCTTTAATAATACCTGCAAACGCGTTTTGACACGTTTGAATTGCTTTGAATAGGAAACAAATAGAACGAAAATTGTATTTGTTGTGTAGTCTAAAAGTTCAATATTACGTTTGCGGAAGATATGCAGTTGGGGTGTGCACAATGCCTATAAATATAGTCAGCGGTCTATAATTGATCAATTGTGGTTCTTCGACAAAGAGAGTGCTTCCAAAAGTGCACAAAATAATTCTTAACTGTCACGCAATGTTACCTACCGATTGCAAACTATATATAAAAGCATTAATAATACCCGCAAACGCGTTTTGACACGTTTGAATTGCTTTGAATAGGAAACAAATACAACGAAAATTGTATTTGTTGTGTAGTCTAAAAGTTCAATATTACGTTTGCGGAAGATATGCAACTGGGGTGTGCACAATGCCTATAAATATAGTCAGCGGTCTATAATTAATTAACTGTGGTTCCTCGACAAAGAGAGTGCTTCCAAAAGTGCACAATTTAATTCTTAGCTGTCACGCAATGTTACCTACCGATTGCAAACCATATATAAAAGCATATATAATACCTGCAAACGCGTTTTGACACGTTTGAATTGCTTTGCATACGAAACAAATAGAACGAAAATTTTATTTGCTGTGTAGTCTAAAAGTTCAATATTACGTTTGCGGAAGATATGCAGCTGGGGTGTGCACAATGCCTATAAATATAGTCAGCGGTCTATAATTGATTAATTGTGGTTCTTCGACAAAGAGAGTGCTTTCAAAAGTGCACAAAATAATTCTTAGCTGTCACGCAATGTTACCTACCGATTACACACTATATATAAAAGCTTTAATAATACCTGCAAACGCGTTTTGACACGTTTGAATTGCTTTGAATAGGAAACAAATAGAACGAAAATTGTATTTGTTGTGTAGTCTAAAAGTTCAATATTACGTTTGCGGAAGATATGCAGTTGGGGTGTGCACAATGCCTATAAATATAGTCAGCGGTCTATAATTGATCAATTGTGGTTCTTCGACAAAGAGAGTGCTTCCAAAAGTGCACAAAATAATTCTTAACTGTCACGCAATGTTACCTACCGATTGCAAACTATATATAGGAGCATTAATAATACCTGCAAACGCGTTTTGACACGTTTGAATTGCTTTGAATAGGAAACAAATACAACGAAAATTGTATTTGTTGTGTAGTCTAAAAGTTCAATATTACGTTTGCGGAAGATATGCAACTGGGGTGTGCACAATGCCTATAAATATAGTCAGCGGTCTATAATTAATTAACTGTGGTTCCTCGACAAAGAGAGTGCTTCCAAAAGTGCACAATTTAATTCTTAGCTGTCACGCAATGTTACCTACCGATTGCAAACCATATATAAAAGCATATATAATACCTGCAAACGCGTTTTGACACGTTTGAATTGCTTTGCATACGAAACAAATAGAACGAAAATTTTATTTGCTGTGTAGTCTAAAAGTTCAATATTACGTTTGCGGAAGATATGCAGCTGGGGTGTGCACAATGCCTATAAATATAGTCAGCGGTCTATAATTAATTAACTGTGGTTCCTCGACAAAGAGAGTGCTTCCAAAAGTGCACAATTTAATTCTTAGCTGTCACGCAATGTTACCTACCGATTGAAAACCATATATAAAAGCTTTAATAATACCTGCAAACGCGTTTTGACACGTTTGAATTGCTTTGCATACGAAACAAATAGAACGAACATTTTATTTGCTGTGTAGTCTAAAAGTTCAATATTACGTTTGCGGAAGATATGCAGCTGCGGTGTGCACTATGCCTATAAATATAGTCAGCGGTCTATAATTGATTAATTGTGGTTCTTCGACAAAGAGAGTGCTTTCAAAAGTGCACAAAATAATTCTTAGCTGTCACGCAATGTTACCTACCGATTACACACTATATATAAAAGCATTAATAATACCTGCAAACGCGTTTTGACACGTTTGAATTGCTTTGAATAGGAAACAAATAGAACGAAAATTGTATTTGTTGTGTAGTCTAAAAGTTCAATATTACGTTTGCGGAAGATATGCAGCTGGGGTGTGCACAATGCCTATAAATATAGTCAGCGGTCTATAATTGATTAATTGTGGTTCTTCGACAAAGAGAGTGCTTCCAAAAGTGCACAAAATAATTCTTAACTGTCACGCAATGTTACCTACCGATTGCAAACTATATATAAAAGCATTAATAATACTTGCAAACGCGTTTTGACACGTTTGAATTGCTTTGAATAGGAAACAAATACAACGAAAATTGTATTTGTTGTGTAGTCTAAAAGTTCAATATTACGTTTGCGGAAGATATGCAACTGGGGTGTGCACAATGCCTATAAATATAGTCAGCGGTCTATAATTAAATAACTGTGGTTCCTCGACAAAGAGAGTGCTTCCAAAAGTGCACAATTTAATTCTTAGCTGTCACGCAATGTTACCTACCGATTGCAAACTATATATAAAAGCTTTAATAATACCTGCAAACGCGTTTTGACACGTTTGAATTGCTTTGCATACGAAACAAATAGAACGAAAATTTTACTTGCTGTGTAGTCTAAAAGTACAATATTACGTTTGCGGAAGATATGCAGCTGGGGTGTGCACAATGCCTATAAATATAGTAGCGGTCTATAATTAATTAACTGTGGTTCCTCGACAAAGAGAGTGTTTCCAAAAGTGCACAAAATAATTCTTAGCTGTCACGCAATGTTACCAACCGATTGCAAACTATATATAAAAGCATTAATAATACCTGCAAACGCGTTTTGACACGTTTTAATTGCTTTGAATAGGAAACAAATAGAACGAAAATTGTATTTGTTGTGTAGTCTAAAAGTTCAATTTTACGTTTGCGGAAGATATGCAGTTGGGGTGTGCACAATGCCTATAAATATAGTCAGCGGTCTATAATTGATCAATTGTGGTTCTTCGACAAAGAGAGTGCTTCCAAAAATGCACAAAATAATTCTTAACTGTCACGCAATGTTACCTACCGATTGCAAACTATATATAAAAGCATTAATAATACCTGCAAACGCGTTTTGACACGTTTGAATTGCTTTGCATACGAAACAAATAGAACGAAAATTTTATTTGCTGTGTAGTCTAAAAGTTCAATATTACGTTTGCGGAAGATATGCAGCTGGGGTGTGCACAATGCCTATAAATATAGTCAGCGGTCTATAATTAATTAACTGTGGTTCCTCGACAAAGAGAGTGCTTCCAAAAGTGCACAATTTAATTCTTAGCTGTCACGCAATGTTACCTACCGATTGCAAACTATATATAAAAGCTTTAATAATACCTGCAAACGCGTTTTGACACGTTTGAATTGCTTTGCATACGAAACAAATAGAATGAAAATTTTATTTGCTGTGTAGTCTAAAAGTTCAATTTTACGTTTGCGGAAGATATGCAGCTGGGGTGTGCACAATGCCTATAAATATAGTCAGCGGTCTATAATTAATTAACTGTGGTTCCTCGACAAAGAGAGTGCTTCCAAAAGTGCACAATTTAATTCTTAGCTGTCACGCAATCTTACCTACCGATTGAAAACCATATATAAAAGCTTTAATAATACCTGCAAACGCGTTTTGACACGTTTGAATTGCTTTGCATACGAAACAAATAGAACGAAAATTTTATTTGCTGTGTAGTCTAAAAGTTCAATATTACGTTTGCGGAAGATATGCAGCTGCGGTGTGTACTATGCCTATAAATATAGTCAGCGGTCTATAATTGATTAATTGTGGTTCTTCGACAAAGAGAGTGCTTTCAAAAGTGCACAAAATAATTCATAGCTGTCACGCAATGTTACCTACCGATACACACTATATATAAAAGCATTAATAATACCTGCAAACGCGTTTTGACACGTTTGAATTGCTTTGCATACGAAACAAATAGAACGAAAATTTTATTTGCTGTGTAGTCTAAAAGTTCAATATTACGTTTGCGGAAGATATGCAGCTGGGGTGTGCACAATGCCTATAAATATAGTCAGCGGTCTATAATTAATTAACTGTGGTTCCTCGACATCGAGTGCTTCCAAAAGTGCACAATTTAATTCTTAGCTGTCACGCAAACCATATATAAAAGCATTAATTATACCTGCAAACGCGTTTTGACACGTTTGAATTGCTTTGCATACGAAACAAATAGAACGAAAATTTTATTTGCTGTGTAGTCTAAAAGTTCAATATTACGTTTGCGAAAGATATGCAGCTGGGGTGTGCACAGTGTCTATAAATATAGTCAGCGGTCTATAATTAATTAACTGTGGTTCCTCGACAAAGAGAGTGTTTCCAAAAGTGCACAAAATAATTCTTAGCTGTCACGCAATGTTACCTACCGATTGCAAACTATATATAAAAGCTTTAATAATACCTGCAAACGCGTTTTGACACGTTTGAATTGCTTTGCATACGAAACAAATAGAACGAAAATTTTATTTGCTGTGTAGTCTAAAAGTTCAATATTACGTTTGCGGAAGATATGCAGCTGGGGTGTGCACAATGCCTATAAATATAGTCAGCGGTCTATAATTAATTAACTGTGGTTCCTCGACAAAGAGAGTGTTTCCAAAAGTGCACAAAATAATTCTTAGCTGTCACGCAATGTTACCTACCGATTGCAAACTATATATAAAAGCATTAATAATACCTGCAAACGCGTTTTGACACGTTTTAATTGCTTTGAATAGGAAACAAATAGAACGAAAATTGTATTTGTTGTGTAGTCTAAAAGTTCAATATTACGTTTGCGGAAGATATGCAGCTGCGGTGTGCACTATGCCTATAAATATAGTCAGCGGTCTATAATTGATTAATTGTGGTTCTTCGACAAAGAGAGTGCTTTCAAAAGTGCACAAAATAATTCTTAGCTGTCACGCAATGTTACCTACCGATTACATACTATATATAAAAGCTTTAATAATACCTGCAAACGCGTTTTGACACGTTTGAATTGCTTTGAATAGGAAACAAATAGAACGAAAATTGTATTTGTTGTGTAGTCTAAAAGTTCAATATTACGTTTGCGGAAGATATGCAGTTGGGGTGTGCACAATGCCTATAAATATAGTCAGCGGTCTATAATTGATCAATTGTGGTTCTTCGACAAAGAGAGTGCTTCCAAAAGTGCACAAAATAATTCTTAACTGTCACGCAATGTTACCTACCGATTGCAAACTATATATAAAAGCATTAATAATACCCGCAAACGCGTTTTGGCACGTTTGAATTGCTTTGAATAGGAAACAAATACAACGAAAATTGTATTTGTTGTGTAGTCTAAAAGTTCAATATTACGTTTGCGGAAGATATGCAACTGGGGTGTGCACAATGCCTATAAATATAGTCAGCGGTCTATAATTAATTAACTGTGGTTCCTCGACAAAGAGAGTGCTTCCAAAAGTGCACAATTTAATTCTTAGCTGTCACGCAATGTTACCTACCGATTGCAAACCATATATAAAAGCATATATAATACCTGCAAACGCGTTTTGACACGTTTGAATTGCTTTGCATACGAAACAAATAGAACGAAAATTTTATTTGCTGTGTAGTCTAAAAGTTCAATATTACGTTTGCGGAAGATATGCAGCTGGGGTGTGCACAATGCCTATAAATATAGTCAGCGGTCTATAATTGATTAATTGTGGTTCTTCGACAAAGAGAGTGCTTTCAAAAGTGCACAAAATAATTCTTAGCTGTCACGCAATGTTACCTACCGATTACACACTATATATAAAAGCTTTAATAATACCTGCAAACGCGTTTTGACACGTTTGAATTGCTTTGAATAGGAAACAAATAGAACGAAAATTGTATTTGTTGTGTAGTCTAAAAGTTCAATATTACGTTTGCGGAAGATATGCAGTTGGGGTGTGCACAATGCCTATAAATATAGTCAGCGGTCTATAATTGATCAATTGTGGTTCTTCGACAAAGAGAGTGCTTCCAAAAGTGCACAAAATAATTCTTAACTGTCACGCAATGTTACCTACCGATTGCAAACTATATATAGGAGCATTAATAATACCTGCAAACGCGTTTTGACACGTTTGAATTGCTTTGAATAGGAAACAAATACAACGAAAATTGTATTTGTTGTGTAGTCTAAAAGTTCAATATTACGTTTGCGGAAGATATGCAACTGGGGTGTGCACAATGCCTATAAATATAGTCAGCGGTCTATAATTAATTAACTGTGGTTCCTCGACAAAGAGAGTGCTTCCAAAAGTGCACAATTTAATTCTTAGCTGTCACGCAATGTTACCTACCGATTGCAAACCATATATAAAAGCATATATAATACCTGCAAACGCGTTTTGACACGTTTGAATTGCTTTGCATACGAAACAAATAGAACGAAAATTTTATTTGCTGTGTAGTCTAAAAGTTCAATATTACGTTTGCGGAAGATATGCAGCTGGGGTGTGCACAATGCCTATAAATATAGTCAGCGGTCTATAATTAATTAACTGTGGTTCCTCGACAAAGAGAGTGCTTCCAAAAGTGCACAATTTAATTCTTAGCTGTCACGCAATGTTACCTACCGATTGAAAACCATATATAAAAGCTTTAATAATACCTGCAAACGCGTTTTGACACGTTTGAATTGCTTTGCATACGAAACAAATAGAACGAACATTTTATTTGCTGTGTAGTCTAAAAGTTCAATATTACGTTTGCGGAAGATATGCAGCTGCGGTGTGCACTATGCCTATAAATATAGTCAGCGGTCTATAATTGATTAATTGTGGTTCTTCGACAAAGAGAGTGCTTTCAAAAGTGCACAAAATAATTCTTAGCTGTCACGCAATGTTACCTACCGATTACACACTATATATAAAAGCATTAATAATACCTGCAAACGCGTTTTGACACGTTTGAATTGCTTTGAATAGGAAACAAATAGAACGAAAATTGTATTTGTTGTGTAGTCTAAAAGTTCAATATTACGTTTGCGGAAGATATGCAGCTGGGGTGTGCACAATGCCTATAAATATAGTCAGCGGTCTATAATTGATTAATTGTGGTTCTTCGACAAAGAGAGTGCTTCCAAAAGTGCACAAAATAATTCTTAACTGTCACGCAATGTTACCTACCGATTGCAAACTATATATAAAAGCATTAATAATACTTGCAAACGCGTTTTGACACGTTTGAATTGCTTTGAATAGGAAACAAATACAACGAAAATTGTATTTGTTGTGTAGTCTAAAAGTTCAATATTACGTTTGCGGAAGATATGCAACTGGGGTGTGCACAATGCCTATAAATATAGTCAGCGGTCTATAATTAAATAACTGTGGTTCCTCGACAAAGAGAGTGCTTCCAAAAGTGCACAATTTAATTCTTAGCTGTCACGCAATGTTACCTACCGATTGCAAACCATATATAAAAGCATATATAATACCTGCAAACGCGTTTTGACACGTTTGAATTGCTTTGCATACGAAACAAATAGAACGAAAATTTTATTTGCTGTGTAGTCTAAAAGTTCAATATTACATTTGCGGAAGATATGCAGCTGGGGTGTGCACAATGCCTATAAATATAGTCAGCGGTCTATAATTAATTAACTGTGGTTCCTCGACAAAGAGAGTGCTTCCAAAAGTGCACAATTTAATTCTTAGCTGTCACGCAATGTTACCTACCGATTGCAAACTATATATAAAAGCTTTAATAATACCTGCAAACGCGTTTTGACACGTTTGAATTGCTTTGCATACGAAACAAATAGAACGAAAATTTTATTTGCTGTGTAGTCTAAAAGTTCAATATTACGTTTGCGGAAGATATGCAACTGGGGTGTGCACAATGACTATAAATATAGTCAGCGGTCTATAATTAATTAACTGTGGTTCCTCGACAAAGAGAATGCTTTCAAAAGTGCACAATTTAATTCTTAGCTGTCACGCACTGTTACCTACCGATTGCAAACCATATATAAAAGCTTTAATAATACCTGCAAACGCGTTTTGACAAGTTTGAATTGCTTTGCATACGAAACAAAAAGAACGAAAATTTTATTTGCTGTGTAGTCTAAAAGTTCAATATTACGTTTGCGGAAGATAGCAGCTGGGGTGTGCACAATGCCTATAAATATAGTCAACGGTCTATAATTAATTAACTGTGGTTCCTCGACAAAGAGAGTGCTTCCAAAAGTGCACAATTTAATTCTTAGCTGTCACGCAATGTTACCTACAGATTGCAAACCATATATAAAAGCTTTAATAATACCTGCAAACGCGTTTTGACACGTTTGAATTGCTTTTCATACGAAACAAATAGAACGAAAATTTTATTTGTTGTGTAGTCTAAAAGTTCAATATTACGTTTGCGGAAGATATGCAGCTGGGGTGTGCACAATGCCTATTAATATAGTCAGCGGTCTATAATTAATTAACTGTGGTTCCTCAACAAAGAGAGTGCTTCCAAAAGTGCACAATTTAATTCTTAGCTGTCACGCAATGTTACCTACCGATTGCAAACCATATATAAAAGCTTTAATAATACCTGCAAACGCGTTTTGACACGTTTGAATTGCTTTGCATATGAAACAAATGGAACGAAAATTTTATTTGCTGTGTAGTCTAAAAGTTCAATATTACGTTTGCGGAAGATATGCAGTTGGGGTGTGCACATTGCCTATAAATATAGTCAGCGGTCTATAATTAATTAACTGTGGTTCCTCGACCAAGAGAGTGCTTTCAAAAGTGCACAAAATAATTCTTAGCTGTCACGCAATGTTACCTACCTATTGCAAACTATATATAAAAGCTTTAATAATACCTGCAAACGCGTTTTGACACGTTTGAATTGCTTTGCATACGAAACAAATAGAACGAAAATTGTATTTGTTGTGTAGTCTAAAAGTTCAATATTACGTTTGCGGAAGATATGCAACTGGGTGTGCACAATGCCTATAAATATAGTCAGCGGTCTATAATTAATTAACTGTGGTTTCTCGACAAAGAGAGTGCTTCCAAAAGT
>CALNHX010001465.1:0-224859 GCA_940337035.1 Agriotes lineatus
ATTTCCTTTAAAGGATAATTTATACTGTATTGAACAGGGTGGTTCGAAAATATAATTTTCATTCTCCCCTTTACGAAAGTGCCACTTTTGATTTTGATAAGGCAATTGAAAGCGAAAGTAAAACATGCTAAGTGATGGGTTGCTAGGTATGAAAAACTTTCGTGCCCTGGACGACAAAAAGCAAAAATGTCAACTTGATTAATATTTATTTTGAAGGAAAATTAAATGTAAAATTACAATTATTGTATGTTCCAGAAAGATTTAAAGGTAAATGTTGATTGAACTCTTGGCCAAATGCAACGGCACTAGCAATATTTACTTCTTTGTCGATTTGCATGGCATGAGTTTCTGTTTCTTGATTTTCCTTTTGCTGAATCTGTATCGATTTTTCGGGCATGATTTTATTAGCAACTTCTATTTTATGGCTCATGGAGTCTGCTATATATCCTTCCGCCACCGCTGACGACATCCACCCCCCATGTCTTTTCATATCCAAAATGTCCACGTCCGGGGCATTGGCTAATAATGTAGAAGACGTTCTGCGAAACGAGTGGCCGGTGTACTGATTTGGATTTGGGATTTGGGCCAAAATTCTTGGCTATTTCACAGGGAATTTTTGAAATTGTATGTTTTCCAACTACCGGATTTACACATCTGCCACGCTCATACCGATAAAAGAAGTGTTCATCTTGAGTTTTTTTTGGCCGGAGTTGCATATAACGATCAACAAATGCTACCCAATCTTCTGTGACTACAAATATTTTTTGCACATTTTTTTTTGTAGTGATAATCTGGACTAACATAACACAACTTTTATATTCAACATCCTTCACTTTTAGATTATACAGCTCGTCAGTTCGGCATGCCCCACCTACCCCAAAAATATTTACCACTTCTTTCAACAAATATATATCATCTGGAGCTTCTAACAAAAACTTTGAAATTTCATTCTTTGTAAATACTTGAGACTTTCGAGGCTGATACCCATCATTTCGTCTTTTTATAAATGCTTTTAAGCGGTTAAATTTCGATATGTCCTGGTTTTTATTTATAGAAATAGTCAATTTCAGCATGGAGTATTCTGACCATAATGTAGCAGGCGATAATGTTTTTGATTTTTCTAGGAAAAATGCCAATAACACATCTTCAGTTATTGTGGAAACATCATTCGTTGCACACCATTTCATGAAACTTTCGTAAGCTTGATTGTACCGACCTTTGGATTTGTCGAGCAACAAACTTCTGCACGCAATATTTGCAGCTTCTTTAATGAAATTCGTGTTAGTTTATGACAGAGTATTCAAGGATATTTGACAAATGTCATAAAATAGTGCTTTTGTATTGTTACCAAAGTAACGTTAACGACAAGCCAGCTGTTATACTAATTTTATTATAATCACAAAGTCATTGTATTTTATTAAATATCGAGGGGAGAATGAAAAGTTTAATACATTACACGCTGCGTAAGCTCTTTCAGGTGCTCGGAGTTTTTAAACAGCCTCGGCTACGCTTACACTTCGCCTCGGCCATTCAAAAACACCTCACACCTAAAAATAAGCTTTCGCAGCTTGTAATGTAAATAACTATTTTCGAATTTCAAACTCTAATAGCATGGAAAACTGGCGCCTCGCGTATCATAACTTAGCCTTAAATTTTTTTGAAACTTACTTTCACGCTCTACCATTATTTAAATGTTTTTAAAAAACATTTTCTTTTCTAATACCTAGTACTCAATATTTCCCTTTCATTCATAAGAATTCACTGTTAAAATATTATTTAATTTTCAAAACATCTTCTACCCTCTACTAGACCTAAAAGGGTGTTAAAAAATTAATTTTTGAATTTCCATTAATAGTACAACAAAAAACTTGCATATTGTACATAACAATTAACTTTTTTAAAGTACCATTTGATTTAAAGAACATTATTCACGACCTACCAAACTCTTAAAATAGTAAAAATTAAGATGGCTAAATATAATAGCGGCAGCAAATAAGGACTATTCAGATACATACACTTTTCCAAGCTGTAATCCTATAGCATAAAAATACCTTTAAAATACAGTATTTTCAGTCTTAATCAAATTATAACGTTTTACCCCCCCATAATAGGGGTGTTAAAGGGTTATACCTCTAGTTATGCTCAAATCGGAGAACTACGTTCGCTCAAATATATATTCGATTAGAAAAAACACCAGGTACTTAATAGTAAACTAAATTGTATATTGTGGAAATAACAGTTTCGCTTGGGGCGTCGCGTTTCGTTACTTCCTAGTGAGTTGCAACCTTCCTGACACTGGTGTACGGCAGGCGGGCACGATGGGTTAAAAACAACTTCTGCGGAACGCACCCATTTGGAGGCAACGGACCGAATTGGTAGCGCTAACGTCCCGGCTGGCTAACCTCCAAATCACAGTTTTGGTGGCGTTTATGGTGCTAGAATCACATATACAGGGTGTCTCAAAATTGACTCCCGTGCTTCTGGGATTTGATGCAGCGGGCTAAAAGAAATCGAAAATAAAGAGTGGAAAATTTTCCGATTGTCATCTGTTATCGACTTATTGATGAAAATGTAAATGATAACTTCTATCGCTCGGTTGCTCCAATTTGTTGTGTAACATAATTCAATAAGGTTGCTACGGCAATGTTAAAGATTTATTAATCGTTCTGTCGTATTGAGTATTTCCTTCGGTTTTGTGTGCTTACCTGTTGTGAGTCCTGAAGATGTCGTAGCTCGCATTCACGCTGCTGTGATATTAATTGACGAAAATATGCTACAGAACGTTAGTACTTCAATGATAAATCGGGCGAATGTTTGCCTTGAAGTAGGGGGTAACCTATTTGAACACATTTTGTGACAACAGATGTGTAAAATAACTTGTTTTCAAATATTACTAGTATTTAATAAAGTTTAAAGTTTATATTTTAAATTTTTGTTTTAATTGATAACTCGATAACAAAAGACAAACGGAAAATTTTCCACTCTTTATTTTCGAGTTCTTTTAGCTCCCTGAATCAAATCCCATAAGCACGGGCGTCAATTTTGAGACACCCTGTATAATTACGCTGAATGAGACAAGTACACCTTAGCGTCAAACTAGGAATTCCTGCAGGCCTGGTAGGTGTCCTAGGAGTTCGCAGCTTATCCGTCGGAGTGACGGCTATGCGAAATTCGACCTGTTTTTTTACATCAATTTCAGCGGGCTGCGGAGAATAAACTTCCCGGGAACTCGCCAAGAATTTGGCCCGCGGTTGATTCCACAGGCGGGTTCGACGTTCCGGCTTTGGGAAAACGCCTCTACACGATCCGAGGGGCCCTTCAGGTAGTTGTATCGTTGTATGCATGCAGATACAATGTTTAATGTACAGTGGTGTGCAAATAAATCTGGGACAGTGTTTTTTTCACATGCAGATTCAGTTAAGAATTGAAGAATATCTCCATGGATTTCCTGCTATCAGAAAGAGTTACATTAAACTTTAACAGGTACTGAAACCCGTAACTCTCTCTAATAAGAAGAAATCCATGGAAATATTCTTCAAATTCTTAACTGAATCTGCATGTGAAAAAAACACTGTCCCAGATTTATTTGCACACGACTGTACATTTAGGCGGGTCGTGTAATTTGGATTCTTAGGAATCCTATGATTAAATAGTTTTGGGATTATTACAGGCAGTGTTGAATTCAGACTGATTACTTCGGGGTGGCGGGGGGGGGGGAGATGCAACATATGGGGGGTATTTTTACCTATTCTCGTACAATCTACTCATTCTTTTATAGATAAAAGAACATGAAAATGAAATTTTTCCGGGAGGA
The DNA here is from genome assembly GCA_940337035.1 of Agriotes lineatus. Lineage (NCBI taxonomy): Eukaryota > Metazoa > Arthropoda > Insecta > Coleoptera > Elateridae > Agriotes > Agriotes lineatus. The sequence goes on from CALNHX010001465.1 coordinate 3,815, forward strand.
AATTTTGTACTGCACGGAGGGAATTTCCCCCACGGTCACCCCCCTGGATTCAACACTTATTACAGGGGCGATTGTAATGCGGCTTTTTAAATACTCGGAAATCAAGTTAGGAGCCGGGCACTGCAAACAGAAACCGTCTCAATCTAGTTTCAGGAGAGGAGTTTGGGATAAAGGTAAGTCCGTAGACTCAAGATCAGGACTGGTAGACTCAAGGCGGGAGAATCTCAAGTGAAGTTAACTGGTCGCGGAGTTTCTTTTATATCCGTCGCGTAGTGTTATCAAAACTTGCACTTCAGATATCCTTAGGTGCGAGGCGGCGCGAGGGTTGATTTCGTAGTTTTGCGCATAGTGGGCCCGGGTTTGTTATCACTTGTTCGAGCGTCGGCAAGATGTAGCCAGTGATAACGCTGAAATAAGCAAGGCATAAATTAATACATTTCTAATGTTTGTTTTATAAACTTATGCAGATGCTAGCGTTACAAACTGACAACACCAATTTTTTTTATGGCTTAGTTACATATGATATATGCCTTCTAATTTTTTACAAATTAAGGTCTTATCTTTCCGACCGTCGAAGTACAAACCCCTCAGGAGCTTCTCTTCAGTGTCTTCGTCGTTCATATCCGTTTGATTCTTAATTCTAGCTCTCCTTATCTTGTTTCGATCTATGGCATCTGTTTTGTCTTCTTTTATAACCACTTTAAGAGAATTCAAAACCGTAGATTCAATAGCAGCCGCTGACTAATCATATAAACCAAAACGGTCACATAGTTTTGCAACTGTCGAAAGTTTTATACGATTTTGGGTAACGTCTTTGCTGCAACGCGGTTCACCTTAAATCATTAGTTCCGGTAGGTACTTTTGACATGATATTGCCTCTTCGACCTTACCTTCAGTCCTTCAGTCTCTTTACTGTACGAGTCGTCATATTGTGTTTCTACATTAGTAGCAATAATCTTAAAAGCTCTTGATTAACATGTACTTTTTTTCCCTTAAAGATAACTTTTTTCAGTATGATCAATTTCGCCTATGTGCATTATTTCGCGTTTCTTTGTTCACCAAGAAAATCTTTGCTAAAAGAACACAGCTCAAATGATTTGCATTTGCAATCTCTAATGTCAAACTTTTCAGCACGTGCCGTGAACTCAATAATTTTTACATTATCATTGTCATTCTGTGTCGGTGTTAGATACCTAAATTTTAAATATTTTTCGTAATAAGCACGCATCATTTGAATTATTCCCGTATTGGAAACTGTTGTAATTGAAGCTGACTAGTCACTACTTTCAAAACTTCAGATATCTTTGCTTGCAGGCCAGACTCCCGATATTTCATACGATACCTTGTCCATAAAATGAACTTTATTACGTCTTCAATACTAGGAAGATAGATAGCACTTAAATCCGAAGAAGCACCAAAGATCGGACACTTAACTGTTTTTCTAGTGTAAATATTTTAAAAACTATCTATTTTAAAGCCTTTACTGTGAAGAAATATATTTCATTGCGGTATTTTTTCGATCAAACTAAAGCAGTTCACGAACATTACCAATTACCATTTTTAACCTCAAACTGAGTTAGTTCACTATTGTCGAAAGAACAACATAAGCTTATTGACAGTGAAATATTTTAAGATATTTTGTTGTTATGTAGGTGTTAAACTACTCTTATATTAGATGGTGCAAATTTGAAAAATTACTTTATTTATTTATTTTAAAATTAAAGCAACCGAGTAATTCTAGGAGATTAAAAAATAACTTTCTGTAATTTTTCCCTAATATAATGACTTTTGCTGTCGTTTTCAATGTTTTGAATGATGCACATATTCGCACTAGTTGCAATATAAGATTTCATATTGACACTACTGCTAATATGAAAATTTAGAACAACTGTGTAGATTTGTAGGAATAATTTTTGAATTTAGCGTTTTTTCGCTTTTGTATTCCAAATACTAGCACTTTTCCCGTTTTATTTACTCCAAGATTGATGGTTTAGTTATGTTTCAAAACTCAATTTCCTTGATTTCATATATTAGCGTTTCCCGGCTCATTTTATGATGGTCAATTTAAATTTAGATGGGCTTGCTTGCCGCATGAATGACATAATTTGGTGCAATAATGACTCAATATTTAATCTTTTATGTGAGTTAAAAAGAGAACCAGTTAAGTAGGGCTTGCCCGCGTTTTTTTTGGCTTCAGGATTATACCGCCTGAAACTAGACAACAAGTGTGGAGGTCCGTTCTTGCTGCGGAGGCCTTGATCTTCGCCGGACGTCGAAATTAAGTGATAAAGCTGAATGGGTGTTTTCGGTCAAGTTCTTGGCGGTCTAAATAATGTGTTGGGCAGTTATTAGCCTAGAAATTTTAATACTGCGGAGGGCAAGCTCCTAACTGACGCCTTGGGCGTATAATTAAATGGGAACCTCTTTAGTGCTAATCGTTGTTAATAAAGTTACGTGTACCGTACCGCAACCTTTACCTATCATTACGTTCTTCGTTCTACCCTCTGGGGATTTAACATCGTCTAGACCAGCTCGACAGAAAGCACTCTATGTCGTTTCTCGCAGTTCAAGTATTTTGGTGCAGTCGCTTGAGAACGACCTGCAGCTCCATTGGACATCATTGCCGTAGCAAGCTGAACCCTTCAAAGGTATTGTGTTTTCTTTGTAATAATTTTAATGAGCACAATGTGCAGTGAAAGGTAATTTTTGAAGTATCGTCAATGTGCGTAGCGTTTCTGTTAATTTGTAATTAAACGTTTGAGCTGTTGTCACTCTCTTTAAGTTAGTTTAAGTATTTATCGTCAAGTTTTGCAATTTGAAAGTAGTTTAATCGTTGTGTAATTAAAGTATAAACGCTGCGCATTTATCAACACTGACTTTTATTGAGTATTTCCTTTAATGTTTATTGTCACCTACATATTTCTAGGTTAATATAGTTCGTTTTCAATTAGTTGCGCTTTTCTTTAGTAGATTTATGATGTTTGCACGTGTTATTTTGTGTAAGGAATTTAGACAACTGTAAGAAAATGCATGTAAGGTAAGTCCGACACAGCTGTACGTGGATCGTCGCCAAGCACTGCCAAGGTTGGATCAGAAAGGTTAGGCCATCGCTTACACTTTCTCGGTGAGCCCATCTGCGTTTTTTTCCGATTTAGTAAAGTGGTGGCGTCTGGAATTTAACATCTTTATTTCGCGTACTGGGTCGTAGAACTAATTAAGGTTGTAAAGAAACCCTCTTCTCCATTGAATGTTAGCCGGCAACCTTTGTTACAACTCGTCGTAACGTAATTGGGACAACGGATCCGAGAATCTTCCGATTTGTGTAATTTTATCGGGTTGAGTAGTTTGGTCATCAAATTCAGGTCGTAACGACGCTTTCGTGTTGTAACAGATTTAAGTAAATTTATTTACTATAAAAATTAATATGACTCAAAATTACAGAAAATCTTGTATGCAACACGTTGCAAAATTAGTGTTGTTCACACACAACGTGTTACCCAACTAGCTAGCGCTCGTAGGACTAAATTTACGTCTAGGGTGAAAAATACTTTCATTTTGCAACTTCCTACATGAATAGCTATTATGAACCATCGATCAATAATATGCATTTTTAGACTTCATTTTCATTTTAGTTATTATTCATAAATACGCATTAATAAAAACCATAATTAAAAAGGCTGCATTCAGCTAAATTAACTGTAAAGCTTATCGTGTTTATATTGGCAACGATTTAAATGATCTGGATTTTTCTTTTTAAATAAAATGTTTTTTCTATGTAAAGTTTTGTATGCACTTCAGGCGTAACCAGCGTCTTCGGCCCTTGTAGTGTTATAGCCCTGGTTGTTCCGCTGCGAGCCAAATACGCTTGTTTTGCGCCCTTGATACATAAATAAACATTTTGGAAAATAATCTGTTTTTTCAAAACTCTGTATTTAACATCAGTTAAGTCGGAATGTAATAATATTGAGTTAAAACATAATTGCTCCATTCTGTCTTCAACTATTGCGTAAAATTGAATGTGATGGATTATTAAAATATTATAAGTCAGCTTTGTATGAAAGTAAGGAGACTGTGATGTATTGCTACGGTTCTTTAGAATATTAGTGTGAAGTGTTTCATAAATTTTGCCGCTTCGCTTGTAGTTGTGCGTTGTACTATGCGCATTTCAGCACTTCTTGGAGCGCGCCTGCCCCCGCCACTTACCCTCCGTCAGTCAACGAGACTGGACGCGAGTAGTCCACTCCGAGAAACGCTAATTCTTTGTTTAAATGTTCAAATGTTTGTGTGTTAATTTATTGCAAATAAATTACCTACTTTGCTTTCAACGAGTGTATAATTTAGTGAAGAAATAAAATCCATACAGTCCACTACAGTTTCAATCCGAGCTCGCAACCAGAAGTTTTCCAACATAGCGGAAAACTGGGAAGCTCCCCCACATTGTTCCTTCGAGCCGCATGGTCCATCGGCCCGGATTAGCAGCCCAAATTGATCAACAAGGCGAGTACAACATGCAGTTACATTCAACCCCAACGAGGAAGGAAGAGAGCATATGCGGTGCTATCAACGTGGGAGCGAGAAAGCCAAACGCCGAGTTCCACGCCAACGTGCAGGTGTGCAATCAAAACCGGCCGGCGGCGTTTCGACGGAGTACAAACCACAGTAACGAAAAAGGCGGCACATACACCAATATCAATGTAAGCCTAATTTCCTTTTTTTGCGATTTCCTATGCATGAATTTGGTTTTCTATCATCTGTGTCTGCATGTGCTTAACTTGATCTGCGTATTAGTGCGAATTATAATTTACGAAACTTGTTAAATCAAAAAAATTAATTTATTCAAGTTACGGAGTTACAAAATGCAGTTTACAATGTGTCTACTAGATGCTAACTGACATAAGAACTGGCATAAGAACTGACTAAGTACAGTGTGCACATGCTTATATAACATTTCTTATCACTAAAGATTCTAAGAAGCTTGAAGCTGGGGCTGGGAACTACTTCGTAAGCACTTACCCAACGTATCACCTAACATAATCCCTCCCTTCATTAGAGCAGAAATTATGGTAAAATTACATTTTTATTATAATTTCTAAGGAATAATTTCGACTGGTTTTGGCCCTAATTTATCTACGCTATTTTTATTACATAAAGCAGGCAGTTTATTATATTTATATAAAGTGAACAAAATTGCGGCTATAGCTAAGATTAACATAATAGTATATTGTAAACCTAGGCGGTAAAGTGATTATTTTCCAGGCTGAAAGAAGAAATGGACAGGCGAGCTTTAGCGAGCCTGGACACTTCTTGAAGCCTGGAAAATCACTTTACCGTCCATGGTTTACACATTATTTTTCATCCTACAACACCATCCTGCAATAATTTTTTCAACATAGCTCTCATACAGGTTATTATTTTGAAATTGACGAGCTGTCAACAATAATAAAACAATGAGCAAATGTTGGCAAATCGAATAGCGTTTGTAACTGCAGCGCCATCTACCCACAGTTAGATATAAGCTTCTACAGAAATCTATCTGATGTTTATTTTATATTAAAAATGTAAGGAATACATTGCTAAAATTAAGTTTTATTGAGCAAATATTTTTATAAAAGGGGAATAGCTATTATTTAAAGCAAAAAGGTTATTTATAAACGCGATTTTTTTTTAAAATTTGGTTTGACAGATTATTGCAGCGTCCCCTACTGGAAAACGTCGAATTTTTTTTCTTGCCTAGCCATTGGGAGTTGTTTTGCAGGGCTAGCCTTAGAAACGCACACTTTCTCGTCTCTATGGAGATGGTAAAATTCGATTTTCTAATCAAGTAGGATGAAAAAAATATACTATTACTAATATATAAATGTCCGTCAAAATTCGGTTTATACACTTTTGTATGCAAGTCTTTTAGCTTACTTTTTAAAGTGAATATGTCGTCTAGATCGATATTCTCCAGATGTATCGATGGGAGTTTATTATTTATTTGTTGTTCTTCGGTAGGCGTGGAGTTTATCATCGGCAACTGAATTATCTCGTTTACGGAATTAGAATAATAATTTGTCCTCAGTACCTTGTTTTCTATTTTTAGTTCACATTTTGGCGGTATTTGTATAATGTAATTTCCATTTAGCGGCATCTTCTGCTTACTATTTTCACAAGTGATTGTGGATATTAATTCTCTATCGGCAATCAGTAACCATGAATCTTGGGCGATTTTCTGTGTTTTAAAATGCTCTAATGTAAATATTTCGGTTTTACATACATTATTTTTTATAAATGCAATGAGTTGAGCTTTGCAAAGTGGTTCTTCTGAATTGATTTCTTCTTGGATTTTACATAGGTGTTCGCCGTTGCGTAGTTTTTTGCAGAATTCGTCCGTGGAAATATAATCATTTTCGTTGTAAAGCAATTAATTTTCTGTGGTATAATTATTTGGAAATGTTGATCGGTCTTCACAAGTAATGGATAAAGATGATAGTAATCGTAGATATCCGGATTTATTAGAGGTATTTCCAAAATAAATACGATTCTGGATTTTATTTGATATGCTTTGACTGCAATAATGTCTTCGTATAAAGGTAAATTTTTTCGGTTGATTTTAAATGGCAATTGTTGTCCTTGTAGTTTATTCTGGATAAATATTAAATTGGCTTCTAAGTCCTCAGGATCAATTATTGATTATCGAATACATCTCCGCTCGGTGAATTGTGTTTTCTTCGATTTGAGCTTCTAATTGTTTTATTCCTGGCGTTGGTTTTAATAAGCACTTTGTCGTTGATGTTAAATGTAATTTTCTTAGAGTTATTTTTATTGTTTCTTTTTGTTACGCATTTGTAAAAGTGCGGTTCTTGATTTTTGAAATGAGTCGTATTTATTGATTGATTGTCATCTGATATTTCTGGTACAGCTTGAAATTCTTTGTTTGAACTCGAGGGTGTTTCGTTAACATGTTCAATGGAGGTCTCCTTTATTACTTCATTTAATAAGTCTACCATGGTGGTATCGAAATTAACGATCATTGGTTTTGTGTCGATAAGATTCAATTTTATGCGTGATAGGGCATCAGCGTTCGTGTTATGTTTTCCTTTTTTATAAAGAACATCATAGTCGAATTCTTTCAGTCTATGTCTCCATCTTGCAAGTTTAGAATTTGGTTCCTTTAATGAATTAAGCCATTGTAATGGTTTATGATCCGTGATGATTTTGAATTTTCGTCCATAAAGGTACGGTCTGAAGTATTTAGTTGCCCAAATTATTGCTAATAATTCTTTCTCGATTGTTGAATATTTTTCCTCTGATTCGTTTAACGTTCTTGAAGCGTATGAAACGGGTAAATCCTTGCCTATAGGTCCTTGCGAAAGTACGGCTCCAATTGCAAAGTTGAATGCGTCTGTAGTTAGATTAAATTCCTTTTCAAAATCTGGGTATTGAAGTATAGGTTTGTTGCATAAAATAGTTTTAAATTTTTCGAAAGCTTCTTTATATTCCGGTGATAACATAACTACTGCTCTTTTTTTCAGACATTTAGTTAGTGGTTTCGTTAATTTTGCAAAATCCTTAATAAATTTTCGATAATAACCTAGGAGTCCTAAGAATCCTTTTATTTCCTTTTGAGTTTTTGGTATAGGATAGTTTTTGATAGCCTTTATCTTATCGGGATTGGGTTCCACACCTTCGGGGGTGATAATGTGTCCTAAATATTGAACTTCTCTTTTTAGAAACTCGCTTTTGTCCAATTGTATTTTAAAATTTGTCTTTCGTAGTCGCAGAAATACTTCTTTTAATCTGGAAATGTGTTCTTGGAGTGATGTCGAAAAAATAATGATGTCATCAAGGTATACTAAACATTTTTCGTTTTGGATACCTCGTAGTATGTTGTCCATAACTCTTTGAAACGATGACGGCGCATTTTTAAGGCCGAAAGGAACCCGTTTGAACTGGTAATGTCCATTTCCTGTATTAAATGCGGTTTTAGGGATGTCCTTTTGTTCTACTTCGATTTGGTGGAATCCTGAAGCTAAGTCAAGTGTTGTAAAGTATTGGCATTTTCCTAATTTGTCAAGTAAATCATTGATATTAGGCAATGGGTACTTGTCGTCGATAGTTTTTTCGTTTAGTTTTCGGTAGTCGATAACTATTCTCCACTTTTGTTTTCCTGATGCATCGACCTTTTTTGGAACAACCCAAAGAGGTGAACTCCATGGTGATGTTGATGGTTCGATTATTTGATCTTTCAACATTTTGTCAATTTGTCGCTTTACTTCTTTCTTATGCACTTCTGGATATCGATAATTCTTAGTATATATAGGTGTTTCGTCAGTTGTCCTAATGTCGTGTTTAATTTGGTTTGTAAAGGACAGTGGAATTTGGTCGCAATAGAAAATATCTTTGAAGTCTTCACACAGATTTTTATTAATGTAGCTTCCTCGCTGTTTAAATGTTCCAAGCGTAATTGTTGTAAATTTTCTCTTTGTATCCTTTTAATATTGCATGGTGATGCTGAATGGTCAATCGATGACTCCTGATAATTTAGCGATAGGGTGTCATTATTTTCTTCCACGATTTCGATAGGTATAGGGTTCATTATGGTGTGTGTTATTTCTTGATCACTAGTATTGATCACTGATGTAGTTGCAAAGTAATTTTGCACTGTGACATATGAGGTCGGAATTTCTAAATATTTGTTTAATTGTTCAATTATTCCCTCATGAATGTTTCTATTTACAGGTATTTTTACAAAACATTCTGATCTTGCTGGTATTGTAATTTTATGATTCAAATCTTGATTGATTATTTCCATTGAATATAATCGGATGTGGGTCTGTGGTGTTTCCAAAAGGTTTTCTTCAAAATGTATTGTTCCTTTTAATTTCTTTAGCAAATCTATTCCAATGAGTCCGTCGTATTTATTGTCGAAATTAAATAGATGAAATTTATGAGTTAATGACACTTTAAATATTGATGGTAATTGAATAGTTGCAGTTTCTTGATGAGATGAAATTTGGTGTGCTGTCTGAATTTGGAACGGTTCCTCTACTATTAACTCCGGGAAATATTTATATGCTACTTCTGGTTTAATAAGAGTTTTAGATGCTCCGGTGTCGATTAAAAAGTTTGATTTGAGTTGTGGAATTTAAATACATGGTAACGTTGAATTTTGGTTGTTAACTTCTATAATTTCTCCTGGCGATTGATCATTTATTGGCTGCGCTACGTGTCGTCGTTGTTCTGGGCAGGTAAAGTAAAATCCTGTTCTTCGTAGTAATTATCTTCTTTTTGTTCCTCTTCGTAATAATATTCCTGAATGTTGTCCTCTTCCTCGGGGTCCTCTTGAAAGTGTAACTCTTCCGAAATAAAGTTTCTAGGTTGATTTGACTGCCTAATGTACGATGTAGCTCTAGGTATAAACGAATTCTGTGCTGAAGGAATAAATCTATTTGGTGGTTGTATTGTTCTTCTGGTGTTACTCGAACTAGTGTCCATTGGTGTTGGTTTTGGTAGATGCCTAACTTCTGTGTTTCTGGGTGCAAATACATTTCGTTGTTGAGGCTGCTGCTGCTGTTGCGGTCTCGAATAAATTGGAAAATTATTTCTTTGTATAGGTTGTGGCATTTGATGTGTGTTACTGGAAAATTGGTTAAAATTTCTTGGTGCTGGTTGCCATGCCTGGCTCGGATTGCTTAGCCTTAAATTATACGGTGGAAATGGTTTTTTAGCTTGTTGTTTATATTGTTCTGATGAGTCTCGATTTTTGTTGTAATTTACATTTTCCTCTTCTATTAAATATTTAATTGCGGTGTCAAGAGTAGCTGGTCCTCTGGCTCGTAAGAAACTTCCCATAGGCTCCTTGAGTCCGGTTAAAAATGCTTTTAGTGTTAAACTGTCGTAAAGCGTTCTTTTCGTTGCTCGAACTGCTGCGACTGGTTCGTTTAATTGCACGTTGGAATACAATAAACTTTTAACTTGCTGGCATTTTTCAAAATACTCCTGCGCTGTTTCGTTTTTCTGCTTTAATAGCATGAGATCCCTTAGCAATGAATCTTCAGATCTCTGGTCCGCAAATGATTGTTGTAATAGCGTTTTCAATGCTATCCAGGTTGGTATTTCACGTCCGCTTGTAATTAACAATGCTCTGCCGGTTAGTTTTGTTCGCAGTGCAGATAATAATAATGTTTGTAGAAAAGCGTCTCCTTGTCCCTCAGGAAAGAAATGCGTTATTATAACTTCGGCGGCTCTCACGTACTCCGATAGTTTGTAAGAAGTGCCATCAAATTCTGGTACTGTCTTGAGGTACTCCAAATGAAATGCTTGTGCCATATTTACTGGTACTGCGAGAGGTACTTCTTGAATATTTAAATTTTCGAAAAGCTGGAGAAGATCGTCGTCTCCTTGCATAAAATTTTAATTTGTTCGCGAATAATTTGCTTATTTGCTACCTAACGTTTAACAATTCTGTCTTAAAATTAAACGTCGTTTTATTGCTTCGCAACAAGTGAATGGTGTATTTACTCCCGTTTAGGAAACCAATGCACTTGCTTTAAAGCGGGGCTTGCAATTTTATTTTTAGAAATCCTACGCATGCAGTGCTAGCACAGTAAGAGATTAAGTTACTCTATCAGTAACGCTTACTGGTCTGGCTTACAGCTAACTGCACCTGAGTTTGTTTAAGAGTTGCAATCGCTAATAACGAACACAGTTATTAACAACAATTCTCCTGAGAATGTGTTGATAAATCAATTGAATTCGGTTATTAGATGCTTAAAAGTAAAATGATTATTTTAACAACTTTGCTCCAAAATAAGCGGTTATATCTAGCAAAATAAAGCCACTTTTGCACTTGCTAATAAAATTTATCTTACATTAATATCGTTGTAATTGTACTCATGTTCCTTGAGTACGTGACTGGACCCAGCGATGCTAGTCCGGGGCGTTGTCACCTCGTGCGGGCTTAGCGTACTCGATGTTTGGAGGGCTGGTCCGGCGTTTTAGGGCTCTCTGGGCGATTTTGGGCCTGTTGAGTCCTGGATTGTTGATTGAAGGCTCTGGCACTCGAATGTGGACGATTCTGGTTCCCCTCTTCGAATTACAGATGTCTTCTTGGTTCGTTGTTCGGATGGCCAATTAAGTGTTGAAACACAAAATTGAAGCGATTTTTGTCTTTAATTTTTGACCATCCTACCGACTGCGTCAATTATAATTTACGAAACTTGTTAAATCAAAAAAATTAATTTATTCAAGTTACGGAGTTACAAAATGCAGTTTACAATGTGTCTACTAGATGCTAACTGACATAAGAACTGGCATAAGAACTGACTAAGTACAGTGTGCACATGCTTATATAACATTTCTTATCACTAAAGATTCTAAGAAGCTTGAAGCTGGGGCTGGGAACTACTTCGTAAGCATTTACCCAACGTATCACCTAACATAATCCACACGTATATTAATGATGCTGTTATCCCACTTGTATAGTAAATAACTATTATCTACTCCTACTGCACAATGACCATCAATTATGATTCATAATTCACAGTTTGCAGCCAATCATAAAATTCTATTTTCATTATTCAATAGTTTGCAAGTTGCAGCCAATCAGAAAATTCTATTTTCATTACTCAATAGGTTGTAGCCAATCAAATAATTCATTCTTATTATTAAATGACTTTTGAAGTTAACATCTGTCACAAATGTCATAATTGGGAAATATGAACACAAGACTGCTATTGCATAGGAGTAGATAAAATATCGTATTATATTCGCGATTATGGCCATTATTCACTCAGATGACTTGCGCCACGCGCCTTCGGCTTGTGGCGCAAATGTCATCTTCGTGAATATTGGCTGTCATAATCGCTCATATAATAATATACTATTATCTTACAGTAGCAGCTATTACCATACATTATAGAACTGTTTTCAGTGACTAAAATGAAGTTTTATTTACATGTGAGTTTTCATTATTTATACTACTGCATTGTTGGTAGCACTCTCAAGCTATGTCAAATTCGTAATTTTCAGGTTAAGTTTTGCGTCAGTTTGTGTCAAATAACAAACAAAACCTAACCTACAAACCTCGAATTTAACATAGACTGACGATACACTTCAGTAGTGCCAATACACTTAAGTACTGTCAAACGTACGTCACAAATCACAGGCGACTAATTATAAATTTATTTCGCGACATATTCTGACGGCGCAAACTATTTAGGCACAAGAATTGCTACTGTAAGATAAAACGTCGTATATCACACGTGAGCGAAATGCCATTATAAGCTCGTGAGAAATTGTATCGCTCGTGCTGGGGCACTCGCGATTCAAAATTCTCACTCGCAAATAATGATGCATTTCTCTCACTTATAATATAATCTACTATATTGTAAGTTCTTACGTTATTATAATATAATAAGATAGAAATTATTAAAACAAAATTATGTTTACAGATGAATTAAATACTCAATTAATGAGAAAAATTTTACTAAAATACTTACTGCAGTAATGATCCACGAAGACCCATTTTGTACATTTAACAACTTGAAACCTCACTCAGCATAATATGTTTATTGCTCCACATCTACATGAATGGTTATTAAAGGTATTGGAATCATTATCAAAATTTTTTCCTTACATTCACTTACTACACATTTTTACAGATTTTTCGACAATAAAAAATATCACGACTACAACAACTTATATTTGAACAAATCTCGCAATTAACAAAGAAGACTTCTGTACAAACATTCCAATAACATTACCAATTTTGCAAAACCTTTTCCATTCTAAACTAAAACAAGACCTACAAGGAAGGTAAATGTTTCGTCACTTATTATTAATTATTTTCTTTTTAACAATAAAAAATCCATTACAGATTTTTAATATTATTTCCAATGCAAACAATAGGACTACAAGTTGTGTTAACAAATAAATGTTCTAATTCATGACACATTATCACAGGTAACTAATCTTTATTATCCTTGTTTAAAGTAAAATTCTATAAGATTTTAATTACTAATACAGAAATAGTTGAGAAAATTAACTAATAAAATAATCTAAAGTTGACTAACCTAATCTCATCACTAATGTTAATTATTTTATTACAGATGTTATATAATTTTTAAAATGTACTGAAGAAGGGCCAAGAAACCTGAAATATATTTATATTTATTTATATTGAATACCACAACGACCACCAATGACTCCTATACCTAGGATCTAATAACAACGTAAACCTCTAGCTGAAGCTCCTGAGGCAACACATTTTACAAATTAACAGCTACTTTTTATTAAATTTATTAATATTTGAATTCTTCAAATTTAATGTAATGCCTTTAACCTAACATATGCTAATTTCGGTGTTTTTATCCGTATCAGTATCAAAATAAAAAAATACGTTCCCGAGCAGTTGTGTAAGCCGCAATTGCCACCGTAACAGTCGGTAATGGCTTTACCGCCTCTGTAGGTTTGTCCCAACTTACTAAAATTACCTCATCATCAAAAAGCACAATTGGACGAACCTCTCCATTAGGACTTGTTAACATTTTAAAAAAAATCAGGATTCGTTATTATACACACTGTATCAGGTTTTGGCGCTGACCAAACTTGCCCCAAAAACTATTCAGCGTCAATTTAGCACAATATCTTAGTCCCGGATTTTTTGATATTGTTCGAAGAGCTTCCCCCTCTAAATACTTACGAATATAAGCTTCTTTATCGGCGTCTGTGATGCAATTATTTGGCCACCCCAAACATTTCTGTTTCACCTTTATAAAATTGTCGACATAACTGCTAAAAAGGCGTATTATCGTATTTTATGACCTGATATTCCCAAATTTCAAATATTTCCACAATTGTATAATTTCTCTCTAGAGCCATTCTTAGCTCGTCGGCCACATAGGTCCCTACAAAACTATGTTCCTGATCGTTGTGCGTACATAAGTTCTGATGTAGAGTTTCGGCGCATGTGCATAAAAGAGCACGGGGTGAAATAAAGATGCTGGTGGCAAGACCACGCATTTGATAAGGCCCTCAACATTATCAATAGATAACAGCGAACAAGCTTCGTTACTAATGTGAATTTTGGTGTGCCCTAGGGAACGACCAAAATAGAGGCATGGGATGTATAGGAAAATATGGAAAGCAAACACTAAACCGAAACAGGAAGAAAATGATTGAGTTCTGTCAGAGAAACGATCTGTTAATAGGAAACACGCTACAGGAACAAAAATTAGAAGACAAGTACACTTTCGTGGCAGAGGAACGAAATGCAAAAAGTGTGATCGACTATATAGTATTCACACAATCGCTAAGAGAGTCAGTACAGGATGTAGAAACGAGAAAAGAAGCAGAAATAGGGTCAAACCATAGGCTAGTAATAGCAAAACTAAGAGATACAGTAAATAAGAATGAAACAATAACATACAGCAGAATTGTACTACACAAACTAAAAGAACCTGAAAGACAAAAAAAAATACCAAGATAAGACAAATAAACAATTTCGTAAATTCATAAACAAAAAAAAGAAAGAAGATTTGGAGACAATATGGAATAAGTTCAAAGAAACTAGGTATGTGGAAGAAGAAACGTAAATAAAAACCTAAAAAGAACCAGATGGTGGACTGAAGAGATAAAAAGAATAGCGAAAGAAAAGAAACAGGCTTGGAAGAAATATACCCGAACAAAAGATCAAGAAGATAAAGAAAAATACAAACATAAAAGGAAGCCTGGAAAGAGTTCTACTCAAGAGAAATTTAGAGGAAAATTAAAGGACGAAAAGGAAGACAGAGAAGACCCAGTAGAAATACGAGAGATAGCAAAGGAAGAACTTCAGGAAGCGATAAAACAGGTTAAAATAGGAAAAACGAGCGGGTAAGACGAAATAGCACCAGAAATGTTTAAATAGCTAAGGGAAGGTGGAAAGGAATGGTTCCGGAAATACTAAAAGAAGCGTGGCAATTGAAGAGAATTCCCAAAAACTGGGAAACAAATTTAATAATACCTATACATAAAAAAGGAGAGACAACAAACTGTGAGAATTACAGAGCAATATGCCTAGCCCAAACCATACTAAAACTGTATACAAGAATACTGGAAAAAAGGCTGAGAACATACGTAGAATACAAACTAGAAGACGAACAAATGGCATTTAGAAAAGGAAGACAGACAAGTGACAACATTTATATACTAAAAACGCTAATAGAAAGAACAATAAAAGGGGATAAAGAGCACTACCTGAGATTATTCGATTTGAAAGCAGCGTTGATACAGTACACAGACAAACAACATGGAATTGCCTAGAAGACTTAGAAGTGCCAACACAGCTTACCTAAATAATTAAAAGCACGTTCAAAACAGTAAGAGGGTAAGTACAAATCGCAGGACAGAGGTCAGAAGAATTTAAAATGGAAAAAGAAATAAAGCAAGGGGACAGCCTAAGCCCACTACTATTTTTGATAATAATGGACAGAATAGTAAAACAAACCAAGAGGGAAAAAAACCTAAAAACGACAGTAGGATACAACAAACTAGAACCCATATCAATAAGTAGCTTACTGTACGCGGATGATGTAGTACTGATAGCAGACTCACGAGAGAAAATGCAAAAACTATTAAACATCTAGGTAAAAGAAATAGAAGAAATACACATGGAAGTAAACAACAATAAAACAAAATTGATGATAATAATAGAAAAACAGAAAGAGAATATAAACAAAGAAATAAAAATAAAGAACACAATGCTAGAGAAAGTAACAACATTCAACTATCTAGGCACAATACTAACAAATGATGGAAAAATAGATGCAGAAATAACAAATCGATCTAATAAATCAACAAAACTATATTACGCACTAAACCACATACTGGGACACAAAGAAATAGACAGAGAAACCAAAAAGAATATACACAACACAATAACAATCCCAACAATCACATATGCAGCGGAAAACGACATGGACGAAAAACATGAAAGTAAGATAAACGTGATGGAGATGAAACACATTAGGAAGATAACAGGGAAAACAAAATGGGACCACGTCAAGAACGAAACCCTAAGGAAAGAAATAAAACAAACACCAATATTAGAAAGAATTAAAGAAAAAAACCTAATGTGATACGGACATGTCTTAAGAATGAATAGCGATCGGTTGACAAAAAGAATAATGGAAGGAGGGAAACCAAGAAACAGAAAAAGGGGATAGAAGAACAGAGAAGAAAAAAAGGGAAAACAAAGAAAGAGATGGAAAAGTTAGCAAAAGATAGAAAAGCATGGACCGTGACTCCTGAAAGGGCAAAAGGAAAGGAGAAGAAAAAAAGGTGTGCCCTATAGGGTATTTTCCGTACTTGTTCACGCTGGGTATAATGAGCAAACGTCCCAATAATACATTTTTCGTCTGGCTGACATTTGTGATACAGTTTGATGGCATTCGTCTGCCCACCTAAAAAACCGTCGCGGGGATAGAGGCTCATGTTTTAAGATGGCTCGATTTTCGACATAGTCTTGAGCGACCTGGTTCTGCTTTAAAAATTGTGTGAATTGACACTCCCACATTTCAACTAATGTATAGCCGCTGTTACGGATACGTGCCAACCTAGCTGCGGTATTTTCCTGGCATAAAAATGTGGCGTCCACATCCTTGTCCGCGTCAGATGTCTGAAGTGGGAACCAAACCTCACACCAGTGCCAAAAACTCATATACCGTATTATTTTCCTGCAAAACCCGTCTACTAATATACCAATAGAAAGGTGGAATGCTCCGGATTGGCCACTGTGTTGTATATTAATCTCCCCACTATGCTCCATCCACGATAGCCAATTAATGGTCGTTGCAGATTGCTTGTCTGCCAACCGTCTGGAGGAATGATACAAATTACCTTCAAAAAACCAGATTACAAGCGCTAGCTACTGTAACTGACTCTTGGAGGGGATCTAAGTCATCTTCGGCCGTGAATAATTTTCAAAACCTCAAATAGGCTTTAGCCAGATTTTGGACATCTAAAATGCACTAGTTTACAAGCTCTTTCTACATGTCAAAAATGTATCAGTTTTGCAAATCATTGTCGTACTATTCTATCAATTCAGCCCGATCTGAACCGTTCGCATTGTCTGGAGCATAGTAGTGGATAGGGGGTAAACCACCAGCATAATTTTGATTTTAGAGGGTGTTAAAACAAGTACAGAAAATATCCTTTAGTTTCAAGAAAATCAAAAGCCTTCGGAAGTTTACACAAAGGCAGAGGGATGAAATTTAGAAAATCTATCAATTTAATTTGGCCAAACGTCAATGAAATAATTTTTGTGCCAGTTGTAATTACTTTAGAATGCCAGTTTGCCCTATTTTTAATAATTTCTTTTAGAACGAAGCAATGGGCGAGCGCTATAACTTGAAATTTGAGACTTAATTTTGATACGTGTGATAAAACGGAAAAAAGGGTCATCTCTAAACATGTGTAACTTTTTACTGCAGTTTCGGAAATTTCGTAGTAAATCCTTGTCATTTAAGCAAACGAAACAAACATGGGCAACGACGCAAAGGTTCGGCTCATGAACAAAATTGCCTGGCTCGCACAAGACTTCGGTTTACTATCTACATTCTAAATCATATAAAACAAATAAAACTTTTTTCAAGGTTTTTTTATCGCTCTCTTTCTTAATACTTTTTGACATGTAACAAAAATGGCTGCTTTTTTTTACATGTCTGGCAAAATTTATGACCTCATTTATGCTTCTGGCTAAGTTTCCATATAGTAGGGGAAGTCGAGGCAAAGTGAAGTGACGAGGCAAAGTGAAATATATTCTTTAAATTGTTATTATTCGTGCCGTATGGTAGCATTCGGTAGTACCAACATTACCACCGGAAAATTAGTGAAGTGCATATGACCGTCATATAACTTATTGTGCTAAATCATTTGAAATTGCGTGTGTTCTTTGTACCTAATATTTTTAAATCAGGTATGAATTGTCCTATTTTGATAATTGATGCATGTGATACAATACTGATTTTTGATGAAATATATGTACATTTAGCTGGAATTTAATAAAATTTAGATGCACCTAACCTTATAAATATTTGGGAGTAGGTAATGACCTTTTCAATTACATTAGAACATGCGGGGCAAAGTGGATGGGGCGGCGTGGGAAATTTCACTTTGCCTCTAGGTGAAGGTCGCCCTTGATGGCGTACTTCCCATAATGGCATACCACAGGTATTTTCGGAATAAATCAATTTTCTCGCCAACCCGCGGAATTACGCGAGCGCACGATGTCGACCGACAGTTGTGGCTCGAATTTCAGCAGTGACGGATGTTTTTATGTGAAGTTATTTAATAAGACAGAATTGGGTAAGTGCCGAAGTAATATTATTCAACTTTTAAATCAAAAATTTATTATGTTAGGTTCACTAAATTAGAATGCAAGATTTTTTTCCGATACCTATGGGATATAGACGTTATTTTGTTCTGATTATTTTGAATCTAAGTTGTGGCTTTAATTTTTTATAATGTATTTGCCAGAAGTGTGACATTTTCCTATGATGGCATACCTATAAATGGGTATGCCATCATAGGAGTCATATTCATAACGGCACAATATCTACTTTTCTTTATGATTTTTTTAGATATGTCTCAAAATAAAGAAGGAATTCCTTCGAAAAGAGTTTAACAAGTTTAACCTTCTTGATAATGGTTTTACAGGGTTCGGCAATGAAACGGGAAGTTTTCGTAAATAATTTTATTGTTGAAAAATTATTTTTTTTATAATTATTAATACATTAATGGGAAATGAAAGAGTAGCCATTTGATTTTCAATGTTACAAAAATATTTTTTGAATACTACACCTGCCAAATGCATTCTTGGAGTCGAGCCTGAAAGTTTTGCATCACTCTTCGCAGCATATCAACAGGTATTGCTGCAATCACGTCACGAATTCGTTGTTTGAGGGCCGGGATTGTCCTGGGTGGATCAGTTGCAAACACTTTTGTTTTTAGGTAACCCCACAAAAAGAAGTCGAAAATCTCGACGCGTTTGCACTAAACTCTCGCCATTTTGATAGTAAGCCTTAATTGCTTAACCGTCCAACGCTCCATTGTAGACTAAATGGTAAGCCACTCGGGTCCTGGCAGGCCTGCGACTGTCTTCCCTACCACTTCACCGCGAGCTGCAAGCCCCACCTCAAATCTTTCCCTTCCATTGCCGAACCCTGTATTAACTTTTTAAAAAGTTTTAAACATATTCCTTAGAATATAAGGTATTATTTTAATTTTTTTAAACAGTTTTATATGCTTTTATTTTTTAATAATAAAAATGTGCAAACTGTAATAATAATTTTCCTTTTAAGTGCATGCGTCCTTCAGATTTTTGCATTTTACTGAAGTGTGCCAACGCAGTTGCCTATGATTGCATACTTAGTGATTTTTTCTTTCCTATTTTTTATCAAGAAAATAATTTTTATATACTTCTTTAAGTTTTCTAATTAATATTTAAGCAGTAACGAATATTTTGACATGATTGAATGGGTTAAAACCTTTGAACCAAAAAAGATATTAGGTGTTGAAAAAAAAGGTGCCATCATAGGCGATCTTCCCCTACGCTTAAGTTAATGCTAAATTGTAGTTTTATTTTCAGTTGTACAATTGGTGTGCAATGGTCCGAACATACAAGAGGTAAATGAAGCACCAGTCATGGACTGAAGAAGCACTGGCAGAAGCAATTATTGCCATACGAGAACGAAACGTCAGTTACCAAACTGCTGCTGACCAATATACGGTTCCTGTTATTACCTTGTATCGAAGGGTAAAGTCTGCTTCTGAACCTGCTGTATCAATTAAAAAACGACTAGGTCGATTTAAACCTACTTTTACCCTTGAACAAGAAATTGAATTAAGATTTTATATATTACTTATGGAAAAATAACTTTTTGGTTTAACCCTAAACGATTTTAGATCGTTAGCATTTCAATACGCAGAAAAAATGTGATCCCTAACAATTTTTGTCAGTTAACTCAAGTTGCTGGTCGTGATTGAGTGTCAGCTTTCTCAAAAGAAACCGAGAAATTTCTCTTCGGCAGCCAGAAAATACATCAGCAGCTCGTGATATGGCATTTAATAAAGTGAATGTAAGACAGTTTTTCGATCTACTCGAAGAACTTTTTAATAGGCATCATTTTCCGGCAAGTTGCATTTACAACTGCGACGAAACCGGAATTAGATTCTGTCTATGAAAGGAAAAAACAAGTAGGAACTCTGTCCTCTGCAAAACGTGGTACCCTAATTACAGTAGAAATTTGTTTTAATGCTGCGGGCCAATATGTTCCACCCCTACTAATTTTTCCACGGGTGAGGATGAATCCCGTGTTTGAAGTAGGATTACCTCTAGAGACAGTAGTGGTTTGCCATCAATCAAGCTGGATGCAAAAAGATATTTTTGTGCCTACATGGTTCAATCATTTTCTTCGTTTTGCAAAACCTACGAAACAAGATCCTGTGTTGTTAATTCTGGATGGGCATGCAACACATGCAAAAAACATTGAACTAATTGAACTTGCACGCAAGCATTTTGTGCATGTGCTTGTGATTCCTCAGCATACATCCCATCGAATACAACCGCCAGATGTATCGTTTATGTTAAAGGATGGCTTCGCAACAACCCAGAAAAAGCGTTAACTATTTATGGTGTATCACCTTTATATGGACAGGCTTACCTTAGGGCTGCTACTGCTCAGATTGCAGTTCGTGGATTTAAAACTATTTTCGAATAAATCCACCAGGGCTGTAGAGTCGAAGTCGGAAGTCGAAGTCGAGTAGTCGGAACTGTTTGGGTAGGGTCAAAGTCGATGAAAATTACCTGACTCCAACTACCGCTTTACAAGATATTTTTTGTAAAAACACAAAAATAAAAACTATTTGAAGGACTCTACTGATTATTTGAAGACTCAGACCCAGAGTTTTTAGAAATCACGATTTTCAGTACGTTGATATTATTAATTTATGATTCAAAATAGTAAATATTAAACAAGATTATAGTTATGTAATTTATTATAATCAACCACATTCCCCAAGCTTGCGAAGTTTGCCATGAGCCGGTAAAGTTTATCAGGTAGATGAAAAGGAATGGGGGGGGGGTATCAATATTCTAGTACTGTTCCGAGTTCCCGAGAGCATGGCTTAATTGCCACGTCAGTTGAGCGCCGACCGGGTGCGTCCCCAGGTGGCGGATAGGGGAACAGCCACGACCCTTTACGGGAATGACTGGTTAGCAGCACAGCTGTCGCAGACCAACTCACATACCGTAAACCACCAGTGTTTGATGCAACGACCCCTGAGTGGCCTTAGGCGCTCAGGGTAGTGTCAACCTGGGGCACGGGGAACTGGGCTTAACCGCCTGGTTCGTGTGGATGGGACCCTACTATAAAAACCCCCCTAATCCCAAGGTACGGTGCGCGCCGAAGGGATGCATGGCCAGGAGGCAACCTGGTCCCTAGCGACTAGGGTTTCCAGTCCCGGGATCCGGGTCCCGGGACAGTCCCGGGATTCTACCACAAAAACCGAGTTCCGGGACCACAACCAGAACAGGCGAAGTCCCGGGACCATGTCAACATGCGGTGCGTATACTCGATATCAAAGGAATCTAGGACGGGTATTCACTGGCGTCCGACGTACTACTCATGCCTCTTGCACATTTTGCATTATTTGCGTTTTGCGTAGGCAGGAGAGGTATTATTTTCGGTAGGTTAGAATTAAACCTGTGTGTTCTGTTGTTTCAGCCACATTTGCATATATTCTTCGATTTATGTATTTGTCTGTCTTTTTTTGTTGGATTTAGATATGTGCGAAGAAGCTGAATAATTTATATTTTTGAGTTTTAAGTGTGTTCGTTTATGTGTCTGCTAAAGTGTTTGACTATTTGAAATCAATATGGCGACAATTTTGTATATTGAAGATAAAACAATTGGCGAAATGTAAAGTTGGTTCCTGCAAAATTATTATAATCAGAGGCAGCTTGACGAAAGGATTACACAAACACTTTGCAGTTCAAACAAAAGCAAACGATGAACAGCGACATTTTTAGTACCAGAAGAAAGCAATGAAGTTGTAAACGAGCACCAATGCAAATTATCAGCACAGATATACTTTATTTAACTTAAAACACTAGTTTATCTTTGGATATTGCATTCGTAAATTTCACCTGAACACTATTTCCCTTTCGGGACTATTTTCAGGATCTTTGGGGTCTAGTTCTTGGGACTTGAAATATAGCTCGTAAGTCCCGAAAACCCTTTTGGTCCCGGGACTTGGAAACCCTACTAGCGACCAAGTTCGAGGCACCTGGCGCACCCCGTGTATTTAGCTCGTCACGCATGCAGGGGGCTCCGTGCGTGTCGACACCCTTTCCCCCATACTCGTCGGGAACAATATGGATAACGAAGACATATTACCTAACCTTTCCAACGGGGATGGAGACGCCCTACTGAAATCACCCAAATCAGATGTGGCTAAAAAAAAACCATAACTGAGGAGGGAACCACCGTCGATACGGAGGCTGATACCCTAAACCTCCAAAATCGAAAAGGTGTCACTGCAACGGCTTTCTGGAGCACAGCGACGGAAAGCCGCAATCGAGAGGGCCAAAGCTCTTGGCGAACCCATACGCCATCGGAGTTAAAACCCCAAGAAACCTAACACAAACCGTGACGGGAGCTCACACGGTGCCACCGGCAGTGTTCAGAAAGGTGAAACAGCTGGCGGCTCAGGCGTATCGGCTACTACACCTTCTAAGAAAGGGTGAAATAGCTGGGGGCTCAGGCGTACCGGCTACTACACCTTCTAAAAAGAGGCAGAGGTCCGATGGGAGCACACCAAACTCCCAAACGGCGACAACTGCAAAAAAAGTCCTGCACTGATGATAATGCAGTGAGGAAAGAAACCTTTAAGGAAGCCCTTAAAGGATTAAAAATGGCTATAGCTCCTCAGGATTTCCCAGATACACGCCTGACGGAGGAAACAAGCCGAAGAAGTTCAGTCCACACTGTTGGGACAAATCCAACTCGGAGGGGAAGGAGCAGGACCGCAATTCAACAGCTGCTACTTTGATAAACGTGCAGTTATCCTCTCCTGCAAGAGCGAGGAAACGAAGTCATGGCTGACAACCAAGACTCCAAACCTCCAGCTGTGGGATGGCAGCTAGGCTCAGAGTAGGGACCAGCCAAGGAGATCCTGAATGCGGCCAAAGTACTTATGTGGGCTCCCAAACCCTCTAGTACCAAACCGCAGAAGGAAATCCTTGATCTCCTTAAGACCCAGAACAAGGGGCTGAAGACAGAGGACTGGCGAGTCATCAACAGTGTATCGGAGCCTAAAAGGCAGGACACTGATCATGTTGGATCGACGAGACATCCCTATCCACTCTCCGTAACCTAAACATGAAGCCATGTCTAGGCCTAGGTAGAGCAATGTTCAGATGCCTATCTGCACCCACCCCTGACAGACAAGATGGCGCTAGCACCAGCAAGTGTCCTGAGGCTACTGCAAGTAAACCTCCAACACAGTAGGTGAGCCACGGCTGTATTATGCAGCCGGTTACAAACCGAGGACATCGATATGGCCCTCATCCAAGAACCATGGATAGCAAGGGGCTAACTAATGAGACTTGGACAAGCCAGAGGTGAGTTAATATACGATAAATCCTCTAATATACCCAGGACATGTATTTATTGTAAGACGGGGGGTAAAATACATGGCTCTGTGCAATTTATGTTTTAGGGATCTAACAACCATTAAACTGAAACAAGTCAGGGAGAACAACGAGAGGCAGGTAGTGATATTATCCGTATACCTTCCCTACGATGCCATCAACCCTCCACCAAGCACAGAGTTGATGGAAACTGTAACTTTCTGCGAGGCCAACTGCCTTCAGTTCTTAGCAGGCTGCGATGCCAATGCGCACCACACTGCATGGGGCAGCACGGACACAAGAGAAACCGATATCCTGGAATACTTGGTAAATAATAAGTTAATAACTTACAAATACTTAACCGAGGTAGTGAGCCCACTTTTGTAGCTCGACGTCGGCAAGAAGTTATTGACATAACTCTGGCCACGGCTGGGACTGCAAGACAGAGTAATACAATGGCGCGTATCTAACGAACCATTACTGTCTGATCACAGACACATTGAGTAGTACTTCCTGGCAGATTTTGAAAAGGCAACAATAACCTACCGAAATCACAGGAAAACTGATTAGGCTGCATACAGGGAGAAACATCGTAGCAAGTTATCCGATGTTAAAACCCATATCCATACACCAGCAGACATTGAGGTAATTGTGGACCAAATGAATGACGCCATACTAACCTCATATGAAAACAACTGTCCATTAAGAAAAAGACAGACCAACAGAAAGGTCATATGGTGAAATGAACACCTGGCCAACCTGAGGAAAAGAGCACGAAAACTCTTTAACAGAGCAAAAACGACCAGAGAGTGGGGGCCAACATGCCCAGGCTCTAACCGAATATAACAAAGCTCTGAGGAAAGCAAAAACAGACTCATGGAGGAGCTTCTGTGGGGACACTGAAGGCACCACAGAAACAGCACGCCTCCACAAAGTTCTGTCAAAAGACCCTTTAAATCCAGTCGGGAACATGCTAAAACCGACACGGGAATACACAACCGGTGAAAGGGAAATGCTAATTCAAGCACACCTTCCAGGAGCACTGATGGTTGATCAGGCTAACATAACATCACAGCCAGTCTCTAGCAACTTCTTAAGGAGGCCCGCGAAGAGAAGAGTGGAAGGTAGTTAGGGAAGTGATCAGTCATAGCAAGGTACAGTGGGCTGTAAAATCCTTCTCACCTTATAAATCACCCGGACCAGATGGAATCTTCCCCGCTCTACTGCAGCGGGGAATAGACCTTCTGGTACCGATCCTAATTAAGATCTTTCGCTTATGCCTAGCGGGAAACTACTTGTCACTGGCGTGGAGACCGATCAAGGTCGTCTTCATTCCCAAAGCAGGGCGAGCATCGTACACCCTGCCAAAGGCATATAGACCGATTAGCCGAATGTCTTTCTGTCTAAAGACTATGGAAAAACTGGTAGACAGGCACATACGAGATGGGGCATTAAAAGGCAATCCCATACATCGTAGCCAATATGCATATCAACCAGGAAAATCATGCGAATCGGCACTTCACAACCTACTCAGTAGGGTAGAAGTGTCGACAACCAACAAGGAAATAGCTCTAGCTGCTTTCTTGGACCTAGAGGGAGCATTTGATAATACCTTCTTCGAATCAATAATGACTGCAACCCTAAGAGATGGCGTTGGCGACATCACAAACAGATGGATAAAAACCATGTTAGAGGGACGCCAGATACAGGCCGATTTGGGTGAAGAATCCCTCAAGGTACGCGCTGTTAGAGGGGGTGTTCTATCCCCACTACTGTGGAACATGGTAGTAAACAATCTCCTGCAGACACTCAACGATGAAGGGTTCTACACCCAAGGTTATGCAGATGGCATAGTCATTCTCATAATAGGCAAGTATCCAACCATCATTGCGGCCCTCATGCAAAGGGCACTGAACATCACTCAGGGATGGTGCAATAGGGAAAACCTCAAGGTAATCCCTAGCAAAACATCTATAATACCTTTCACTAAGAAAAGGAATGTAGAGGCCTTCAACAACCTCACAATCGTTGGTGAAAGAATTCAGGTTAGCCAGGAAGTTAAATATCTGGGTATTACCCTAGATGCAAAACTAAACTGGAATGTATACCTAGATAAAATAGCAAACAAAGCAAAAATGGCCCTTATGATGGGTAGACGCAAGTTTGGTAAAACATGGGGACTGAAACCAATGATGGTTCACTGGTACTACATAACAGTAGTCAGACCCGTGATATCCTATGGCACCTTGGTATGGTGGCCAAAGGTAGAACAAAAAACAGTAATGAAAAAACTATCCGGGATACAGAGCCTGGCTTGTTTGTGCATCTGTGGAGTTATGAATGGCACTCCAACAGCATCTATGGAAGCTCTCTTAGGACTAACACCTCTAGACATATATCTAAAAGGGGAAGCCCAGATTGGAGCATACAGAATGAAAACCACTGAAAACTGGAACACCAACCAGGAACGGTGCGGACACAAACGGATACAGGAAGTGGGCGAAGGTAACCCCATCTTAAAAATGGGCTCAGACTACAGCCTTCCAGAGTATTCCTTTGACAAACCTTTCACTGTGAGGTATGATCACAATGACTGGACCCAAGAAACCTCAACCCACATGCCAAACGGGCTAGTCTGGTACACAGATGGATCCCGAACAGCAGAGGGCACGGGTGCTGGAATACATGGCGTAAGACCAAAAGAGGACATTAGTGTATCTCTTGGGACCAAAGCCACAGTTTTTCAAGCTGAAATCTTTGCTATAATGCAATGCGTCCAGGAAAATGCAAAACGCGGGTATCCCCAACAACGCATAAGCATACTTTCTGACAGTCAAGCGGCATTGAAAGCGCTTGAATCACCTCGTGTAAGCTCTGTGCTAACAAGAGAATGCTTAAGTCACCTGACACTCCTACCTGAAAAGAACACTGTTCAGCTCATTTGGGTGCCAGGGCACACAGGGATAGAGGGAAAGGAAGCGGTAGACGCCCTCGCAAAAGCTGGTGCATCTACCCCATTTATAGGCCCAGAACCTGTATTTGGTATACCCAAACAAAGCATCCGAACAGCGATAGAAAAATGGACCGCTAGACAACACGCTTCTCGCTGGGATGCCACACAGGGACAAACACTGGGGAAGGAAATAACCAGAACTCCTTCTCGCAGACTAACAACTGATGTCCTCCATCTAGGACCAACTCAGATTAGACGGCTGGTAGGACTAGTCACAGGACACTGCCACCTGAAAAAACACCTACACAAAATAGGTATATACAGAGGGGATATACTCTGTAGGTTATGTCAGGAAGAGGAGGAGACAACCTCACACATAATCTTCGACTGTCCAGCGTTACTCCGCAAAAGACAGCAACTTTTCGGGAGAACTCCACATGGAGCAGCTCTCACACACGAGCACCTCGTAAAAAACATCCTACAACTCGTTGAAGGTGCAGATCTATTTTAATAGGGTCAGGGGGGGGGCACAAAAGACCACAGAGTCAAAGTGCAAAACTGGGCTCACTACTAACCCATCTAAATCCCTGCTTTTAATCAATCAATCAATCATTGTCCGAGTTGATAGTCAGAATCGGATTCAAACTACTCAAATATCAGAAGTCGCAGTCAGAGTCGCATTTATTTTACCAACTCCACAGCCCTGAAATCCACATATCTTTCCTGACGACGCCTTTGAACCTTCACAGACTACTGAACGGCCTCAGTCTACATTGACAGTTGTTGGAAACCAAGAAGTTCCTGGAGTATCTGGAACCATTGGTAATAAAGCATCATCTTCTGCTGCTATTGACAAGGTTGATATTAACGATATAGGACCAGCGAATGATGAATCGTTTACTATTTCTGAAATAACGCCTTCGACTTCACCAAGGTCCACAGCAAAACAACTCATATCACCACAGGATATTATGCCTATACCAAAAGGAAGACTAATAAAGAAAACAGAGAGAAAACCTAGGAATAAAGGTAAAACGATGATCCTCACCAGAACTCCCAACTATGATTAACTGAAGAATGTAACATCCACTCCAAAGGCTACTCAAAGGGTTAAGAGAAAATTAAATGTAAACATAAATAAGAGCCAAGCTGCAAAGAAAAAGACAATAGATTCAGATGACGAGAACATCGTTTTTGAAGCAGAAAGCAACAAAGAAAAAGAAGATCGCAGTAAAGGTTTAACTGTTTTCGATGGTATTATACAAGAAAACAATTTCAATCTGGTAGAGTTGGAAGACCAGAAACAGAAAACAAAGAAGGATTTTGTCGCGCAAGTGAAAATGATTCATTTCTTGTTAAATTCATGGGGCAACATAGACAATATACTAATATTTTTGTATTTCCTGATGTTGACGATGAAAGCATCATTTACAGAAAAGAAATTAGGGGCAAATTAATTAAGTTTATGGAACTAAGACATGACAAAATTTGATTTCTAAACTAAAAGTACACTCAGTTCCAAAAAAAGTGATGCACTTGATTTTTGACCTAACATTTTTTCTTTTTTTTTAAACCAGTGGGCCAATTTTTAATTTTTGTTTATTTGTTGGTAGGTAATTCCTTTGTCTTTCAAAAAAATAAAATAAAATAAAGAGGTGGAAATTTTTTCAAGGCCTCCTGGATGGTAGTGGAAAAACTCGAACCATGTTTTTTTCTTAATTTTTGACTCACCTTGTGTGTTAATCAAGTAATGGTATAGAAAGTGCCTTAATAGTAATGAGTAAATTAATTAAAAACACAAAGGAAAGAACAAAACAGCTACAAACACCAATAGGGTATCGAAATCTAGAGCCGGTAAAAGTAGATACACTAATGTACGCAGACGATATAGTGTTAATAGCAGACACAAGAAAGAAGATGCAGAAACTAGTGAACATATGGACAGAAGAAATAGAACGAATGAAAATGGAAATAAATACAGAGAAAAGTAAGATAATGGTGATAAATAAGAAGCATGAAGACAAAACTACAGTAAAGTGCAAGGGCACAACATTGGAGGAAGTGACAACCTATGAATATTTAGGGAGTGTAATAACAAATGATGGCAACATAGACGCAGAATTAACAAACAGAGGGAGGAAGTCAACTAAACTCTACTATGCATTAAGACCACTGTTATCGAAGAACTAACTGAAACAAGAAATAAAAGTAAGAATCCATAATGTAATAACTAAAGCTGATAATTATATGCACTCAAATGTACAAAAATATGCGCATATATATGCATACATTTTATTGAGGATATGTACCCAATGTTATAATATATGCACATAATATGCTCTAATTTTTTTGAAAATAACTAGGAGTTTTCTAAATAATATAAAAATTTTAATTATTTTGTATAAGAATATCTATTTTTCTAATTTTTATTCAAAGACGTCATTTATTTTAACGTTTGACTATATAAACATGGACTACCAACGCCAACTTTACGTTGTAAGCAACATAAAAATGAGATTTCCCCTAACGTCGCCAGACTATTATTCACCCAACACTCGTGAAATGGATTCTATGTTGGTTGATTCCTTATACATTGTTTCTACAGGAGAAGTGGGGTTGCTGGCAGTCTATGTTTATATAGTCAAAGATTTTAACAGAGACTTCCCCTTTGCTCTGCTTATTTCGATACGCGCACTGCATTCCAGCTGCAGGAAGTAAAAGTATATATTTCAGTTGCACATAAAAATGTTATTAATAATTTAATGAAATAGTAAATTTTACAAAAAAATCTCTAAAAGTTACATACATTACAAATTATTGCTAAATATAACCAAATATGCAAAAATCCAGAAAGTATTCTCAAAATCGTATAAATATGCAAAATATGCAAAATGAAACTTGGCTTAAACGATTTGTTTTCACATAATTAGTATACATATGCAAAAAGTTTCGCCGGCATATCAATTATACAAAATATGCATTTGCATATAATATCAGCTTTAGTAATAACTATCCCAACACTATTATACGCATGTGAAAACTGGACGATACAGAAGAAACACGCAGGGAAGATAGAAGCTATGGAATGAAGCATTTACGAAGAATAGCTGGGAAAACAAAGTGGGATAGACTAACCAATAGAACAATAAGGGAAATGGTAGAACTGGAGTCAATAACGAGTAAGATACAAAGAAAACAACTTAGCTGGTTCGGTCACATGACAAGAATGAGCCCAGACAGATTGACCAGAAAAGTATGGGAAACAAAACACTATAAGAAAAGGAGAAGAGGACGACCTAGGAAGAAATGGATACAACAAATAGCAGAAATAGGAAAAGATAGAGGAAAAACAGTCAAATTTTCTTGAATATATTAAAAATTGGTGGAGCATAGTTAATGTAAAAAGTAAATTTAAAAGAAAAATTAAACGTAACCATTTCTGTAATCCTATAAAATCAATCACTGACGATAACATTGAACATTTAACAAAATTTATTGTATGGCTAGAAAAATGGCACTCTGAAACCGACATGGCAGGTCTTACTGTAGATACTTATAAAGCTATTAAACGCAGCACATCAGTGTTAATTGAATTAATAGATTATTGTTTTTCATTATTTAAAATAGATTATATTCTCCCTGGCAAATTTCAAAGTGATAACTTGGAAAAATGGTTTGGCCATTATAGAAATTTAGCAGGTTGTAGCTACAATGTTTCTTTGAAACAAGTTATTGAATCTGAAAAGAGAATCAGAATTGAAAATTTATTAAAAAATAGTATTTGTGATATAAATAACTTAAAGCTTTGTCTTTCCAATAATGAAAACGAAGATTATAATGCAGATATCACAGAGTTTATTTTTATTCTTCATTCAAATTATTTAGAAGAGTATAAACTGGATGAATCTACACAACTTTATATTTGTGGTTATACAGCTCATACTATACATAAAACAATAGTAGTTTATTTATCTAGAACGAAAAGTGACATTTTAAAGACGAGAAAGTTGTTTACGTCCGAGGCGTCAGCCGAGGACGGAATTACTTGCGAGGACCTTTAAAAACACTTTTCGTTCGTGGTGAATACAACGGTTTATTTCATACTGCAAGTTTAATGAATTTTAAATGAAAAGTTGTAAATCATTTCAAATGTCATGTCAACAACTGACGTATAATTTTAAAGTACTTGAACTTTAAAATTTTACATTAAAGTACTAGGACGTTAATGTTTCATTTTTTGTACAATAAATAAGTTTTAAAGTACTTGAACTTTAAAATTTTACTTTAAAGTATTAGGATTTTAATGTTCCATTTTTTGTACCATAAATAATCCGAAAAAGGTAATTTTTGACATCAGTATGAAATAAAAACAATTAAATGCTCTAAATGTAAAGCGTTGGCTGTTAAAACTGTAGGAAATGATGTGAGCAATAATTATTTTTCTTTTTTGCAAAGAGGAGGTCTCTGTACTGCTACCGATGCAATTAATTATATTTATTTTCACCTGTGTGCCATTTTCGATTTTATTATTTATTCAAAAGAATTGTAAACCAAATTCTTACCGAGCAAAAATCACCTAAATGTGCTAGCTTCTTTAGCAGCGGCAAGTTTAGAAAGTGACATTTTTTAAATTGATTTTAGTGGTGTGTGTACTTGTGGCACAACTTTTCGCAAAATATATTATAAGGCTGCTCTGACACTTAGCAATATAGTTTAAAATAATTATACAAAAAACAAAAATAATCTTCAGCATAGTTCAGGTATCCTAACAAAAAAAAGAAAACTATCTACTTTAAAATCTTAATATTAATTTAGTTATAACTTTGATTTTAATACGTATTAAAAGTGTGTATTGAGAGTGTGTACATTCTACGATTATTTATTTGTAAATTATTAATTCTTGGTTAAATAAATTAATCACACAAGTTTTGGGCTCTTTATACTTTATTTCCCTCGTTATTTCCCAAGAAATCCTTAATAGCAGTGCATGAAAATAACAGATAGATGGCTGCATTATAGGACTGCCATTGACAGTAAATGCGACGTTGCCATTGTTACTTCACGGCTTGTAACTGTAGGAGGCTGTGGTACATTCAATTAAATGTTAACCATTTCACTTTGCCCTGACTTCCCCAACATAGGCAAATGGAACATCAATAAAGTTTGCCACACAATTTTGATTTTTTATGGGAAGCAAAACACTCTGCACCCCTGAAGACCCTATTACAAGCAGAGCATTATATTGCATCTAACATAATATTACACGGTAGAGTGAGCTGGCAGCAAGGACATGTGTATTTACATTTCGCGTGTTGACGTTTATTGAAAAATTTTATTTTACACAAAAATAACCTGCCATAAACGCCGACGTTAAACTTACGATGACATAGTGGTTTTCCTCCAGAATTAAATTTGGGACAGCTCTATTCCTATCGTGAGGCCCTTCAAAATACGTCGTACTGCCATCTCACGAATTATAAACGACTATTGTATAATGTGTTAAATAATCCTGAAATTTCTGGATGTAGTCATAATTTCCCCCATTATTTAAATCTACTTGGCTGAACCTACATAGGCGTAATGCCCTATTAAATAAAAGCGTTTATTCTGATTGTAACTTAGACAACTTTTGATCCTTAGTCTCTAAAGGCAATGGCAATTACAAGGGCTGATGCAAGACACATATTGCCTTTAGTGGGCACAAGTATAATACCCCACTTCTTACAAAAAACATCAGTGTTAGTGCCAGTTAACCGTGCTCTGCCGTGACCTATGGGTAACGTTACCTTATCTACATTCAGGGTCATAGCGTCTTGTGAGAAGAACAGGGCGTTGCTCTGAAGGACTTTTTCAAAAGTGGCGAGAATCACTGCAACCGCCAGCTGATCAGCTTTTGTGAACGAGACCCCCAGTGGCTTTTCAGGGAAGTTATGATTCCTCAGCACTAACACGATCGGATGATTGGGTGTTTTGAAGAATATAATCTAAAAGCTCCTGGAATACCGCCTCTAACAAATATTTAAAGTTATAATCAGGAAAATGTAAATGTATATTCTGCTGAAATTACGTCTAGCCAAACTAGCGGATTTTCACCTTCCTTTACGGGCTTAAAGTTGAAAGTCACTGTCCTAGGTCGCGTTGTATTTTTTATGAGAGTTTGGTATTCTCGCTGAATGATAAAATACCTCATACCGCTGCGGGGCGCCCTATGCATCTGAAATTAAAAATATTAACAATCAATTGCAATACAGCAAAATACTTATAATTCCAAATACAAATAAGTAAAATGTATTTGTTAGCTTTTGAACATTAACGTTTCTAAATAAAAATCATGAATTGATGTGTAACAGCTTACATGAACCTCCAGTGCGTGGGCAACTGCGCTAGCATCATTTGAAGGCCCTTTGACGACCACTCTTGAGGTTTCATTGGGGCTACTTCAACCCCTAATTGATATGCCGGATTTCGACCTCTCTGTAAAAAACAGAGTTAAAAATGAAAATATAGCTTTTCTAAAAATGCTACTTCATAATTTGATTTGGAAAACGTGACTGGAGACCAGGAAGAAAGAGAACATGAAGCAGTACAGGTATTATAGAAACAAAGCAAAAAATGTATAGAAAAGAAAGAAAAACCATTGGATGAACAACAAACTTAATGAAATAGAAAGTGAGAACAAAAACAGTAATATGAGGAATTTCTATCAAAAAGCAAAAGATAAAAATAAGAGCATTTAAAAACAAAGATGGCAAGTCAAAACACAAAGAAAAAGAGATCAAAGACACATGGAAAGACCACTGACGCGAACTAAAAAACGAAGATAATGAACAAAGTCAACTGTAAAGAGAAGGAGAAGACAGGCCACAAATCGGAAAAATTGAAGGAGAAGGCGAACCTGAACCAACTATACAGGAGATACAGACAGTAATAAACAAACTAAAGAATAACAAATCGCCCGGAAATGATGGTATATCAAATGAACTACTAAATATTGGAATAGAAAAGACAACACGCCAGATGTACAAGATGATAAGCGAGATATGGAAAAAGGAAACAATGTCAAAAGAATGGAGAAGGATAATAACTCTGCTTTATAGGAAAGGAGACCCAGAAAACTGCCCCAACCACAGGGGAATTACGTTAGTTAACATGTTATACAAAGCTTTTACGCATGTACTAAAGAACAAACTGCAACCATACACAAAAAAGATAATCAAAGACTTCCAACAGAGATTTCGACCAGGAAGAGGCACAACGGACGCACTACATATAATGGAAGAAATAATGGAAAATGCATATGCCTATAACATCAAACTTCATATAGCGTTTCTGGACTTCAGAAGAGCATTCGACTCCATCAATAGACAGAAGATGATACAAGAGCTAAAAGAACCAGAAATTCTCAAAAAACTAGTAAGATTAGTAAAAATTACCCTGGAAGAGACAGAAGCAGCAGTAACGATAAATACAATAACAGACTCCATCAAAATAAATATAGGTGTGAAACAAGGAGATACACTATTACCAATATTTTTTACGATTGAGACAATTATCAATAAAAGGCACCCAAGTTATTGCATATGCCAACCGTGTAACGATAATCAGTAAAACAAAAAAAAAGAGCTGATAAGAGAAACTCAAAAGCATCTATACAGAAAGCTAAATAATATGACCTCCAAATTAATTAAGCCAAAACAAAATATATGAAGCACAAAGACAGGACATTCAGATAGAGCAGTACACATTACAAGAAGTAAATACATTTAATTATCTTGGCAACCTGATGAAATGCAGATAAAGGAACATTACAGAGAAACTATGAATACGAAAGCTTAAAAAATGAAAAGGACAGAGTAAGATATATAAAGAGAATTATCAAAAAAGAAGAAAGTGATATACAGTTAGAGTGGACCCTGATAGAGAACAGTATATAGGAAAGCGAAAAAGCAAATATAAAAGTAAAAAAGAGGGAAAGTCAAAAGAATGGTTTGATAAGAACTGCGAAAGAGTAAGTGGACAGAGAAGGAAAGCAAAATGGAAACTTCTACAGAATTATTCACAACTTAATGAATCTGAATATAAAGAGGCAAGAAACAAAGCAAAGAGTACGCTATGAAATAAGAAGAGAGAATCAATGATAAGAAAAATAGAAGAAATAGAGAAAAGTTATAATAGACAGAACGTAAGATTATTCCATAAGAAAACAGCGGAGATACAAAATAAGAGGAAAAAAGGTCCAATGCTAGTACATAATAAAAAAGGTGAAATTGTGGGTGAAGAGGAACTGATACTAAAGATATGGTCAGAGTACTACGAACAGGAATTATCAACCCAAAATATTGAAATTAAAAATACACAACAGCAGCAAGAACGGGATTTGAGTGAAATAAACCCGCCCACATTTGAAGAAATAAGAAAAATATAAACATTAAAAAATAATAAGAGTGCGGATGAAGATGAAATAACAGCAGAACTGATCAAATACGGCGGACCAAAATTAACAGAACGAATACACAAGCTTCTATTAAGTATATGGAAAAAATATTAAATGCCTACGGAATGGACCAAAAGTTTAATAGTGCCAATTTATAAAAAAGGCAATAGCCTAAAATGTGAAAATTATCACCCAATATCATTACAAAATGTAACCTACAAAATAATGGCAAAACCAATTGAAAACAGACTGAGACTGTATGCGGAGCGGGAATTGGGAGAGTATCAAAGTGGCTTTAGGAAGGATAGGTCGACTTCATATACATTCTCTGAGAATTACATAAAAAAAGTGTGAAAAAAAATACCAATTTACATAGCCTTCATTGACTTTAAACAGGCATCTTGATTACAAGGATAAAACAGAGTATAATCAAATGGATAGGCCATGTAATGCGAATGGAGAACAATCGAACACCAAAATCTGTTCTGATAGAGAGCCCATATGGGAAAAACCGCAGAGGAAGACCTAAACGAAACTGGAAACAGTGTGTAGAAGAAGATATAAAAGAACTGGGCATTACAGACTGGGAAAACCAAGCAATATGTAGAGAACAGTGGAAAGAAGTGATTAAACTAGCCATGGGCCTTAAAGGCTTGCAGTGCTGAAATATGTGTGTGGCAACCTGATCACAAGACCAGAACAGGAAAATAAAAGACTTAAAGAAGAATACAAAAGGCAACAAAGCCTTTTATGCCAATAAAGCCCCTTTAAACAGTAACCAGCTACAAAAAAGCAACAAAAATACGGATCTACCGTGAGATCATTTAAAAACGAGACGGAGAGTGCCATGGAATTCCTGATTTAGATTCGAACTTTGGTTTAGAGCCATTTGTCATTTAACTTAACCTCAAACAAGACATAAACTTTATTAAATGTCAAAAATTACAGTAAATGCAGCGTACATAAATCAAACAATTAGATATTCTCTGTCGGTTCCTTTGATGTCAAAATACCGATTTGGATGACCTTGAACGGCTCCTGGGGAGGTACTTTCCGATAGTACTAACAGATGGCGCCACAATTTCTGTCACATATGATTGGTAGCATACATAGTAACTGGCTCTGATTGGTAGAATTTTGTGCTGCCATCTGATAGTCAAGCTCAGAAATACCCCCCGAGTTGCTGTCCCAGGCGCTCTAGACAGGATTTAATATTTGGCATGAGTGTCTCTACTTGTTTGATGTATGTACGCTGGTAAATGTTCAAAGAATTGGAATTTCTGTCTTTGAACATTTACTGTAATTTTTGACGTTTAACAAAGCTTATGTCTTGTTTGAGGTTAAGTTATGGTTGTTAACCAAAGTTATGAAGAAATTCCATGGCACTCTCTGTCCACCTTTTAAATGATCTCGAGATACATGCCACTAATAAGGCCAATAGTAACGTACGAAATGCATACCTGGGCCCTGAAAGCAGCAGAAGAAGATGAGCTCAGAAAGTTTGAAAGAAGAATACTAAGAAATATATTAGGACCAGTAAAGAAGGAAAATGAACGAACTACAAGAAGAAATAAAAAGAAAGAATACAGTCAGATATGTGAAAACACAGAGACTGAAATGGTTCGGACACATTATGTGATGCCAACACAGTCGAGTCATCAGAAAAATAACAGAATGGAAACCAGAAGGGAAAAGGTACAGAGGAAGACCAAAAAACAGATGATGGGATAGTGTGCTGGAAGATCTAAGATTAGTGGAAATAGTAAATTGAAGCCACATCATATTATAAGTTATAAAGACCGGAAGATATGAGAACTAATCCACCTCGGAAAATGGATTTCATAACATCCAGAAAGGATAAGGATATAACCCTCATTGGGTTATGGAGCTTACATATAACTCCGTTTCATATCGAGAAGAGTTATGCAAATATTTTCATAAATGGAACTCCTGATAAAACAGTGATGTTATTATAACACAATAATAAATTTCTACTAATAGTCCAATAGTAATTTTGTAACGCTATCTTCCGTATAAATTTGGTTCAACAAATATTAAATAATATCTTCAAATTTATACATCGCTCATCTAAGCGTTATCGTAAACCACGGCGTGTCAATGTCCAAGGAGATAACGAGCGCAGGCCCCAGGCTGCGACGAAAGATACGGAAGACGCACAAAGGCAAACCGCGCGCCGCTCTCCCCACCTAGGAATTTTCCAAGGCATATAAAAGCAGTTGCAGCGCTCATTTCGGGAGACTTTTCCCGAGATTTTTCCAGAAAGATTCTTATTCTTAACCTGAAACCGATATCCTCTCCAGCAGGGCCGCGCCAAGCCAGTGTGCAATGTGTGCACCGCACACGGGCGGCCAAATTCA
Organism: Agriotes lineatus; assembly: GCA_940337035.1. Classification (NCBI taxonomy): domain Eukaryota; kingdom Metazoa; phylum Arthropoda; class Insecta; order Coleoptera; family Elateridae; genus Agriotes; species Agriotes lineatus. The sequence goes on from CALNHX010001465.1 coordinate 41,233, forward strand.
GGGGCGGCCAAAAAGATTTAAAAATTATATACAAATTACAAAAAAAAATAAAAAATGTACAATTTTTTTTACTTTACAAATTTTAGAAATTCATAAATATGTACCTACCTATATAGGTATAAAAAATGTTTATTGTGTAAATCTGTAAATGAACACCTGATAATATGGTTACATGGATTATTGTTTATGTAAATTCTCGAAGTTAGTTTTTATTCCGTGGCGGCTAATTGTTAAGCGAAGCCAACTTGAAGGAACGCTTTTCATGCATCTTTATGCAATGATTACAAAAAATCCGGATATTTATCAGAAGCAACAAAACGTGACTTTTCAGAAAACTGGCGGCTGGCAGCTTTTATTGACTGTGAAACATATCGTATTTATGAAGTAGGTATTTATATTATTTTTGATCGGGGTGGCGGCGATCTCTTTTGTCGGTAAGTACCTAATTGTTTAAAGCCGATTTTAAGAAATATAATATTATATTATGCTTACATTAATGCTGTGGTAATATGGGTGCAATGATAATTATTTGGTCATTTAATTTTTGAATTGGCTGCAGAGAAGATCGAGTAGAGAAAATTAATTTTGTTAGTGATTGTGTTTTGAAGAAAGTTGAAGAAAAGTTATAAATATGGTAAGTACCTACATACATATCAATCATATATCAATCAATACACAGATAGTTACCTACATATTCTTAAATTGTATTAAGTAATAAAATTGTTATAATTTTTCTAGAACAGAAAAACGAAAAGGCTGTCGGGTTTTCAGTATCGAAAACAAAGTCTACAAAAAAAAGAAGAAAAGAAAAAACTGGCCAATACTTTAGAAAGATATTTGAAGCCAGAAAATGTGTCAGCGGAAGCATTAGAATCAAGCTCTAGTTCTCTTTCCGGGCCACTTAATGAGCCGTGCGTCCAAGAAGTCGAAATGGAAATTATGAGGGAAGATTCCGAATCTGGGGAAGAGAAGGTGACTTTATCTGACTCGGAGTTTCCAAAACCAGAGAGAAGAGAAGTTGGTCACGCTGAAGAAGCCAGCACGTCATCCTCATCAAGGCTTTCTGAACTAAAGAAATTTGGCTGCTCATCAGATTCACAGCAGTCGCAGCAGGACACAGCAACCTCAGATGATCCTGGAGAGTGGCCTGAGATAATATCAACAACATTAACAAAAATTTTAGTAGAAAGAGGGCCTGTTCAGGTAACGCAATTTAATTTCCCAACTAATGAAAATTGTCGAAGGTTTTCGAAAAAATATGTCTACCGTTCTCTTCCAAATGGAGAAGAAATTAATAGACCGTGGTTAGTTTATTCAATAAAAAATAATGCAGTTTATTGCTTTTGTTGTACAATATTTGGCAAAATTAAAAACAATTTTTCGCAAAAGGAAGGTGTTTCTGACTGGCAGCATTTGTCACTATTGATTTCAAGGCACGAAAAAAGTGATACTCACAATGCAAATGTTAAAAATCAGTTAGAACTTATAAAATTTTTATCAAAAGAACAAACTGTAAACCAGACGCAACTACGTTTATTGAATGCAGAAGCAAAGCACTGGCATGCTGTGATTGAGAGAATAATTTTAATAATACAATATTTGTCACGACAGTGTCTTGCTTTACGCGGGCAATCTAATAAATTATTTGAAAGCAATACCGATAATTTTTTAAAAGCTGTTGAGATGATCTCAAAATTTGATTCTGTTATGTCAGAACATGTGCTTCGGACTCAAAAGTCACAAAAAGATGAAACACGAATGGTAAATTATTTAGGGGACAAAATTCAGAATGAGATAATAGATGTCATTGGTAACAAAATTAGAAATAATATTTTGGATTTAATTAGAAAATGTAAATGCTATTCTATCATTCTTGACTGTACACCGGATATTAGTCATATCGAACAAATGACTATAATTTTTAGATTTACAATGTTGAATGAGTCCTCAAAAAAAATTGAAACACGCGAGCATTTTATAGAATTTTGTCCTATTAATGATTCAACTGGAGTGGGTTTAAGTGATTTTTTAATGAATTTACTTTCAAAGTTGAATTTAAATATTTACGACATGCGTGGCCAAGGGTAAGATAATAGGGAAAATATGCGCGGCAAACATAATGGTTTGCAAACAAAAATTTTAGAAATAAATCCGCGAGCATTTTTGTGCCGTGCACAGCCCATACATTAAATTTAGTAGTGAACGATGCTGCTAAAGTTTCTTTTGAGACTTCTGGTTATTTTGATATAGTTCAAGAATTATTTGTTTTTTTTTCTGCGTCGGTAAAAGGATGGTCAATTCTGAAAAAACACACAACAAATTTAAATTTAAAACCACTTAGTGATACACGGTGGTCTAGTAGAATAGACGCTGTGAAGCCCCTGCGTTACCAAATTGGGCAAATATATGATGCATTGGTAGAAGTAATTGAAGATCGTTTATCCGTACAAGACCACAGTGCTTCACATCAAGCTAAATCTTTGGCATTAAAAATTCAGAGTTATAAATTTTTGTGCTCAACAATTATTTGGTACAATATTTTAATCAAAATTAATGTTTTGAGCACGATGATGCAAAATCCTACTATAAATATAAAAACTTGCTTAGAGCATTTTAAAAATTTGTTAGATTTTTTCTTAGCTCTTCGATCAGATGAAGAATTCAATAATGTTCTTACTGACGCTAATACACTTGCGGATGAACTCGGTATTGAACCTAATTTCCCTGCTGTTCAGTCTGTTAGACCACGAAGAAAACCCAGACAATTTGATTATGAACACAGTGATGAACCAATTATTGATCCAAAAAATTATTATAAAGTTAACGTTTATTTTAATATATTAGATCAAACTTTATCGTCTTTAAGACAGATTTGAGGGAATAACAAGATATGATACTATGTTTGGATTTCTCTATAATATATTTGATTTAACGGAAAACGAGCTATTACAATGTTGTAAAGATTTACATCTTCATCTAACTGATGATTCTAGAAAGGAATCAGAGGTAGATGGAATAGAATTATTTGAAGAGATAAAATCTTTAAAATTACATCTTAAACCTACTTCAGCTGAAAAGCATCAGTTAGAGCCCCAGTCCATTCTTAAATATATTTTTGAAAATCAGCTCATAGCATCATTTCCAAATATGTCAATAGCTCTTAGAATATTACTCACGTTACCAGTTTCAGTTGCGTCTGGTGAGAGATCTTTCTCCAAACTAAAAATTATTAAAAATTATATGCGATCCACAATGTCACAAAGCAGATTAAATAATCTGTCTATAATAGCAATAGAAAGCGACACGATGGATTCCATCGATTTAGAATTAGTAATTAAAGAATTTGCGAAGAAAGAAGCTAGGAAAGTTGCTTTTTTATAATTTTCTAAAATTTTGTTGTTTTTTTATTAATTTTATTCCACTATTTTTTTTAATTTTATTGTTAATAAAACTTTTTTTAAATTTCTGTTTTTCACTTAAATTAATTTGATTTGTTACAGTTAAACTAGGTATGTACTACATAAAATTTATATTTTACAACAAAAATGTAAATTTTGGGGCGGCAAATTTGGCTCTGCACACAGGCGGCCATTGATGCTGGCGCGGTCCTGCTCTCCAGCATTACCCAGAGAATCTGTTCCGAAGCTAGTTTGATCTGGCAGGGACACATGTCAATAAGAGTATAATGTAAATGCAGTGCAAAGCCAATCACAGAACAATGTGCCAATGTCGCCATGTTAATTATTAGAGGGAAACTATAGTTTTGGACATCTTAAAACTTTTCGCAATTCCCTTTGCAACAGCGGTTCTAAATGGAAACTGAACTAAAATACATGAAACGCGCTGCTGAAAAAGGATACTAAAAGAGAGCAAATTTAATAACAAATAAGAAATTCTATATAATTGCAAAATAAACAAAACGACTAACCCAATTACTGACTATAAATCACTAACCTAACACTTTTTGGTTACCTGCATCACGACGTTTGTTTTGAGAACTGATCACTTAGATACGACACTTACGCCCAACCACTGAAGTAAACTACAGTTTAGTGCGCCCAACAAATATACGTATCCAGTTACGTCGCAGTAACGTCATCGCTCCGCCCAAAAACAGCTGATCGAGGACAACCTTTGTATGGTTTGTTATGGGGCTTCTGGTACTTTTTCGATTTTTAGGCAAAAATCGACCACTTTTTAGACGATATAGGTAGGAATCTGACTGTACGATCAGAGCGATCGTCCAAGACCGACCAATTTCAAACACATTACTTATATGACTAAGCACACACTGCTGCGTTATACAAGCCATGCTGTTGGAGATTTGGTAACCCTGCTGGTAGGCCAATTTTTGTACTGTTTACATATTTATAAATATTCGTTCAAATGCGGCGTGTTATTAAATATTAATATGCTAGACTGCTCTGAGATTGAAGAAATACATTTACTTATATTACTGTATTCTTCTTGTTAAGTCAAAGTAAAATTGCTGCTAGTATTTATAGATTTTTATGAAGTATTTCGCTACAATCAACCGAGTTAACAATCTAACCTTTATTTTAGCGCATTTCTTGTAACTTCTAATTTTATATTTAGAATGCCACGAAGACGCTGTGTACCAACCACGACAGTAGCTTAAAAGAAAATCACATGCAAACTATAACAACATTTTCTTTTCCAATGGACGAGATCCGAAAGAAAGCATGGCTTAGTGCAAATACCAAGAGAACGTTGGACCCCAACAAAAAGTGCTGTCGTGTGTGAAATACATCGTAATGGAAAAGACATTTGAAAGCGTTAGAAATAAGAGTGGGGAACTGCAGAAGCTGATTCTGCATTACCCTCGATTAGCTGACAGTGCTGTCCCAAGAGTATTTCCAAATTTACCAGCATATTTGCGGTCAAAAGCGCCTCAAAAAAGCACAAATCCTGAATGTAGAAAAAAACAAATATTGGAAAGACATGCACAAAAAGTGAAAGTGTTTTTAAATGAAGACCTCAGCAGTTTTTCGAAGTTTATGGAACAATTTACAACACACAAATTTAGATGTTACCGAGCAGAGAAGTTTATTATGTTCAGATAAGATTATTTACAGTAGCACCACCATAATTATTGCATATACTCTTAATCAGCAGTGGTGTATAGAAAATTACAAACTTTAAAATAATTACAGAAATGTTCTTTTATTCATGAGTTGCATAGGTTAAGTCGTTTAATTTTTATAAATATACTGTTACATGTTTGTATTACTTGAGTATGTAAATAAATGTCACAATTACAGAAGGTATCTTTAGTTAATTACAGAGTAACATACGATAAAGAGTAAACCTGTGCTCTTTTAAGCAAAACTATTTCAAATTGAAGTATTGTAATTTAGGACTACCAACTACCAGAGATGCAATGTTGCCAAGTCTAGCAGCATGGCTTGTACGTGTATTAGGCAGTGCTACTACCAAACGTAAACAAACACACCTAACGTAAAATTATTTTGCGAATACCATAGTTCATTGAACAAAAATATAATAATAGAAATGCATTACCTGTCAAACAGTGGTCTGAGCAAACTGAAACAAATCTAATCTTTTGTGGTGTCAAATAGTCAAATCTACTCTTCTGAGAGTCTTCACCCACAACTACTTTCTTTTATGCCTTCAGGGATATCTCGATCTCTTCTATCTCGCACACCAAGAAATACAAAATATTTCTTTTTAGTCTCTTGGTTACTTCTACTTGAACACGCACACACAGCACAAAATCTTGGCATTTTTGCCGGTTTCGAGGTTATGTTTTTTATTCACTATCAAATATGTTAGGTACTTAACCAACTTTTGGATTAAACTAGACACCCTCTCATTAAACTATTTTGCAGAAATAAAGATTTATTTATTATTATTATTAAAGTCCATAGCTTTCTTCGATTTTCAACTAAAAAGAGTATTTTAACCTGGAATACGAAAATCTTAACCATTTGTCGGTGGTCATTGATACCTACATTACTACCAAAGGTTGCAATACAAATGGAGTGCTGCCTTTATCTGTTTACAGAGTTAATAAAAACACATACCTACTGCTGTATTAAATAATAAAGAAACAAGGTATCGACATACACGTTAGCATATAAGCTTGGTAACCGCAGAAGCAGTCTGCATACTGGATGACGTGCCACCTTCCCCTGCTCACCAGCGTTGCCAGATCCTCAGTTATAAATTATGGTAGCAGCAACATCCATTTTATGGTATTTGGAAACAAATTATGGTATAGTTAAGCTTTATTTTCAGGTAGTATTTTTATTATTAGACATATTATACAGGGTGCTCGGTAAAGAATGAGCCAAACTTCAGATATAGTTAACTTCGACAAAAATAAGCTGATTTAACCCAACTTACCTTAGTTCAAAAGTTAGTACTAACGGAGCTACAGGGTGTCAAAGTTGAAAAAAATAAATAATTTTTTTTTAATATCTTTCGATCACTTCCAGCTAATTTCACGAATTTTCGTATTCGGGGTTTGTTTGGCATGAGAAATTCAAATGTATCAACGATTCAGTTGTATCTTCTAGAGGGCGCTACAAGCGACCATTAGGACACTGATAAACAGCTGCAACTTTTTTGTGCCAGGGTGTATGTTATTTTCGAACTTCTCATGCCAAAAAACCCCCGAATACGAAATTCCGTGAAAACACCCTCTCACATGTGGTCATGTGGTAGGGATAAAATATCTAGTGTAAATTTAGACATTTTCTCCATGTTTGAAACTTGATCGTGTTTCTTTAAAATGGAAATACCTGTAGTTATTTCTTTGATGTTACATGCAGGACATACCGCTTTTTTCTTATCTGCAGAAGATTTTAACCAATTATTGAATTCTAGAATACGTTCCAGTCCAGGCGATATTTTTGAACAATTTGTTTATGCTTTTGTTGCCGTTTGCCTGAACTGCTTTTTTCTTTTCGGTATCGTATCCTGATTTCACTACTATCGACCTCTATTCTCACATTCAATCACTGGAAACCACACTATATTTTAATATAACAAAAAAATCAAACTATAAATAATCTTATCCATGTACACTACGTCCTACGTACAGTGGTACTTGTGCTACGAGATGAATTTAGAATATACTAAATTCGGTAAAGCACAGCCCAAGACACAAGACTGAACATCCTCCATCCACCAATAAAAACGATAACGAACCATCATGAAATAATACCTAATACCACGCATGACCTTAACCACAAAACAATACCTTAACGCTACCTACCGTTTTAGGGGAACCCCTTAATCAAATGTCTGTGCCTGTTACTCAGCAGACGAATAATAACGCATAATTTCATTTTTGGAGGTGGAGATTGACGTCTTGCTATAATTTTTGCATTTTTGGTATCATATGGTGTGAACTGTAAATTATGGTATATTTTAGCTAAATTATTTTTGATGGTATCCAGCTCGAAATTATGGTATAAATACCATAATTATGGTATGTCTAGCAACACTGCTGCTCACTCACTTCACTTCAGAGTTACGAGGCAACCTAGTTTTACTTACTACTAGTACAGGAGCTGCCGATCACTCATATCGTACATACTTCTGTCCAGTAGTGGATGATTATAGTAATATTTAACAACTGTCAACCCTACCTTCCTCCTTAGCTCAATTCTTTTTTGACTAACTTTGACTGAATACATAGTAAGCGATATTTGCAGTGTACTCTGTTCATCATTGGAATTTGTAAAATATCAATAATATTGTAGATACAGCTCATAATTCAAAAACCGTTCGATTTATTAGAAAAACCGTTATAGCAAAAATTGTTTATTAGTTAAGATCAAGCAGATATAAAAAAAACAAAAATGAGCTTTGATTTTTGAAACGTGTAGTATATTCAATAACAATGCACATGCAATATATCTACGAAATTCTTTCCTTATTCTAATTTTTTCAAGGTCAAAACATATTTTTCTACTTTATAACACCGATTTTCGATGTTCAATATGAATGCCTCCATTGATTACACTATTTTCAACCAGCAATATTAAAAAATCACAGTTTAGGAAAACCACAAAAAACTAATTTTAAAGTAATTTAGAGGAAGCGATAACAAATTCCGGTTTGTTTGTATACATAAATAATAGGTTTAATTTTGTTACAAAAATTTTTATTAAAAAGGAAAATGCTTATCTGGTGCAATGAGGTCTTTAGTGGCGCCGTCGTTGTTTTACTTTTATAAATTATTTGCCCTTTTGTTGCCAGTTAGCTCAGTTTACGACAAGAAACCTCTCACTCTTATCACAGTCCTGGTTACAGATAAATCAACGCAGCAAAGCTTCGAAAGTTGACACAATCTGGCTTGTAACACTGAATATATACCCCCGCAACAGCAACAACAGCAGCACTTCCAACTTCAACAACCACCCATCCAAATGCAATCGCAGCACTCACAACACACTTATCCCACATACTTAATGCAACAATCAAATCAACAACTCACGACGATCAATGGCAAATTCCAAACGCAAGAAGGACAAAACGTAATGGTTCCGAACTACACCGCGATGCTAAACAAACAAAAATATCTGATCACTGGCTTAACACCCCAACCACCTCTAACAGATATCAACCTCTCGCCAATTCTAATCCTGAAGAAAAGACAGAAGAAATAAAACCACCGCCAATATTTATTTATGGCGTAAATAATTTGAAACCCCTAACAGACATGTTGGAAGAAAAAGCCAAAGACAATTATGTTGTTAAATTAATCAATAACACACAAGCTAAGGTGCAACTAAACAAAGCTACAGATTATTGCACAATCATAAAAATACTTAAAGAAAAAAACACAGAATTTCATACCTTCCAACAAAAGGACAAGAAGAAGTACAAAGTAGTACTGCGAGACATGCACCCCACAGTCGAAATCAAAGAATTAGCAGCTGAAATAAGTAACCATGGCCATAAAGTCCTGAACATACACAATATCAGACACAGAGTCACCAAAAATCCATTGCCAATGTTCTTTGTAGAACTAGAACAGGCAGACAACAATAAAAAAATCTTCGATATAGAATTTCTAATGAAATCTAAAATAAGATTCGAACCCCCAAGAGTCAAAAGAGACATAATTCAATGTCTAAAGTGTCAAAGATTCGGTCACTAGAAAAATTACTGTCACAGAACGCCAAGATGCGTTAAATGTGCAGGCGAACACCTAACGGGAAACTGCGAAAGGAAAGTTAAAAGTCAGGATGTGAAATGCATTAACTGTCAGGGTAGCTACCCAGCGAACTATCGCGGCTGCATAGTTGCAAAAGAAATTCAGAGAAGAAAATATCCTCCCTTACGTCCAAGGCCGACTGATACTCAGTCCAATTTTGTACAACAAGGAGTATCGTATGCCCAAAAAGCATCAGACAATATACCAGATTACAACAAAACCAATATTCCACAACAATCTACACAAATCCCACCCCAACAACAAACAGATAACAAGCTAGAGACACTTATGACAAAACTCATGGAAAGAATGGACACCATACTCAACCTACTTACAACCATGATTAGCAAAATGAGTCACAATGCCTAATATCCTAAAAATTGCTTTATGGAACGCCAATGGCCTTGCTCAACATAACCAGGAGGTTAAATCATTCTTATCACTTTACGACATAGACATCATGTTAATATCAGAAGCTCACTGCACAGTCAACTTTTATATGAAGATACCAAGGTATACAATATACACTACTCCTCATCCTGATGGCACTGCTCATGCAGGGACCGCACTCATCATAAAATCCTCAATTAAACATTATGAATTACAAAAATTTCAATCCGAGTATCTCCAAGCTACTACAGTCGCAGTAATGGAGAAAAACAGAGATATCATATTCTCTTCTGTATACTGCCCTCCACGACCCACTATTAAAAAGCAGCAATTTGCATCCTTCTTCAATACACTTGGGCCTACGTTCATAGCCGGTGGAGATTACAACTCCAAAAATCAAATATGGGGGTCGAGAATTACATTAACTCGAGGAAGAGAGCTGTACAAAGTAATAGAAGAGCATAACTTACACTACCTAAGCACATATGAACCCACGTATTGGCCAACAGATCTCAACAAGATTCCAGACCTGTTAGATTTCTGCGTCATCAAAGGAGTCTCAACAAACTATTTAAAAGCTGACTCTTGCTGGGATTTGTCCTCCGACCATTCACCAGTACTTATTACATATAGCGCAGAAGTATTAAAAGTTCAAAAGCCAGCAAGACTATCTTCTAGAGCCACAAACTGGAATTACTTTCGAGAATTAATTACAGAAAGAATTCAATTAAGCATTCCCTTAAAAACAGAATACGAACTGTACAGTGCCATCGAACACTGCAATCAGACCATACAAAAAGCAGCTTGGGAGGCTACTCCAGTCCACGAAACTCAACAAGTATCAGAATACTGTCCGACAATCATTAAACAAAAACTAAAAGAAAAGCGAAAATTAAGAAGGATCTGGCAAACCACAAGAAATCCCAGAAGTAAAACCCTACTCAATCAAGCTACGCGGGAATTAAAAAATCTCCTGTCCACCATTAAAAATCAACAAGTGCAAAAATACTTAACAAACCTAACTCCTACTGAAGACACCAGTTATTCTTTATGGAAAGCCACGAAACATCTAAAAACATCAAAACTACCAATTCCACCCATTAGAAAACACGACAACACCTGGGCAAGAACAAATCAAGAAAAGACAGACGCTTTCGCAGATCATTTGACTTTAGTATTCCAACCACACGACAAATCCTGCCACGCAAACGAAGAAACACCTATACATCAAACTCTCAATGAGTCTAACAACGTCCCTCAACCTATAAAACCTGTAAAAACTAGTGAAGTCAAAGCTATTATAAAAAAGCTGAACTCAATGAAAGCTCCTGGTTACGACCTAATTACAGCCAAAATCCTAAAAGAATTGCCAGAAAAGGCAATTAAACTTATAACCTACATATTTAATGCAACCCTTCGATTACGAACGTTCCCAGATCAATGGAAAGTGGCGCAAATTGTGATGGTACCAAAGCCTGGCAAAACCCCAGAAGAGGTCACCTCATACCGACCAATCAGTTTGCTACCTATCTTATCCAAAGTGTTTGAAAAGATACTCCTGCAAAAGATAAAACCGATACTAGACCAAAAAAACCTCATACCAAAGCACCAATTCGGCTTCCGGGAAGGTCACGGCACTATAGAACAAGTGCACAGGGTAGTCACAAAAATAAACCACGACCTGCATCTAAAAAGATACTGCTCGTCGGTATTTTTAGATATTAGCCAGGCCTTCGACAAGGTCTGGCATACCGGATTGTTATACAAAATAAAGAAGGCACTACCGCTAGAATACTATGAGCTGCTGAAAACATACCTGTCGGAAAGAAGTTTTTATGTAAAATTCAAAGATGCACAATCATCTATACGCCCAATTCAAGCAGGTGTTCCCCAGGGCAGCATTCTGGGTCCTGCGTACATACATACGCAGACGATACTGCAATTCTCGCATCACACAACGATCCTCAAACAGCATCGCAGATACTTCAACAAAATCTCAGAAAAACAGAAGAATGGCTCAAACTATGGAGAATACGTGTGAATGAATCAAAGTCAGTTCAAGTAACCTTCACTCTACGGAAAGAAACTTGCCCACCGGTAACATTGAATAACACTCTCATACCACAACAAGACAGCGTAAAGTACCTAGGGATTCATTTAGACCGACGCTTGACCTGGAAGACTCACATAATAAAGAAAAGATTACAACTTGGGCTAAAACACCGTAGCATGTACTGGATGATAGGAAGAAACTCTCAGTTATCACTTCAAAACAAAATACTACTCTATAAATCAATTTTGAAACCAATATGGACTTACGGAATCGAGTTATGGGGGTCTGCCAGCAACTCCAACCTGGAAATTTTGCAGAGATTCCAAAATAAGGTAATACGGTTAATAGCCAATGCTCCTAGGTACGTCCCTAATTGGCTACTACAACAAGATCTACCTGTTCCTTCAGTTAAGGAAGAAATTCTACGCGCCAGTACCAACTACCAAGCAAAACTTAGTGCCCACCCCAATGATTTAGCTGCTGCTCTTCTAGAAAGACAATTTGACAAACGACTCCAAAGATTCGACCCGCTAGACCTAGTTAATAGATTTACCTAAGATTAGTTTTAGAATTTCTAAGTTTAAGTTAATTTCGAGCTAATGCAATCATAATTTATTATAAGATAAAGAAGTAGTGCTCAAGGGTATTACTTCCTCATGTTATGTAAAAATACAAATCATTTACTGAATGTTAATGTAATTAACAGATTGTAAATATTCAGAGCAATAAACACGTGAAAAAAAAAATTCATTAAATGCGGTCTTGATTTTCTTATGTCAAATTTTAAGAATCTTTTTACTTCCCTCGTCTAAAAGAGGTCTGCCTGTCTGTCTGTCTGCCTGTTGGCGGTATAACTCAAAAATTATTTGTCGGAGGAAGATGATATTTTGCATACACATTATATATATACCTGGCATAAAACCGTGAAATTTTCAGACAAATATATACAGGGTGAGCACCTTAAAAACATTTTTGTTTATTTTTACGTCAATTTTGAAATAGAAGGAAGCAATAATTTTCACATAGGTCAGGCTTTACAATTGCCGAAAGTAGGACTCAACAGATACAGGATAATGTCACAAAAGCGTCGAAACGTTTCAACAATAAGACAGTTCTCTTAAATAGAGACGCGCGACGCAGCGATGCAGTTACGATCGCTGCGCAGATGCCGTTACGATCGCTATGTAGATGCGGCGGGTTCAAACCCCAGCGGAATACGTTTTTTTTTTTAAATTTGCAAAATGACTAATTCGCGCAAGGGAAGTTCGGTGTAAACCCATTTACAGATTTTTTATTCTCTATTCAACACTGTACCACACATCATGGTTTAATTCCTTTTGGAATATTTTTTGACCATCATCAAGAAATTTTTGGATACGGACCTGTGTCCTACAGCACTTCATACGTTGTTTCAGCTTTTGTAATTTAAGGAAAGGTGTACTATGCCACACTGCATATTTTTTATCCTTAATAATCGCGTATGGTTTGGAAATACAAATAATCTTCTATAGTAAATAGTTAACTTATTGATTTTTAAAAGTTTATAAACAATAATTCAAATTAGAAATAGAAATAAACACATCCAGTGTGGCTCATTAGTTATTTCCTTAAATTGCAAAGCTATAGAATGCCCTATATTTCGGTAGTTTAAGAGTTTTGCGTTAAAATGCTAATCGTTTTAATGTAAAGTTGTATAGATCTAAAGTTAACTGTTGTGGAAATATTAACAATTTTATGCAAAAAAATGTTGAATTTCAGGAGGCTGCTGTTACAGCAAACAACTGAGTGAAAGAAAACGTTATCAAAAGATTATGCTGTCTGTGAATTACTTTTCGAGTGTAAAATGGTGGCTCTGAGCATTAATGCTATACAGGGTGCTCAAAATTTACAAATTTAATAATTAATTTTTTTTTAAATACAACGCCCTGTATATTTTTATATTTTTGAAAAGCCCTTCTAATAAGAGTTCTTCTGATATCTTACTTGCTTTCTGTTTAATTTCAATTAAACATATTCAATTTTTATTCTAAAAATGAGAAATGCATACTAGCCATTCAATGCCCTAGTTCATAAAGAGTTCAGTGTATTATCGCAACTGCAAGATTAGCAAAATCGCTAAAGGAGCTCATAGTGGCCTTGCTAAACGCTGACGGTTTGTTATCACATACGAGAACAACCTTTTATACTTTGAAATAATGCAATTTTAGTAGGAAGCGATATGTAAATGGTGTACATATAGGCCGAGAATTTATAATAAAAACAATCAGCATTAAGTGTTTGATTCATTAACATTGAGGTACAGCTTGGTCCACGAGGGAAGGCGAGCGGCTGGCGCATGCCGATCGACAGCGGGTAGACACAAATTCGTAAAATATCAAATGCAGTGGCGTAGTGCTTCCGCTATTTCTTATCAATTGGTAGGTACCAATATTTAATTTATTCACATGTTTGGATGTTTAGTATGATATGAGGCTGGCATATGAGCATGGGTCATTCTTTATCAAATTCATAAAACCGGCCCATTTAAAAATTTCCATCCGCCGGCAAGACGGCTCGACCTCGCCCTTAATTTACAGAAATTTTTCTCCCGGCTAAAGCAGATTGCAAACACAAACGCATTACAAAATTGGCCGTCGCTGAGCATATTTTTACAAATGGGCACACTTTAGAATTCGAACAGGCCAGAGTACTTGCCAGAGTACCTCAGTAATTCCCAGGAATGATACGTGAAGCCATAGAAATAGAAAAACATCCAAATAATATAAACAGGGAAGATAATTTTAGACTTGGATTCCTGTCATTCACGGTCTAAAGCATTGCAACCATCGATCGTCAGCCGGTCACGCACCGTCGCCTCAAAGTGCATTGGACTTGAACGACCAATTAACGTTACGCCGTTTAGTACGGCTGGCACAGAGGACTATAAATACATCCATACCGCTCTCCAGCTCTTAGATCAATTTTGACTCTGATGATGGAAACTGCAATGTTTTGCTAAACGTTATTCTATATGGGTGAACAAACAGTAAAGAGGTCAAATATGCCTACGTACCCTTGTTCACAAGGTACTCTAATAACACGGATCAAATTGTGACGGGCCGAGTATATTTTAATTCGTTTGCTTCAATTTGTTCACTAAACGACCGGCAACTTTTCTCGCGCCTCGGTTGCCTATCTGGTATTTCTTTAAATTTTGGAATTGCAGTGCATGCACTCTTTCGGAGCATGTACATTCAATGCAATTTCCAGCTTTTATTTTGGAAAACGAGAATTTCTAAATCCTCTTCCGAACTACAAGTTGCACATAATCCGGTGCGTGATTGAATTTTGGTATCATAATCATCATAATCATCATAATCATAATCATCATCATAATCATCATAATCATAATCATCATCATAATCATCATAATCATAATCATCATAATCATAACTCTATAATAAAGCAGAACAGTTCCCAAGGTCAAACATATCAACTCGTGGTCTATGCGTAGTTACGAATGTGGGCGGCGTCTTGATATTAGCAGCGTTGCCAGACCTGGTACAATTCTAAGAATCTGGTACATTCTGAAACCGTTTCCTACAAAAGTACATTTTTAAAACGGGCATGCGCTCAGTCTGGCAACCCTGCATATTCTGACCCGAGTCGTGCCGACCTACCGATGCCATCGGTGACGTAACCGATCCTTGCCGTTTATGTTTGTAAAAGTGTGGTTAAAGTTTACAAATGGAAACAAAATTTATTTTATGTACAAGAATCTGATGAAATCGAAAATACTGCAACGTGCATCCAAATGGAAGGTGTATAAGTCAATGATAAGGCCAGTGATGATCTACGGGTGCGAGACGTGGTCGTTAACAATGAGAGACCAAAACGCACTACGAACTGCAGAAAGAGCAATAATGAGGAAGATATGGGGCCCAGTGCAAGATATGAATGGCCCACGGCGTAGAACGAACGTGGAATTAGACGTGCTAATAAGTGGTGCAGATATAGTGCGTCTTGTGAAAGCACAAAGACTCAGGTGGTTGGGGCATGTCGAGCGGATGGCGAGTGACAGGGCAGTAAAAAGCGTTTTCGAATGGAGGCCGGACTACGGAAGGACCAGGGGAAGACCCAAGGAAAGATGGCTAGACGGTGTTCAGCGGGACTTGAGAACCTTAAGGGTGCTCAACTGGAGACGAGTCGCACAGGACAGAGCCCGGTGGAACAACGTTGTAAAGGAGGCTAAAATCCACAAAGGATTGTAACGCCGGTTAAGTAAAGTAAGTAAATTGTAGCAACTGTTGAATTTGAAAAGACGTCATTATTATCAAAGCAAAATCGTTGATATCAAGAAGCCCTAAATCACTTTCAACACCTTGTTCTTTATACCGGGTGGCCATAAGTACCTGCTACCTGATATCACATTACCTTTGGAATCAACACCGCTTTATTAAAGCGATGAATACAACTAAACTAATAAATGTCATTAATGTCATCACAACTAAAATTCCTGTCTGTCAAAAATTATTACTGATTGCAATAAATAATGGAGTTAGAACAGGAGATTTTTATAATCGAGTCGTAGGCTAAACTGCAGAATCCGGGGCACATTCTCCTCCTCTTATTGCATTTTATTACATTACATAGGTACCAATACTTATTGTAATTGAAATATAATACTAACCCAACATTTATAAGTAGCTAATTCCATGGCTACCGAGATCTCAGATATTTATGGTCACCCGGTATAACAATACTGGACACTCGTCACATAGACTTTTCGTATCTTCAACCCACAATTTTATGTATTTGTACTATAATCTATACCTACAAAAATCTCTTAGGCCAGCTACAGTAGGATCGGCCTGCCGAAAAAATCCAAGTGAGCTGAGATTTTGCATACACCTTTGACATTACAAATAATGTCTCAAAAGTCCCCATCGATATGGCGCTTGCGATTTGAGTTATTCAACGTCAAAGGTCACAGAAATAAGTTTTTCGCAAATATCTCGCTTTCTATGGGTCGTATGACTTTTTTAGTTATTACAAAAAATGAAGGCTAGGAAATTCTCTACAAAAAAGATTATACAGGTGCTTTACGTACAACTAACCATTCAGTAAATAACACACTGTTGAGTTTTGCAGACGGGTTTTACTTCCTTTTACGATAAAGGAAGTATTGCATTCACCCCAAAAATTCTAAATTGAGTTTTCAACAGATCTTCACGTTTTAGAGTCCCCTGAACCCAAAAACACGTGTTTTTGTTCATTGGTCGGTCTGTCTGTCTGTCTGCGAACAGAATATCTCATAAACGGAAAGAGGTATGGCGTTGAAACTTCAAATATAAGTTTTGTGTACTTTCTAAACGCGACAGCTATCTTTTGAAGAAAATCGCATAACCGGAAGTATGATGTTTACTCTTGTGTTTCAAAAACGGCTCCAACGAGTTTTTTCAAACTTTACATTTTTATTACATTTTATATGTGGATTGATTGAGATGAGTGATTTTCAAGTTGAATTTTAGAGGTATTCAACTGAAAAATCACTTATCTCACATCAATACACACCGGTTATGTGATTTTCTTCAGAAGCTTGCTGTCGCATTTAGATAGTACAAAAAACTTATATATGAAGTTTCAACGCCATACCTCTTTTCGTTAATGAGTTATTCTGTTGGCAGACAGACCGACGGACGGACACACAGACCAATGAGCAAAAACATGTTTTTTGGGTTCAGGGGACTCTACAACGTGAAGATCTGTTGAAAACCCAGTTTCCGAATTTTTGGGGTGAATCCAATACTTTCTTTATCGTAAAAAGAAGTAAAACCCGTCTGCAAAACTTAATAGTGTGTTATTTACTGAACGGTTAGTTGTATGTAAAAAAGCTATATAATCTTTTTTGTAGATAATTTCCTAGCCTTCATTTTTTGTAATAACTAAAAAAGTCATACGACCCATAGAAAGCGAGATATTTGCGAAAAACTTATTTCTGTGACCTTTGACCTTGAATAACTCAAAACGCAAGCGCCATATCGATGGGGACTTTTGAGACATTATTTGTAATTTCAAAATAAAGGTGTATGCAAAATTTCAGCTCACTTGGATTTTTTCGGCAGATGCTGCGGTTGTCCGTCTAATGTAACTGGACTATCTTGCGATATTGTGCAAGTCAAAGTGTGAAAATTGCTGTTGATTTTGTTAATTCTGTTATTTTGTTATTGCTATTGTCGCTATTTTTGTGTGTGTTATTAATTCTGTTTTGAAATGCGCCATACCACAATGATGAGTACGCCTCCGATTTATTGAGTCGTTTAGCTTAAATAAGGTTAACGATTTAATGTCAATATGATAGATGTCAAAAGTGTTACCAATACAAAACTTGGAAATTACTAGATTCTAACATTAGTTCTGCCATCTATGACCACTGGTTTGGATTCAAGTTGTAGTGACATTGCCATGGATATGCCATCTACGAGTGCTGGTCCAAGTTCAGACGACATCCCCATGGACATGTGAGCTATAGGTGCCGGTTCAATTTCCAGTGACATCGTAATAGGCATATATGATGAAGAGGTTGTAATTTTGTGAATTATCTGTTACAATGTTATGTACCTATTTTAATTATGGATTGCAGCTATGGTGTCACTGTAGGAAACCAGACGACGGCGAACAAATGGTAAAATGTTATGACAGAAAATGTAGAATAAAATGGTACCATTCAGCATGCCTACAATTAAAAAAATTCCTAAAGGAAAGTGGTTATGTGAACTCTGTAAATATACTGCTCCACAAATGAACTGGACCATTTGCATATATTGGTGCAATTTTTAAAAATATTTTCCAAAAGGGCAGTCATGAAATTTTTGGTAACCTTTCATGATTGTGTCACTATAAAAAGCATTTCTTTTCATAATTCTGTTTAAAGAAAACGAAGTCCACTAATAAATATCATTTTAAAATTTGAATTTTGCCCAAATATTGATAGCACATTGCATACAAAGTATGCCGAATTGTTGCCAAAGATTTTTAAACGTTCTGGAGAGACTCAAAGAACTATTAATTAAACCTTTTTTTGTGATTCGTCTTATTTTTGTGAAATATAGTTTTTTATAGTTTCATAATTTTATTAATATGATTTTGTTAATTCTTCAGTTGATATTTGAGAATAGTGAAATTTAAATATGCTTAATATGAGTATACTATAAAACAAAAGCTTTTATATACAGTGTGTCCCCGGATAGGTGAAACGACTCTTGTGAAAGGTAAAAAATTCTCGATTTAAATTTTCATTTTTTGGGGTTCAGCCCTGCTTGGTTAAAGGCGAATTTCCAACATAATTTTAGTTCTGAGAGATCAAGTATGCCTTGGAAATTTTAAAAAACTTATTTTTCTGTGAGGTAAAGTACCTTATATGTGGCAAATACGACAAAAGGTTATTAAAAAAAGTTGTTTAGAATCAACACATAGGCCTCTATACCAAATTTCAAAATCCTCAGCCAACTTTGATCTCTCAATTTCTTTTTATGTTTATATGTTAAATAAACTTGAAAGAAAATGTGAGAAATCAAAGTTGGCCGCGGATTTGAAATTTGGTATAGGGGCCTAGATGTTGATTCTAAACAACTTTCTTTATAACTTTTTGTCGTATTTGCCACATAAAGGGTACTTTACCTTACAGAAAAATAGATTTTTAAAAATTTCCAAGGCATACTTGATTTTTCAAAACTGAAATGATGTTAGAAATTCGCCTTAAAGCAGGGGGGCTGAACCCCAAAAAATGAAAATTTAAATCGAGAATTTTTTACCTTTCACAAGAGTTGTTTCACCTATCCGGGGACACACTGTATACAGTCTGTTCTATAAAAAAGGCCCCGCCTTCTAGCTACTTTATTATTTATTTTAGACCCAATAAACCTTATATCAAATCAAATGGCGCATAAAAACCTACATTTTAACACTATCAAAATTTTTTTATCTTCAATTGTTTCAGAGTGGTGACGTCACGTGCAATTTTTTTAAATGACACGGTATATATTTTTTGACATTTTCTGGTAGAGGTTTTTTTTCTCTTTTCAACAATATAAATATTTCATGCACTTGCATAAAAAAATTTTCGTGAAAAATTACAAAACTTTTTCACAGTGGGAGGCCATGATACAAAACTGTAAGCAAAAGTGTAACTCAGAAAAACAAAACAAATAGTAGCCAAACGCTTTAACTGTCAGATTTCAGAATAATCTAAAGTGTTTATTGATTTGTTTTTCTGAGTTACACTTTTGTTTATAGTTTTGTATGGTGGCCTCCCACCGATAAAAAAGTTTTTTAATTTTTCTCGAAAATTTTCTTATGTAAGGGCATAAAATATTTATATTGTTGAAAAGAGAAAAAAAACCTCTACCAGAAAATGTCAAAAAATATACAGTGTCATTTAAAAAAATTGCACGTGACGTCACCACTCTGAAACAATTGAAGATAAAAAAAATTTGATAGTGTTAAAATGTAGGTTTTTATGTGCCATTTGATTTGATATAAGGTTATTGGGTCTAAAATAATTAATAAAGTAGCTAGAAGGCGGGGCCTTTTTTATAGAACAGACGGTATATATATTGTGACGTAATGTAATAAATAGATTTTTATGGGTGGTCCAGTACATTTGTGGAGCAGTATATAAATAGAATTATTTTGTTATTCTATGTTGATAGAATTTGTAAATATGTTGATCCTTTATACTTTATCCATTGCAATTCTTTTTCATACTTAATTTAGACATTAGTTATTCTGTTATTTTGTACTGTTATGTAAATATTTTGATTGTTTATGTACCTTAAATTCATTAAAATGTTGTTATAAATTATGGAATAATAAGATTAATGATAGCAAGCTGCTTTTGCTATTAACTTTAAGAGTACCCGCTAGGCTTGTTCGTTTCTCACGGTTATTCTTTGTACCTTCTTTTTATACCAGAATTCCGATTACTGATATATTAAAGCTTGTGAATCAAATTTACATACTGCTCAACATTGATTTGTCAGCTCCATACCGTATGTTTGCATCTGTTGTAAAAAAGTATTATTATAACTAAAATGAAACAAAATGAACTATTGATGTAACACATTTTTAAGACTTAAATTTACCAATCAGTACCGGAAGTCATAGTAGCAAGTTACGGCATCGATCCATCTCCTGCAACCATGATTAAAGTTTATTTTAGTTAGGATGATTATTTTAATTTTAATTTACATGCTATAACGCTCATACCTGCATATAGCAGAATATATCTACACTGCATCTCTTGTAATAAGGGTAACACTTGTTAGAGATGCCACAATAAATAAATATTAAATAGCTTCAAAATATCCGTTATTCTTTATGCATTAATAGTTATTTAACCAACAAGTGTGTTAATGAAGGCGATTAATAATCGAGTGAGTGCCTTTAATAGTTGAGATTATTAATAACCCATTAACAAACAAGTTGATTACAAAAATTTTTCGTTGACCTCAAAATCTTTTTTTGTGACGAAAAATTTGATTAATACAACTAACCTCCATGCAAAATATCATCAAAACATCAAAATCACAAAAACAGTTAATTAATGAAAAAGAGTGGATTAATCAAAAACAGTGTATTAATGACTTCTATTAATCCATCCTTTTTTAGGAAAAATAATTCATTAATATTGAAATTAAGAAGCGGTCAACGAAAAAATGATTTTTCTTATTCTTTTATGTTGTGTAGACAGCATGTGTAATTTTATTGATTGTTAATGTAGCTTACATAGTTTTAAAATATCCTTATGTTTCTTATCGTATAGGTACCTACTATTTAATAATTTTTGCTATGTGATATTGTAATTTGGCTTTTTATTAATTGGCCACATGCAGAAAAAGATAATAAAATAATTTTACATTATATAATAAATGTTGTAAATTATCCATTCTTTGTCGCTTTCTTGTCTTGTAATGCTCATATGCTGCTTATACTGGCACTAGTGCATAATTTTTATGGACTGCTGCAGCATGTTAGCTTCGATTATTATTAAAAACCCCCTTGCTAATTACGAGACATTTAAATATTGGCTTCTTAATGATTTTACACAAAATTCCATTTGGTTTTTTAAAAGAACAGTGTATGGTGACCCAATTTACGTAATTTCAGATATTTTATTGCCCTAAACTCAATAGGTATTATTAAAGATGTAAATAACATTTTGAAATTTGGCTCGATGCGCTCGTCCAGTTAACACGCGCGCGAGTGTCCGCTGTCTGTGTTGATATTATATCTAACAGTCAAGTCAAATATAATACTAAAATGACACGTGCAAATAAAGAACCTAAAACTAGCAATACCGCTTTTGATGATGCTTGGAAGACGGATTTAATTAAAACAATTAGTGAAGCAGTCGAAAAAGCGATTAACTCAAAACTCACGGAGCTGGAGGAAAAACTTCTAGAACTTCAGACGTCCCTGGAGTATACGAAAAAAGAAGTAGATGTCTTGAAACAGGAAAATACAAAGCTAGCTAATCTAAGTGAAGCTGCCGAACAGTACTCAAGAAGGAACAATCTAAGGGTGTTCGGCTTACAGGAAGTTCCCGGTGAAAACACCGATCAAGTGGTTTTAAAACTTTTTCGTGAAAAAATGAAGCTTAGTGTTCGACAAGAGGACATTGACAGATCGCATCGTGTTGGTGTGAAAAATGGTAATCTAACACGGGCAATAATTATAAAATTTACGTCGTACAATATCCGGGCATTAGTGTTCAAAAACAAATCTCTCCTGAAAGGTACACATTTTGTCCTGAAAGAAGATCTGACTAAGACAAGACTCAAGATGGTTGGAAAGGCAGCTGAAAAATACACGAGAAAAAACGTTTGGACCGCTGACGGAAAAATTTTTGTAAAATGTGGTACTACTATCCATGTAGCAACCAATATGCAAGATATCGATAATCTTGTATCACGGCCTGAGGTCAATGCAAGTTCGTAGTGGATACCACCTGCATACCCATTGATGTCATAGCCTGGCGGATATCGCGGCGATAACTTTATTCTGTTACTGTAAAGTACTTTTCCGTTGACTAAATATTCATAATTAAACATTTCATTTAATTTTCTGATATAATCATTTAATCTTTGCAAATTATTTATATTTAATTTCTTTTTAGGCATCTGGATTCCATTGAATGAGAGCTGCCCACATTAATATACAGTCTCTTCTTCCCAAACTTGCAGAAGTTAGAGAATGCATTAATAATTTAAATTTGGATATCTTAGCAGTAACCGAAACCTGGCTGACTCCGGTTATCGACAGTAATCTCCTTCACATTAATGGTTTTAATTTTGTTCGAAGAGACCGTGGTGGCCGAGGCGGGGGCGTATCTATTTACTTTCGTAATGTATATCTTTATAAAGTATTAGCTACTAGTAATAATATTGAGCAATTATGGGTAGAACTAAAGCTTCACGACACTAAGTTCGTGCTTGGGGTGGCGTATAAGCCTCCAAGATTATGCTATAGATTTTTTTGTGATGAGCTAGAACAATCCCTCACGCTAGCCACTGTCATTTCTGAAAATTGCGTATTTCTTGGAGACATTAATATTAATTTATTAACACAATCTCAGCCTAATTCAATTTATTTTAATGCTATGTTAGATGGCTTGAATATTAAACAAATTATTAATAAACCTTCAAGATATCATAATGGCATTGGCACGCTTCTGGATCCGATATTGGTATCTGATGCGATTTCAGTTATCGCATCTGATGTTAAAGATGTTGAGCTCTCAGACCACGAATTGGTATATTGCGAGTTATCTATCCCTACCATTAATAAATTTGCTATTTATAAAACTTTTAGGGACTTTAGAAAGTTCAATTTAGATCTCTTTTATAATGACCTAAGACAAATTGATTTTCGGCTTATTTATAACATGGTTAATGTTGATCAAAAAATACATTTTGTAAATTCTAATATTGTTTCACTATTAAACGTGCATGCTCCCATCAAAACTGTTAGAATAACCAAGAAAAAAGCTCCTTGGATCACTGACAATATTAAACTGCTTATGTCATTGAGGAATAAAGCAAAGAAAAGGTTCGACAAAACGAAAAACGTTGCCCACTGGGATTATTATAAGATGCTGCGCAATTTTACAACAACAGCAATAAAACGTGAAAAAAAAGCTTATTTTGAGTATGTTATGCGGGATAGCTCCCCAAAAGCAATGTGGAGGGAATTAAAATCCTTAAACATTGTGCAACACCAATGCCATGCTTTGCCTGAATATCTTGTAAATCCCAATGAGATCAATAACTTTTTTATAAATGCAGTCCCTACAACTAATAATGATATTACTGATCTGTTAAACTATTATTTAAAAAATATTATTGCTGGAAACATGAATAAACTTGAATTTAAATTGGTTGATGAGTCTACGGTATCTTCAGTTATAAATAAACTTAAAAGTAATAGCACGGGGTCCGATGGAATCAATTTACTTTCTATTAAATACTGTTGTCCTTATATATTACCGTTCATTACTCATATCATTAATTCTTGCATTCTTACAAATACATTCCCAACGGTTTGGAAATGTGCTATAGTAACTCCGTTACCCAAAGTTGCTAATCCCACTGAATACAAGGATCTACGTCCAATTAGTATCCTCTCAACACTTTCTAAAATACTCGAAAAGGTTATTGACACTCAACTAAGGGCTCATCTGGATGCATATGGTATTTTACCAGTAGCACAGTCAGGTTTCCGTTCTGGCTACAGTTGTACAACTGCTCTAAGCTGTGTTATTGATGATATAATAACTGCATCCGATCAGGGCAGGGTGACTGTATTGGTGTTGTTAGACTTCAGCAAAGCCTTCGATACGATTGACCATACGCTGCTATGCGCTATATTAAAGTACGTTGGACTTTCTCATGATTCTGTATCTCTTCTGAGGAGCTATCTCGCAGACAGAACCCAGGAAGTTAAGCTACCGTGTGGATCTTCCGATTTGAAAACTGTTACCCGAGGGGTTCCTCAGGGCTCAATCCTGGGTCCACTTCTTTACGTTATTTATACTTGTACTTTTCATAAACATCTATCTAATTGCAGTACGCACATGTACGCAGATGACACACAGTTATATTACTCCTTTTATGCATCTGAGGTTCAGCAAGCACTAGTAAACATAAACAATGACTTAATTAATATTTCAAACATTTCCACAGAGCATTGCCTCAAAATTAATCCGTCAAAATCCGCTGTTTTACTATTCGGCAATAAATGTAGCTCAAATTGAAATCAATATCAACTTAACCTTAAATAGTGCGGTTTTGCCAGTGATTGAAGAAGCCCGAAATCTTGGTCTTATGTTGGACAGGAGCTTGAGATTTAACTCGCATGTGACTAACTGTACCAAGAAAGCATACATGAACTTGAAACTTATATATCCCCACAGAACCTTTCTAGCTAAAAATATCAAGTCAAAGTTGTGTGAGGCTCTGGTTCTTTCCCAATTTGTTTTCTGTTCTCCAATTTATGGCTCTTGTTTAACATTCAACACTTGTCAAAAAATTCAACAAGTTCAAAATTCTTGTATGAGATTAATTTTTGGCATTAGGAAATTTGAACACATTTCACATAAATTATCTGAACTTAACTGGTTATCCATGGTCAATAAACGAAAACTTTCTACTGCTTGCTTTTTTTATAAAATCATTATAGAAAAGAAACCTTCTTATTTATACCGTAAGATAACATTTAGAGAAGACGTCCATAATATAAACATCAGGTTCAAAGGCACAATTACACCTCCTATACACAAAACGGCTCTCTTCGAACGTAGTTTTAATTACCAAATTTCTACAGTTTACAACTCATTGCCAACTGAATTAAAATCTTTATCAATGTATTCCTTTAAAAAACGTTTTAAGCAAATCTTACTGAGCCAGCAGTTTTCTCGGTAATGCTAAGTGTAAATTAACATCAAAAATGTGTTGTGTGCGGCCTTGCATTCAATGAAACCCTAACGCAAAATTAATTAATGTTTGCATTATCCTTTTTCATGTAGTCTTGTTTTTTTTTTCTCTATCGTGCATCGTTTCAAAATTTGTTTTACGTAGTACCTACTACCTACCTTTCAAGGTTCAGTGGAGGAGCAAGCTTCAGCTTGAACTGCGCCTTGGGATTTCTACTGGTTGCTGCTATTGGTTTTGTTTTCTCAATTATTCTATAAATAAATTGCATTTTTTTTTCTCTTTTTGTTTATTTTTTGTATGTAACCGAAATGTACAGCCAGTATGAAATAAAGACAATTATTATTATTATTATGGTTATTATTAAGTAAAAATATGAAAACAACCTGAGCAATTTAATTGTCCAGCGTTCACAGTAATTTTCTTATTCGGTGTGTTCAAAAAGAAATTACTTAAGGGTTGGCCATGGAATATAAAAGTATTGGCAACAGCACGCTGTAGAATTCATTAACATAATCACTGTTGTTGCTGTCATAAGTTTATATTATACGCTGATATCGCGATTGAAAGTTCTAAAAGTTGCCATATTCAACCCTTATGTCATTTATTTTTGAACACATAGTATAAAGGTCACTTGAATGTAACAATGACTTCATTGTTATGTGCTTGAGCAAATGTCTTTTGTTTTTGTATCTAAAGTACAAATTCTTATTTCAATCAGCCGTTTTCAACTAGGTTTATCAGTCATCTGTCAACTTTCAACGGTTACTGATCAACACCAAACTATATACTTTGTTTTAAAATTTCAGAAGTTACCTAATACATTTTTAATAACTATTTGTATTACTAGGGAGGAAAATGTATCATTCCCTCCCGCAGATGTAGTTTAGTTCTTCAGAGTTTGCGAGAACAGTACCTAATCAATTTATTGTAATCATGCAAGAGATGAAATGACGTTTTAGTCCAGAGTTATACATACAACACTTTTACATTTTATGATGAGACTATCTCTTGTAATCAGCTGCACTCAAAAATATTTAAATATGAAAACTAGGAGGCTAGTTGATTTATTATTAATAATAATCACATTGTCTCCCGTCTCTAATGGCAACGGCAGTCAATGTATTATATTCCCTCCCACTGCCATTAGAAACCAACCAGGGACCCAAACGTATATTTTTCCTATACCCCTAACAGGCGATAGAAAATGTCACTTTCGTATAAAGGGGTAAAAAAAGTATTTTCGAACAGAGCCAACAAAAAATGCTCAAGTTGCGCCAGTTGGATCGTTCTTCTACAAAATCTAAATAGAAATTTGCTGTCAAACACCTAAGAAATCCAATGCTCCACCCTGTATACTTAGGTAAGTTACATATTTTCGTCATTCAGCCTCATGTTAAGCGTATTTAATAATAGATTGTTCTACAAGTTAAGAAAAGTGAAAGTTTTTCAACGTTTAATTTACGAGCGAGTGATGCAAAGCGAGTGGATTAATTTATCACGAACATGGAAAAATAACTTTTATAACATATTCAGCGTGCTATTTTTTCTAATATCATTACAAAATCTAGCCAAAATTAAATTCGACTTTTCTTCATATTCGAAATTGTTTTCTTTTAATTGGCAGTGAAGAACGTCGAAATCGTCAAATAAAATACGATAAATCGGCAGTGAAGTAATCCATTGTTTTACAACTTTTTGTAGGCGGCTGGGCGATAGGTAAACGTCAACCTACGTCAACGTAACCTATAAAAGTTGGTTAAAATGTTGTAACTTCGCGATTTCTCGATTTTAAAAAACAATGTACCCCTGGGCACTGGAAGTTCCATTTCAATCCTTGTGTGGTTTATTTGCTTTGGCCCTTCGGGCCTCGGCAACTAAATACACAAAGCTCAACTTTGAGTGATAACTTATGTGGAAACTAATATAGAAAAATATATAGATTTGAACTTCCAAGTCGCTATACCTTCTTACTGAAGGGACTTTGTACTAAAGTATATTAGGTTTAATAGGTTTATTATAACCTAAGGAATCTATGCCAAATCAGTGTCCCATTTTTTTGGACACCCTGTATAATTGTTATACTTGAATTTATTTATTTACTTACATCTTACATCAAAACAAACTAAAAACTTTTGGTTTTGGTGAACGGTGCATGTACTTAGAAGATTTAATTATCAAAAAACCTTCAAGAGTGATAAAGTATTAGGTTACTATAGTTAACAAAACATAAAAATTAAGCATTTTTAGATAACGATTACGAATCGACACGACACTAATGATAGTTGCAATTTGCAAGAAAAATCTACTAAATACAACTATATGACAATAATTTTTATTGAAAGTAATTGAAAAAGTAATTGATGTTGTACAATTACAATTACAAGGTAATTGGTAATTGAATTACTATTTCCTGTGAGTAATTGAATCTCTGGTAATTAAATTACTACATTGGGCGGTAATTGGTAACTAGGAATTAATTACTTTTTAAAAGTAATTTGCCCAGCTCTGTTTAAGCGTTACAGGTAAGTTGGGGATGCTTGCTGCTGCAGCGTTGAGAGTTGTGATGCCGTACACTTGTATCATACCCCGTTTGGCCTTCGACGTTCTGTTAAGCGTGGGTTTCCAGATTGAATCTCGTGGCGCGCAACTCTTTTGCAATACCCTATATGTTTACCGTTACGCTTGCCCTGTGGTGTACCGTTTCTAGGAAGACGCCCATCTCCCTGAGCGTATCAAGCCGTGGCTTTTTCAGCCTGCTTTGTGAGACTATCAGGGTAAGTGTTGACGTTACCCGGCTCGATTAACCAATTAGCACTCCCATACCCTTGAGTGTCGTTAAAACAGTTTGATACTATAACAAGATACCTATTTGAATTTTGGTATACATGCGCACTATTATGTACTGCACTAGTAAAAAATGTTTGATACACTTGACTTCACTGTAAGAGGCACTTTACCTAAATCTGAAAACTCCTTTTAGCTATAACTTTGTTACTTATAACATTTATTAAAATTTTAGTTATTATCCGTCACCGACTTCATTAATTGATTTATTATTATTGTTTACTTGATCACATTCATTACCCATTTTTTTGTGATCCTGGCTACTTGATAATTACACGTCTTAATGACAACCAAAAACCTTTGATGGGAGTTTTAAGGTAAACGGTTGCTTTCACTCTTATGAACTAAGAGTACTTTATTTTTACGCTCTTTAATTTTATTTCGGATAACAACTTAAAACTTAAATAAATGTTATAA
This sequence comes from Agriotes lineatus, assembly GCA_940337035.1. Classification (NCBI taxonomy): domain Eukaryota; kingdom Metazoa; phylum Arthropoda; class Insecta; order Coleoptera; family Elateridae; genus Agriotes; species Agriotes lineatus. Next base: position 70,118 of record CALNHX010001465.1, read on the forward strand.
CGCAGCAAAACTAGATATAAACGTCATATTAGCACTTACAAAGTCCCCTTGTCACGTTTCAATGGAATGCAAACTTCAAACATTTTGTATTCAAATAATTCGTAATTTTGATTATGTTAGGGGGTAACAGGAGGGCTCAGACCGCCTATAAATATAGTTATACATGTATAATTGTCTAACTGAAGCCGAAACGCGGAAAGTGCAACTAAAATTAATAAAATTTTTGACTAAACCGGCCCGTAGTCTCACCTACTGCTGCAAAATTGGATATAAACGTCATATAAGCACTTCCAAGGCCTCCTCGGCACGTTTGGGTGGGTTTGTGTACGATACCAACGGAATAAAAACTTCAAAAATTTTGGATTCAAATATTTCGTAATTTTGTTTGTTTGTTTGTTAATGGACAAGGTCTAGCCATGCAGAGTACCAGGTACCTTAGACACCGACTGCTTTGGTCATATGGTCAAAGTCCTACTTAGAATTTTGCCGAGACTAAGGAGTTCCAACCCTAGCAAGGGATCTTTTACATGCTACACATCGTAGTAACATGGGTCCCACGGCTTTACATCACTTCCGAATGATGGCATTCTGTAGAAGCTTTCATCTGCATTTTTTTTTGAAAACCTCACCGGGACCGGGAATCGAACTCGCGACCCTTAGATCAGTAGTCAGGATGCTTGCCACTGAGCTACCGACCCCAGCATTTCGTAATTTTGTTTATGTTAGTGTGTAACTAGGCTCAGAACGCCTATAAATATAGCTAGCCAGCCGTGTATAATTGTCTAAATGCAGCCAAAATGCGTAAAATGATACCAACATTAATACAAAATTCACCAAAGCATCTTGAATGTCACCTAGTGTAGCATAAATGGATATAAACGTCATATTAGCACTTACAAAGCCTTCACGGCACGTTTCATTAAGTTTGAGTATGATTCCAACGGAATGGAAGCTTCGAACGTTTTGTATTCAAAAATTCGTAATTTTGTTTATGTTAGGGAGTAACTGGAGATCTCAGAACGCCTACTAATATTGTAGTGCATGTCTAACTGCAGCCGTAACTTGGAAAGTGCTACTAAAAGTAATAAATAATTTTGCCTCAAGGATACCAAAGTGCCACCTACTGCAGCAAAACTGGATATAAACGTCATATAAGCACTGTCAGGGTCTCCTAGGCACGTTTGGGTGGGTTTGAATACGATACCAATGGAATGAAAACTTAAAAAATTTCGGATTCAAATATATCGTAACTTTGTTTATGTTAGAGATTAAGTGGAAGACTCAGAACGCCTATTAATATCGTTAGTAAATGATTACAAAAATTTAAAAAAAATCGCCTGTAGCATCTCGAAGTGTTACCTACTGCAGCAACACTGGTTATAAACGTCATATAAGCACCTACAAAGTCTCCTCGAGACGTTTGGGTGGGTTTGAGTACGATACCAATGGAATGCAAACATCAAATATTTTGGATTCAAATATTTTTTAACTTTTTTATGTTAGAGAGTAACTAGAAGGCCCAGAACGCCTATAAATATCGTTAGACATGTATAATTGTCTAACTGAAGCCGACACTTTGAAAATTATACCAAAATTTTTAAAAAATTCGCCTAAAGTATCTCGAAGTGTCACCTTCTGCAGCAAAACTGGATATAAACGTCATCTTACTACTTACAAAGTCTCATCGGTACGTTTGGGTGGGTTTGAGTACGATACCAATGGAATGCAAACTTCAAAAATTTTGGATTCAAATATTTCGTAATTTTGTTGATGTTAGAGAGTAATACATGACGGCTCAGAACGCTTATAACTATGGTTAGACCTGTATAATTGTCTAACTGAATTCGACACGTGGAAAATGATAATAAAATTTTTTAAAAAAGTCGCCTAAAGCATCTCGAAGTGTCATCTTCTGCAACAAAACTGGATATAAACGTCATATTACCACTTACAAAGTCTCATCGCTACGTTTGGGTGGGTTTGAGTACGATACCAATGGAATGCAAACTTCAAAAATTTTGGATTCAAATATTTCGAAATTTTGTTGATGTTAGAGAGTAATACGAGAAGGCTCAGAACGCTTATAACTATGGTTAGACCTGTATAATTGTCTAACTGAATCCGACACGTGGAAAATGATAATAAAAATTTAAAAAAAAGTCGCCTGAAGCATCCCGAAGTGTTACCTACTGCAGCAAAACTGGATATAAACGTCATATAAGCAACTACAAAGTCTCCTCGGTACGTTTGGGTGGTTTTGATTACGATACCAATGGAATGCAAACTTCAAAAATTTTGGATTCAAATATTTCGTAATTTTGTTGACGTTTGAGAATAATACGAAAAGGCTCAGAACGCCTATAACTATCGTTAGACTTGTGTAATTGTCTAACTGAAACCGACACGTGGAAAATGATACCAAAAATTAAAAGAAAGTCGCCTGAAGCATCTGGAAGTGTCACGTACTGCAGCAAAACTGAATATAAACGTCATATAAGCACCTACAAAGTCTCCTCGGTACGTTTGGGTGGGTTTGAGTACGATACCAACGGAATGCAAACTTCAAAAGTTTTGGATCCAAATATTTTGTAACTTTGTTTATGTTAGAGAGTAATACGAAAAGGTTAAGAACGCCTATAACTATCGTTAGACTTGTGTAATTGTCTAACTGAAGCCGACACGTGGAAAATGATACCAAAAATTTTAAAAATTTGCCTGAAGCATCTCGAAGTGTCACCTACTGCAGCAAAACTGAATATAAACGTCATATAAGCACCTACAAAGTCTCCTCGGTACGTTTGGGTGGGTTTGAGTACGATACCAACGGAATACAAACTTAAAAAATTTTGGATTCAAATATTTTGTAACTTGGTTTATGTTAGAGAGTAATACGAAAAGGCTCAGAACGCCTATAAATAAGGTTAGTCATGTATAATTGTCAAACTGTAGCCGAAATGTGGTAAATGATACCAAAATTAATAAAACATCTACCTAAAGCATCTCTATGTGTTCACCTACTACAGCAAAACTAGATATAAACGTCATTGGCACTTAAAAAGTCTTCTCGGCACGTTTCAGTGGGTTTGAATACAATACCAATGGAATGCAAACTTCAAAAAAATTTTATTCTAATATTTCGTAATTTTGTTTTTGTTAGGGAGTAACTAAAAGGCTCAGAACGCCTATAAATAAGGTTAGTCATGTATAATTGTCAAACTGTAGCCGAAATGTGGTAAATGATACCAAAATTAATAAAACATCTACCTAAAGCATCTCTATGTGTCACCTACTGCAGCAAAACTGGAGATAAACGTCATATTGGCACTTACAAAGTCTTCTCGGCACGTTTCAGTGGGTTTGAATACAATACCAATGGAATGCAAACTTCAAAAAAATTTTATTCTAATATTTCGTAATTTTGTTTTTGTTAGGGAGTAACTAGAAGACTCGGAACGCCTATAAATATGGTTAGTCATGTATAATTGTCAAACTGTAGCCGAAACGTGGTAAATGATACCAAAATTAATAAAACATCCACCTAAAGCATCTCTATGTATCACCTACTGCAGCAAAACTGGATATACACGACATATTGGCACTTACAAAGTCTTCTCGGTAGGTTTGGGTGGGTTTGAGTACGATACCAATGAAATAAAAAAATCAAAAATTTTGGATTCAAATATTTCGTAACTTTGTTTATATTAGAGACTAGCTACACGGCTCAGAACGCCTATAAATATAGTGAGCCGTGGATAATTGTCTAATTGTATCCGAAACGCGGAAAATGATATCATAATTGATAAAAAATTCGCCTAAAGCATCTCGAAGTGTCACCTACTGCAGCAAAGCTGTATTCAAACGTCATATTAGCATTTAGAAGGCCTTCTCGCCACGTTTCAGTGGGTTCGAGTACGATACCAATGCTATACAAGACACAAAAATTTTAGATTTTAATATTTCGTTCAGAACGCCTATAAATATGGTTAGTCATGTATAATTGTCAAACTGTAGCCGAAACGTGGTAAATGATACCAAAATTAATAAAACATCTACCTAAAGCATTTCTATGTGTCACCTACTGCAGCAAAACTCGATATAAACGTTATATTGGCACTTACAAAGTCTTCTCGGCACGTTTCAGTGGGTTTGAATACAATACCAATGGAATGCTTACTTCAAAAGTTTTTTATTCTAATATTTCGTAATTTTGTTTTTGTTAGGGAGTAACTAGAAGGCTCAGAACGCCTATAAATATGGTTAGTCGTGTATAATTGTCAAACTGTAGCCGAAACGTGGAAAATTATACCAAAATTAATAAAACATTCGTCTAAAGCATCTCTATGTGTCACCTACTGCAGCAAAACTGGATATAAACGTCATATTGGCACTTACAAAGTCTTGTCGGTACGTTTCAGTGGGTTTGAATAGAATACTAATGAAACGCAAACTTCAAAAAATTTTTATTCTAATATTTCGCAATTATGTTTTTGTTAGGGACTAACTAGAAGGCACAGAACGCCTATAAATATGGTTAGTCGTGTATAATTGTCAAACTGTAGACGAAACGTGAAAAATTATAAAAAAATTAGTAAAACATTCGCCTAAAGCATCTCTATGTGTCACCTACTGCAGCAAAACTGGATATAAACTTCATACTGGCACTTACAAAGTCTTCTCGGTACGTTTCAGTGGGTTTGAATAGCATACTAATGGAATGCAAACTTCAAAAGTTTTTTATTCTAATATTTCGTAATTTTGTTTTTGTTAGGAAGTAACTAGAGGGCTCCGAACGCCTTAAAATATAGTTAGCCGTGTATAATTTGTAACAGGATAATTTACTCGGATCGACATTGATCGCATAACTGATAAAATCGGGGAAAAGGGTAAAGCGTTCGCCGGTTTTTACACATTGTGTCGGAACAGATGTAGTCGTTCCAGTTACCCTCAACTTAGCTCAGTCAGGAAGGGTAGTTCGAACGCTCACTTAAAACCGACGGCACTTACCCTATGACTTTTACTTAAAATGTTACCCAGAGCGCCACTCGTTTTTTAGGGGATGAACAACCCTCGTGACCCAAAATGAGAAACATCACGGGGCTATATCAGAAATCACAGGGTTAGCTGCAGGCTGCCCCTTCGTCGACGCTCACCAAGCTCCACCAGGTCTGTAAGAATGAACGCAAGGTGGCCTTGATGTCAAATGTCTTACCTTAATGGCCACCTGCCTAAAGGGTTAGCAAAAGAGAACACTGACACTAGCCCAGGTTTTGCGGCTTGCTTAGTTAAAGGACAAGCTTTTAGCTTTACATTTTAATTACACTTGGCATTTGCCATACTGAGTTGGTTGAAGACCAAAAAAAAAAGTTCAGAAATTCATTGAATGAATAGGCTGACTTTAACAAGTTTATTATTTAATGAGTTAAACATGCAGGAAATTTCACATTAGATGTGCAAGCGGTACACCCTAACTGGAAATAAAAAGGGGGTCCCAAACAAAAGCTACTTTATAATCTAAGTTAGGTTACAAGCAACAAAACGAATAACAACAGGGGTAAAGCCCCTGTACATAGTGATTAAATCGGATAGGCGTACGCAGTGTCCATCAAACTAGAGTAGCGCAAACCGCGACGCTTTACGTCACTTCACTCAGGTCACTCAAATTATGCGCAACAAAGGTACATAATATTTTTACCTTTAGCTCCAAAGCATGCTGTCGGGTGGGTGTTGAAAATCAGCCCCCAGGAGTCGCTTGGCAAGGTGAGAGAGAGGCAGTGCAGGTCTCCACAGTATAGGCAGGGGTTGGCAAAGAAGAGGCGATGGCCCCCAATGACAGAAAGCGGTGTCGCAGCGAGCAGGTTGTCCAAATTGGGCACGGCGTTAATCCGTGATTTGCATAATGCAGGGGTTTCACACACACAACGCGGATATTCACTAAGGCTTAACGAGGGCGTCCTCTTTGGATTTGCAAATGGGTGCAAAATGGGTCCTCTGCTAATCCAAAGAGCAGGGCCCCTGTTCCTCTCCTAATTCAAGGAGCAAGAACCAAACAATGGACGTCTTTTTCCGATTAATTACGCCGGCCTCATGCATCGCAAGACGCTCGCTACGTGCTCTCAAACTTTCACGAGCCCGTTACTATTAGGGCTGAAGCAGAACTCACACAAAACTCCAAGAGCGTTTTACAAAAACGAAATAACAAATGTTTTCTTTTTAAGTGTATAATGGAAAGCTCCCCGGTTCGCGGCAACGCAGCCCGCGAACCGGGGCGCGAAGATCACATACGTTTTACTTAGTCGAGTGCTGGCTATTAATTGATTCCAAAATGCACGAGAACTTGGTGACTGTCCATCGGAAGAAAGTTTTGAGTTCTAAAATTAATAATTCCATATGCACGGTAACCAAGGGCTTATCGAAACTTTCTTTCTTTGCCAAAGCTTGGGGCAAAGGCGTAGGTGGAAAGCACAAACAAAGAAGGATTTTAACGGCTGATGCAATATCTGAATTGGCAAAATCCGGGGGAAGCCCCGCTCACCGTGCACAAAGCACAGCGCACAACGGAAAATTCCACAAGACTCAAATGTCTTGACCGATAAAAATGATTTCTAAGAAGTCCCGAAGCTACGACTGCCGGAAGGTGAGATAGAGTTCTGATCCAGTGTTCAAACATTACGTGAAACAAGGGATTTATCAAACCTTATTTTCAAAAGCATAAATACATCGGGCAGTGCGCAGGTTAAAAAGTTGAAACACTAAACGGTTTTATCTCTAACATGGAACAAAGAATGACTTTATAATTACAATTCGGAGAAATATAACCTAAACGGAAATAACTGCAAGAAACTACGCGGTCCCAAGAATATGCTTATAAAGGAATTTTACAGGTTACGAGCATCTGAACGCTGGCTGAAATGAATTCGAAAGCCACTAGTACAGGGCCAAATCCAGTAAAAAATTCAGGTAGAACGAACGAGGTCGAATAACATAACAAATTGTCTAATTGTAGCCGAAACGCGGAAAATGATACCAAAATTAATAACAAATTCGCCTAAAGCATCTCGAAGTGTCACCTACTGCAGCAAAGCTGTATTCAAACGTCATATTAGCATTTACAAGGTCTTCTCGCCACGTTTCAGTGGGTTTGAGTACGATACCAATGGAATACAAGAAAGAAAAATTTGGATTTCAATATTTCGTAATTTTGTTTATGTTAGGCTCAGAACGCCTATAAATATGGTTAGTCGTGTATAATTGTCAAACTGTAGCCGAAACGTGGAAACTAAATTAGTTGGAATAGAGAAAGAGCTCAGAGGTTTGTATTCTTACTCCGATGATTATTTTTATTTCTGGTGCTAACATGTTTTTTACTTGTATTACTGCTGTGATCTTTCTGTTTAGGGGTTTTAGAATTTGAATTAATTTTTATGCGCGTCCTGGAACGCCCTGGTAATATCAATTAGTGTGCCCCACAGTTTTTATGCAATATGTATAACTCCCTAAATATGGTTGTTTGGAAGTTTTTAAATGTAATCTCACTAACATCATTAAAAATGTACAGCATCATAGCTATGAAGAACAGAGATAGCCATATGGCTATTTCTTGAACAAATACAGATAAGAAATGTGTATGTTAGTTGAATAAACAGCGTTAGATATGTTTTAAGGATTGTACAACAGTGCCTACTTTTCTTATAAGTAATAAAATGTTCTTTGTAACCGAATTTTGCTTTAACGTGGGAAACCGTACCGTAGGATGCTTCTACCTTTAGTCACCTAAACATCAGTAAAACCACATCAATTTCGGGCGCCCTGTAGAGCTCGTCCGCTTCAGGAAGTGCCGTGGATTCTTACCTGTGTTGGGCCGGGATTTTACCCAGTTTGAATCACTGCCTTCTTCGTATTCTTGGGCCGGCATCCCAGCCTACCTGGTCTCAGGTGGTTGTGTGTCATTAGGCAAAGCCTTCTGCGAGGCAGAGAGAATGGGACGAGGCCCTCCAAAAGGAAAAAGATTCAGAGGGTCGTCTGAGCACCCAGCCGTGTTGAAGTAAATTGAAATGGGAAGAAGGCACGCCATGACGTCACATGCGCCGCCGTAGAATTATCAGTGGCGGCGAAATTTTTAAATAAAATGGGAACTTGACACTGGACAACAGCAAACAATAAGAGAAAATAACAACAAGCGTCTTTCGACTGTGCTTCACCCTACAGACTGTGGTAGAAGCTTAAAATAAAATGAATCTGCTAATAATACAGATTTCATTTATTTACATAATTAAGTAACACCCCGTTTAGACATTACGCTACTGATTCCGAGATGGCCTCACCTTGTTCGGCATGTTGGACTCGTCCGCCAGCTGGAACGCTACTGCGCACATGTCACGTGAGCCTTCTTCTCATTTCAATTTACTTCTACCAGATGTCTCGCTTTCGGACAAAGAACGCTGTCTGCTTGCTCTTTTGCCGAGGCAGGTACGGGCGAATTTTTGCCGAGGAAATTTTCGAAATAAGGTTACCCACTTTCGCGTCGAATTATTTAGCTCGCAAGGCTGCGTATGTCGCTTTTTCGTATTCGGACAGGTATAGGGACACGTTCGCTTGTGTAAAAAGTGAAATTGGCTGTTTATCGACTCTACTTTCAAAAACAGCTGAAGAACGTGAGCTATTTCTCCTATTTTGCCGTCGCGGCCTGCTCCGATCTCCCTGCTGCCGCTCGCCGCAAACTGCGCCCATTGTTTTTTTCCTACTCCTTCCATTGTTTTCCTACTCCTTCATGCGAGTAACGAGCGTAAATGTTGTTGCTCGAGTAAGTGTAACAAATTAATCGTGGATTTTACCTGACATACGGACACGGGTCCATTAATCACAACACTAAGCTGGATTTTTAAACCTGTTTTGACATTGTTTTCGGCGGCCACATGTTTACAGAGGACAATGCTAAAACTATTCACAAATATCATACAAATAGTTATAAAAGAGCTTTGTTCAAAATTAGTGGGGCTATTTTTATCCCATTCAAAAAAGTACAAACAACTGCTCGCAACACGTTGGTTCTTTCACGGCAGCGTTAAAACGTATATTTTTTAGCAAGGGAATTATAGGTTAATGCTAGCATCGTTTACAGATTCTCGAAATTAGAATTTTAAAGACGCCCAAGTTGATTATAGAAATTCATAGGTGGCTCACGGTGACAAGTGTTGGCCCTCGCCTTTTTACGCGACTAACACACAAATAGCTATTAGCGTGACTATTTTATGCAATACAAAGAAAATGCCCTCCAAGCATTGTTTAATTTTGCAACGTTACTGTACAAATATTTATTAAACCAAACTGTCACTTTTAATACAAAAATCGTAAAAAATGTGTCTATAAGTACATTTTTGAAACTGAAAAAAAATTGTTTGACTCGAAATCAAATAAACTTTTCTGTTGTACCACAAGAAAATGTGGTAGATCGTTGCCTTTACTGTCCATAGTAATTGTGTAACAAAATTGAGTTAATAAACTTTTAAAAATATACAAACTGCTTTTGCATGTAAATTATGCTTATTTAAGATATTAAAGTTCTTTAATAAATAATATTGATTATACTGTTTCGATTAGTAGTTGTTTTATACTTTGATTTAGAATACGAAAATATCAGTATTATTGATAGATTTTTAAATTGGGAATGTTAAGTGAGTTTGGCTAAGACAGCTCCTTAATAAAACTCCTTTGTTACAAGGAATTTCGATTGTATTAATTATTTAATAAAATTAAGTCAAACCCCTTACAAACATAAAATCCAACAAAACAAGTAGTACATGCCGTTCAGAAGCGTGCAGAACACACTAATTTTATATCTAAATTATGATTACAAGACATCAAATTTCTTTGTGATGGCAACGTATACTGTGTATAGCATATTAATAACTATTTAGTTGAAACCAACATCCCTGATATTGTATATTGTGAATGTGAAGAGTTTAGAGACTAACATTTTTTATGTTATTGTGAATGAGAATACACTAGATTTAGAGACCCTTGAAATTATTGTGAATGTGAAGTTACTAATAATTGAGCTACTCAACGTTATTGAAATTATTGTTAATCTAGTGAATGACATTTTTGAGATTGTTGTGAATGTGAAGGTACTACATTTAGAAACTAACAACGCAACAATAATCAAATTATTGAATATGGAGTCACTACATTTAGAGACTAACAATGGAACACGAAGTCTGTAACCGTAGAGACTAGCAATAAAAAATATTCTAAATGTGAAGTCACTAAATTTAGAGACTAACATTTTTGAAATTAATTTTAAATGCGAAGTGACTATGGGCCGGTTGCAGAAAGCAATGTTAAGTCTGGTGTTAGCTAACATCGCGTAAAAGTGAACAAAATCGCATCAAATTTTGTTTACTAATGTATTAGTTACCATAAACATGTGAGATTTGATTCGTTTTTGTTCACTTTGACTTCGCGTTAGCTAACACCAGACTTAACATTGCTTTCTGCAACCGGCCCTATATGTTGCGATTAACATTTTTGGTATATTGTAAATGTGAAGGCACTGCAATTAAGAGACTAACAACGTAATAATAATAGAATTAATGTGAATATGATGTCAGTAACGTTAGAGACTAACAATATGACAATAACAAAATTATTCAATGTGGAGTCACTACGTTTAGATACTAACAATGTAACAATCATACAATTATTTTAAATGTGAGTCACTAAGTTTAATTATTGTTAATGTGAAGGTACTACAATTATAGACTAACAACGTTACATACAATTATTGTGAATGTAAAGTCGCTAAATTTAGAGAATCACAGTGTAAGAATCATAAAATTATTTTGAACGCAGTCACTAAATTTAGAGACCAACATTTTTGAAATTATTGTGAATTTGAAGATATTAAATTTAGCCACTAACATTCTTGAAATTACCATAAATATGAAGTAACTAAACTTAGGGACTAGCATCCTTCAAATTCTTTTGTCTGCGAAGTGACACATTCGTGAAATTATGGTGAATATGAAGGCACTACAATGAGAGACCAAAATGTGACAATCATAAAATCATCACTTATAATAATGCAGAAGACTAAAAGCCGTGTTTACACAACTAAAAGTACTATGGTTGCGTTCCACCATTTCTATTTTTGGGTTTTTGTAAACAAACTTCCCTTAACTTTTAATAGCGATATTATCACAGAAAACAATTATTTATTATGGCTATTTTTTGTTTTTTTTAAAACTATGCAGGCAGCTTCAAACGGATGTCAAATTTCTTTAATAGCCATATCTCGTCATTGAATGCTGCCAAACACTCAAACAAAGAGCCTTGCGTTTTAACATAGTGTAAAAGCAACTCCAATGCTTACGCTACATAACCTAACCTTCGGTGCAACTGTGAGCTAAGTGTTGTTTTATTATAATTAATAGAGAAGATGATGTGCTTCGCCACCGATTGCAAACATTATAATGAAAAACATACGTGCAAGTTTTTTACGTTCCCAAAAGAACCTAATCAGCGGCGACGGTGGATTATATTTCCTATGCGGTGGATAAAATGAATTAGGTAAGAATAAGGTTATGTTATGGTTTTTGTTTAATAAGGGCGTTTTAAGAAAACTAATATCTATTTTATATTTTTAGGAGACCAAATGCCGTCCAAAAGAATGGGTGCGTTCAGCCGGCGTAGCGCTGATTTAGCGCTCGCTTTTTGCTAAGTTCAAGCAGCTGCGAGCGGCTGAACGGCATTTGGGTTAGCGATCGCTGTGTTTACTAACAAACGTCAGTTTTGAGCGCGTCAACAGAATGGAGCAAATTGATCACTTAATACTCGAATTTGCTGCAGATGATGTGATGGAAATTAATCCATTAGTGCAATTAATGCCGTTGTTAGAAAATAACGGAAACTTATTGCAGTTGATTGATTTGGATGCAGAAAAGAATGATGAGGCTGTTCATAATGTCAACTACTTTGAGGAAGTGGTACCACGTTATTCACCGCAGGAGTTTTGTGAACATTTTAGAATGTCCAGAAATGTTATGGAGGTATCTATCTAGCAATATTAGTACAATTTTGCTTACTTAAAAAATACAGTGCAACTGTATTAATTTGTATATATGAAATGCATGTAATTAGGTATTTATAAACATTTTACAATTATTTGTTTATTTCAGATGCTTGTGGTGGACATAGGCAATAGAGTAGACATCGAAGGCAGAATCGATCTTGGAAAAAAGACTCTGTTTACCATATGGATGTTGGCTAAACCGGAATCGTATTTGGCATGCTGCGATCGGTTTGGAATGTCGAAAGGCACCGGTCATCTAATTTTTTTATCAAATTTGCAATATTTTGTTGCAAATGATGCCACAAGAAATACGATGGCCTACTAACGAGCAGGCTCATAACGCCGTTGATTCCTTGGTGATAGTGCATATCCATTAATGAAAAATGTAATGGTGCCATTTAGGGATACAGGCCATTTGACACCGATGCAAAATAATTTTAATACGAGATTAAGTACAGCTCGAAGCAAAATAGAGCAAGCGTTTGGACGGCTAAAAGGAAAATTCCGAAGGCTGAAATATCTCGATATGAATATTGAAAATGTTACAACAGTCGTCACCGCAGCTTGTGTTCTACACAACTATATAATACGTAGAGAAGGACTGCAAAATGTTGATTTAGGGCCGATTCTACAATGCAAGTATATACCTAGAATAAGCTATCCCGAGTATAATTGTCATAGTTTCCTTTGTTACAGCAATCGTTTCTAGGGTATTTATTCCCCGGATAACTTTATCCTTGGGTTGTAGAACCGGCCCTTAAACATTGAAGAAAATAATGCCAATGAGGATGGACCTTATGATACTATACAAAATTTCAGAAAGATCTTGCGACTTAGATTAAACCGTTATTTTTTAGATTAAACAAATTGCATTTATTAAAAATGACGGTTTAATCTAAGTCGACAGAGCTTTCTGAAATTTGTTATAGGGCCATAATTTATGATTATAAACAACTTTTCTTAATACAATTTTTCCGTATCATGAACAAAAAGGGTAGTTTACCTGACAATAAAATACAATTTTCTAAAAACTAACGGTTTTTTATAAGTCGACAAATCGTTCTGAAATTTGGTATAGGGTCATAATTTATCATTATCAACAACTTTTCTTGATTAAATTTTGCCGTATCATGAACAAAAAGGGTAGTTTACCTGAAAATAAAATATTTTTCGCTTCCTTGTCAAGGCCTACTTGTTTTTCAAAAACTGAAAATATTCTTAAAATTCGTTTCACACCAAGCAGGGCGGAATCCCAAAATATGAAATTCCAATTCGAAAATTTTTGGTCAATCATACCTATTGTAAACTCAATCCGGGGACATACTGTATACAGGCTGATTTTTTATCATGTAACAACTTATAAGCAACCCATTATGCAGAAGCATACATAATGCATGCTTCTGCATAATGGGTTGCCTACAAGTTGTTACACGATAAAAAAATCAGCCTGTATATATATATGTAGTTGATATTTTGTAAATATATTTTATAAAATTAGCATGTTTTTGTTGTGTAAGTGTAAACATAGTCAAAGGGTCATTCATGCAGCAGCAGAATTACAAAACAATTAGGCATCCTTTTTAGAGATCTTCTCTCGGCATTTTAATTAACAACTTTGAAAAGGGTTACATACAGGGTCCGGCAAACGGCAAGATTTCGTAAATACTTTTATTGTTGAAAAATTATTTTTTTTATAATTATTAATACATTAATGGGAAATAAAAGAGTAGCCATTTGATTTACAATGTTAAAAAAAATTTTTTTGAATACTACATCTGCCAAATGTCCTCCGTTGACATTAAATTTATGCATTCTTGGAGTCGAGCCTGAAAGCTTTGCATCACTCTTCGCAGCATATCAACAGGTATTGCTGCAATCTCGTCACGAATTCGTTGTTTGAGGGCCGGGATTGTCCTGGGTGGATCAGTTGCAAACACTTTTGTTTTTAGGTAACCCCACGAAGAGTGATGCAAAACTTTCAGGCTCGACTCCCAAGAATGCATAAATGTCAACGGAGGACATTTGGCAGATGTAGTATACAAAAAAAATTTTTTTTTAACATTGTAAATCAAATGGCTACTCTTTTATTTCCCATTAATGTATTCATAATTATAAAAAAAATAATTTTGCAACAATAAAATTATTTACGAAATCTTCCCGTTTCATTGCCGGACCCTGTACAATGCAATAAATGCTAAAACACCAGATCAAAAACCATCAAAATACTACGGTGAATATTGTTACGCCATGCCATGTGTAAATGCGTTTATTTTAAAATGCAATATATGAACCGTAATTTTATTGAAAAAGAAGCATGAGAAAGAACAGGACATGTAATAACCCACATACTTGCTGTAAACTGAAGTCTTTCTACTATTTGATCAACAGAATTCCTTCCACCGTACAATATATTATGTTTTTACATACTCAGTAACGTTTCCATATTGCATTTTAAAATAAACGCATTTACACATATTGCGCGATATAATAAACTCCCTGTCTAATAAAAAATCAGACTATACACCGATGTCAAAATATATTTATTACAAAACTTCTTACTCATTACAATATTAAGTGAATCAAATAAAAAAATATATACATTTAAATATAATTATACATAAAATAATGATACAATTTTAAAACTAATTATTTTTATTATTTGTATTTTTAACTAACTCTAACAGTTGTCGCAAAATATCATTTCGCTCCTTTTGCGTTTGGAGTTGCTCCTTGTACACATTTTTAATTTCTTGCAGCTCTCTAATTTTCTGCTCTTCGGAGAGCAGCATTTGCTTTCGAAATTCTTCTAACTCTCTATTTTTACGTTTGGTACCTCGAGTATCACTGGCAGCAGTATTCAAACTGGGAATTCTAGACGGTGTGGATGACAGGCTTAATAACGATTCCACGGGTGGAGTTGGTGATGAAGGATTCGATGTTGAAGAGGCAAGGGATGATGAATTTGAAGGTATTGGGGGTGGCAAAGCTGACGAAGAGGGTGCAGGTATATATGCTGGGATTAAGGACGACTGAGTAGATGTAGAGGGCTGGTTTAGCACAGATAAGGGAAGCTTAGGTTGTGGAATGGACGATATTAAGTGTGGAGGATTAATGGTGGCATCAGTATGAAGCAGGTCATCCATCACGTCGAAATATTCCCAAGTTTGTCCACCTCTGCCAGTTTTTCTTTTGGTATCTTTTATTCCTTTATAAGTGCTCTTCAAATTTCTAAATTTTCTGTCACACATGTCCGGTGTCACATGGTAACAATTTTTTTTCATATTTTCGGCAATTCTCCCCCACAACAGACTATTTTTCATTTTGGGGTTTCTGAAGTTGCAGCATTCTGAGCGGTAGTGCTCAATCAACAACATGGTCGATTTCTGTGACCAAACAAACCGCTCGGCAGCTGAATCGTCTGCAGGCTCATCTGTTCTTTCCGGTACCATGCGTTGCTGCGTAATTTGATTTATAACATCATTCTTGATCGTCTCGTCGATAAGAAAAATAAAATCTTAGACTTAATTTAATCAACAGTAGGTAGTTTCAAAAGATTCAATGGAAATGTAACTTAGTTCGAACGAAATTATAGTAATATTAAGAAGCAATACACACCATCAAAAATAGCTTGTACCCATATATCTAATACTTACTATATTGCTAGCGGCTATGAGTGGGAAACTTGCCAAGGAAGTGAGACAGACAACCAACTCTTCAATGTATAATGGTGAGCTGTGCGCAAGTGCGGCGGCGTCGGCCGGCCAATGGGGAAGTGGGCAAGTTTAAAATTCGCTTCTAAAGGCGGAGTTCGACTTCTCACGCATGCGCACGAGACGCGTTATACTCTAAGTGAGACTATGTCGGCGCCGTAATGTTTTCTGACGTTTCCAGGCCCTACTAGCAATATATGTGTATTATATATATGCTTGTACCATATGTGATGGGACTTCCGCCGCTACAGTTTCTCCGTTAACATTAAACTGCAGCAGGGTCGTTTCAGAAACCATGATTTTCGCGCCTTTCTAGGTTATATTTACAAATTAGCCCAAACACCGTGTTCTGCTGAGTGGTCAAGCGGAAATGAAGCGACAATGGAGCGAAAATAAATTTGCTCCCAAAAATGGCAACTGCTGCAGAAGCGAAACCAAAGCGCTGTCGGTCAGCGAAGCGTTCAACGCAGTCGCTACCTCAGCGCTATGCCGGCTGAACGCACCCAATGACACAAGCAGCAGTGTCTTAACCGAAGCTGAAAACATGCTATTGAAGCAGCCGTTTGGACATTGCTACAAAGAAATTAGAGAAGCTGGAAATGTCTTTCAGCTTTACGCATACCAGATAACTAGATAGCATTTCTTTTTATGTACTAACAAGTGCAATGCACCCTGTATTTGGTGAAAATATTCATGGTTTTCATTTACCCCAAACTGTTGCAGTACCTTATCGTAAGAACAAATATAGCCTTTATCATGCGATTCCATCAAGTTGGAATTGCGATATTTAAATGGACATTTAACTTCCACAAGCTCTTCCTACAAGGCCATCTGGGATGGCCCCAAGGTATCCAAACTGATGGAGCCATAGTCCAGCAGATGTCACAGAAAGTCCAGTTGCTGCCCCAAATGTTTCAATTGCATTATTTTCATGTTCTCGCCCCTCACCGAATGGCCTTTACTCCATCTAAGTTATATGTTCCTGCATAATAACAGAACTTTATGAAAAATGTGAAAAATATTTTGCAAAGCAAACCTGTTAGTTTTTTGAAAAGCGATGCAGGGTAACGATTTCTTTTGCAAGCTGCTAGCACCGTACCGAACAAACTGGCTGTTAAACGAAACCTGCGAATAATTAATCACAAGGGATTTTTTTACTGCCCTATGGTTTTCTCAAATATAGTTATTACTTGGTCTTGAGAAACATTCACTTTTTGTTCAAAATAACTAATTTTTTCAGATATATTTTGATATTCTGCGAAGAAAATTATATAACTAATCTGCGGAACAATAATATCTTCCTGTGCAGTAAGTTTAGGTGCTAGAAGCCAACTGAATCCTACCAGCCCTCCAAACGAAGCCAATTTTTCTCTAAGCATTTCGATCACTTTCTTGGTAACACTTCTCTTTGAAGCTCGATATTCCTTAGACGGCAAAAACAATTCATCGATTGTTTTCAAGTTTTCATCAAGTGCTTTAGATTGTTTACGCACTGACCAGCTACATGACTGGTCCGTAACTGATATATTATAATGGGCAAATGGTGCCAGTGCAGCAACATGGTGACATGAAACTTGTCCACGAGGACATGTGCAAGAAGTTGAGGTTATGTTTTTGTCTTCATCGAGGAAGATCTACAAAGTAAAAATATATACTTAGTATTCGTTACTGCTTAGAATCCATCTGAAGCAGCAATCAGTATTTTAAATAATTATACTTTTTAAGCTAAAATGTATCTTACCTCAACATATGCTCTTTGGTATCGCTTATCTTTCATGCTTGCGTGTACTGTACCATTTACCATTTAATACTGAACAGAAAAAGAAGACACTATTCAATTCAGCAGTATTGGCCGTATCCAATATGAAAGAAAGTTGCCCGGAGGCTATCCAAGAATGTCCATAAAACGCTCTCCAGAGGCGAGCGTTCCCTTTCCAGGAACTTTCCATTTGAAAATATATTTTTTTGGAACTTTTCCTTATTGCCATTCTCTAGCGTGGTTTTAAAACCTTCTTTAGTGCAACAAAAGTTATTAAATTCGTCCTAGATTTTAAATGCGGCATTTGCCGCGGGTTTCAGCTAGTAATTTTGAATGTGGAGTCACAAAATTTAGAGATTAACGTTCTTGAAATTAGGAGGAGACTTCTGTAACTATCGTAAACTTATTGTATGTGAAGATATTGCGCATAGCAACAAATGTAAGTGTAACATTCTTGAAATTATTTTGAATGCAAAGTGACTACATCTAGAGATAATGTAGCAACCGTAAAATTATTGCGAATATTTTGATTTTTTGTAATTGAAATCTTACTAAAACTAGTAACTAAATAACCAATAGTCAATGTTAACCTTATCACTCTAGGGTGATCTGCTAAGAAGTTTATACAGTTCGTCAAACATTATGAAATCGCAGAACGTCTCAATGAAGCGCAAAATGAAACTACATAAATAACTAATTAGATCTGTCATAAGTTACTGATTTAAAAGCTGACCTTTAACCAAAAGAAATGAAGAACTCAACAGATTAGAAAAAAGCCTATGGAAATATACGGGCCTGTTTTCGATGATTTAAATGCGTGGAGACCACGAATGAATCAGGAGATCAAGCAATTGAATAATGAACAAGATTTAGTAGGGTGGGTTAAGGCGAGTATTTAGTAACTTTAAAATTCCTCTTTCGCCACATCTAGAGATTTTTGAGAACGCCTAATTATAGGCAACAAACTGAACGGCTATTGCCTCTGGCAAGGGCCCTATTGTAGATTTGACCAGTGGAGATCGTTAATCCTGTAATGACAAGTTAATCTGGCAGCGTACCTCATTACGAAAAATTCGCTACGAAAACAGAATGCAAACACATTCAACCGTAAATATAGGACAACGGGAAGTTATAACTGAGAATATCCCTTACGCATATTTAATTAAAAAATTTCCATAGCAACGGCGATTATTAATAATCGGAAATTTATTGAAATTTACCGGGAAATTTCCACTTATGTCACTGTCATCAAGCATTTAGGGACAACAAAGCTATGAACAAACGACAAAGTCAGTAGGCCGATAATGATTGTTGCTATGGGCAACCAAAACCGAGTCCTAATAGTATATTATGATACGAGTTTTATAAGAAGCATTTTGTAGCACGCACGGATTTAGGGTACGACGAGCGAAGCGAGGAGAGCCCTAAAGGAGTAAGTGCTACAAAATGCCTTATAAACGAGGTATCATACAGTATTTTATCTACTTTGCCACTTTTTTAAGCAAAAAAATGAAAATTTTTAGTATTTTTATTATAGCATCGCTTTGTGTCTATTACGATACGCAAACGCGTATCGTAATAGCCTCAGTACGAACGCAAAGTAGATAATAGCTATTTATGCAACAAGTGCTAAAAGTCGACGTTTATGCGCGAGACATGAAAATTATGAAACGAAGCCGAAGGCTGAGTTTCATAACATGTCTCGCGCATAAACGACTTTTAGCACGCGTTGCATACAATATTTTATCTACGACCTTCATTTTACCGTTATTAATCCATAAATATCGATTTAAGAAAGGTTCGCATCTGCGACACTTTTAATTTATGTCATAATGAACAGTAGGCCATGCGCGGCGGGCGATTGTTTGGCCACGCCCGCGCTGTCAAGGTGAATTACGAAATGTAATTATTGATACTCCACATATGACTGTATTCGTTACATAACGCTTTAATTATTTCAAAAACGCTTTACCTGTAACGCAAGAAGCAACTAGAATAGCTTTACAACTTCACTTGCACTTCGAAATTGTAGTTTTGAACCTCGCTTCACTTTTAGCACATGTGCTAAAAGTAAACAGCTGATTTCTTTAAACACGGTAAACTATAAAACGTCACTTTTAGTGAAACAATCTAGCGCTAAAACGCCTACTTTTAGTAGTGGTCGTAGATAAAGAAACTTAAATGTTAATTAATTGTAGTTTTGACAAAAAATCCTAAAATGTTAGTACTTAGGTATTAGTTTTATTATTATTTTTAATCACAAAAATGTTTTCTTTGCTGTGCTTTTTTCATTCGTGATATTCTCTATCAAAATATAACGCGTGCATAAAAAAAATCTTATGGAAATATTTGCCAAACGTGTTCCTCAGCTACTTTTTTTTAACAAAAGCTTCCTACATGCCTTAAAAAAAATAGCTCCAGAACATTTTTCCAAATATTTCCAGAAAATTTTCAATCATTTGGTATATTTCTACTGAGAATATCCCTTATGCAAATTTAGTTGGAAAGTTACCATGGTAACGGCGAAAATTGATAATCGGAAATTTACCGGGAAATTTCCACTTCTGTCACTGTCATCAAAGTATTTAGAAACAATGAAGCTCTGAACAAAGTCAGTAGGCCGATACTGATTGTTGCTACTGTGTTTTTTCATTCGTGATATTCTCTATCAAAATATAACGCGTGCTCAAAAAATTTCCCTATGGAAATATTTCAAGCACTTGTTATATTTCTACAGAAAATTGCATAATGTTTTATAATGGTCATAATAGTTTAATAGTGTTTGTTTTACATATTATAAAAATTTAAAATGCATACAATCTGAAAACAACATATAATAGAATAATTCATTCACATAATCAATGGCGTTATAAATTAAATATTTATGCTATTTTGAGAATTAATACTCGTATACTATTTTTAGCCCTATTGCCACGTTGTAGTTAAAGAGTAATTACTTATGAAGACCCACTCATGCTAGTTGAAACGTTTACAACGACAAATGAAGCTTACTCGACGTGATGCTAAAACCCAATAAACTATCAATTAACGTTGAAGGTAAAAGGTCAATTAAATGACATTTATAAAAGAAATGCTTGGTTATACTACATTCGAATTATTGGTTTTTTATATCGTTATTGTTATTCTTTTTTTCTTTGTTTACTTCTTGCTGATCTTATATGTTCAAGAAGATTTTCTTTTATTTCATTATAATATTCTGCACTCACAACATTTATGTACATAAAGATACTATTCTTCTTTGATCAAGTTTTTTGTCTCGTCTAAAACTCTGAGTAATCAATATTATGGTATATTTTAATAAATATTGAACAATTTATTGAAAACTAATAAAAAAAATTCTGTGCCGTACATAAATAGATACGCTTTGGATTTAAATTCTTATTTATAATATATGTTGGATGTTAGCTACATGTAAAAACGTATATTTATTTCATTTTTAAATTCAAATTTTTAAAAATCTGAATTTCATCGTTTAAGATCATTCTAAATTCTCGTCATGACCAATCACTATAAAATTTCATGTTTCTCTTATTTCCAAAAAAATCACTGCGTAATAATACGTATTTGTGCGATAGTGTTAGGTATTTTTGGTTTTTGTCCATTGGGCTGTGTGTCTGTCTATCTGTGTGTCTGTCTATCTGGGTGTCTGTCTGTGAACAGAATATCTCAAAAACGAAAAGAGGTATGACGTTGAAATTTCATATATAAGTTTTGTGTACTATCTAGATGCGACATCAGGCGATTGAAAAGAATCGCATAACCCGAAGTATGTGTTTACTCTTGTGATTTTTCAGTTTTTTTAAATTTTTTCAAAAGCAGCTCCAACGAGTGTAGTAGAGTACCTACAGGCGTTCTGGACCAAAATGTGTCACTGCGCAGGTTTTCTGCGCAGGTGTGCGCGGGGTTTTTGCGCAGGTTTGTCAAGGTCGTTGACCTAGCCGGGGGTCAAGGTCGCGGGTCTAGCCGGGGGTCAAGGTCACGGGCGGGGGCGGGGTCATTGGCCTAGCCGGGGGGCGGGGTCGTGGGCCTAGCCTAGGTCAAGGTCCCGGGCCGCTTCCGGGAATTTTTTTGGACTAAATGTCTAATTTTGAAATTTTACAAGATTTATCAAAATTTTCCCAGGCTCGACCGGATGTGAGCGTCTGGAAATGCAGACATGTCTATTCTTGCAGGATGTTGCTATCAGTAAATAGAACAATGACATCCATTGTTTTAAAATCAGCACGAAATTGGACAATAAAGCCATTGTTGTCTGGAGATTAAAATGTGCAAAGCTGTTAAAAATTGAACAATGGAACCCATTGTTTAAGAAAAATTTGCGCAACTGCTACATTGAATGCTGTCTTTGTTTGGAAATTTTTTTTTGCTAACCGCCATTATCAGATAAACAGGATGTTATTGTCTGAAGCTTCAGACTTGTCCAGACATGTTTGAGAAATGTGCAAAGCTGGTAAAAATTGAACAAAGAAACCTATTGTTTGAGAAAAATCTGCACAACCGCTAAATTGAATGGGGCCTTCGTTCGGAAATTTTTGTTGATGTATAAAATTATTACAAATATATTATGCATTACTGGCTAACCTGGAATATTCCTGTAACCAATTTTATACGCACAATGGTGTAATAAAACAACAATGTAAATATACTTGTATTTATTTTGTCTAAAACGTACATGTATAAAATTATTACAAATATACATAAGCTAATTATTGTGCTACGGATGTCATCTCTGTCTGGACGATCTCCTCGAAGACAAGTTTCGTGCTGCTCCCACACTTGCCACCCGAGATGATATTGTAGCGACGTTCTCCTAATTGTTGTAGATCAGCATCTGTTAGGCAATAATAGCGTGCTGGTAGAATAAATCTAAAGTTGTCCAATTCTACCGCCATTTTATTGCCGTATTTAGTCGGACACCGATACACATTTATTATTAGATATTTTTCGTCAATCTTCAAATCTCGTACATTTTCCCACTCTTTAACCTCATTTAAGTTGCAAAGTTTCTGGTTGAAATCTCAAATCTGCCATGTTTTTGGAAAGAGCGCGTACAGAAGAATGATAGAAATACTACAGAACATCAGGTTTATATACCACCTGTGAAAATTAAGTTTTGAGTCATCACAACATGTGGTAATTTAGGCAATATTTTTAGCATCAATCCAGCTATTGTGCTGATTCAAAAATCCAAGCCATTTTACAAATACTTTGTTACGCTTTCGTTTTATTACACGTTCAACGAGATGTATGTCTGGATATTTAACTTTTTGAAGCTCAAGATAGTAGAAACATCCTTGAATAGACCGATTGGAAGCATCTTTTATTAGATAGGTAATAGGATTAGTTAATTTAACTTGATCAATTGTGAATATTTCATTAGTCCAGTTGGGCGTATATCCTTTATCGAATATTGTTCGATATTTGCTAATTCGCACAGGATCACCAACCTTAAATTTTACATTACTTAAATCTATCATTTTTATATGATTATAAGCTTGATTGAGAATTTCCTTCTCATTACTCTTCTTCACATCAACCGGTCTTTTACCAATTGTACTATGTTTTTTGTGATTGTAGGTGTGACTGACGAGATAATAGAGAAAGCCATTTGTATGAACCTTGCAAACTAAACATCTTCCATATAATAGATTTAAGTGTACGATTTACTCTTTCAACGACACAGGCTTTTTTTGAGCTAAATTTTGAGAAATGGTTAATTTGCAATTTATTCATTAGTGTTTGAAAATCTTTATTGAAAAACTCTTTACCCTGATCTGTCTGCAAGTTCTTCGGAATTCTACCGCTTTCAGATAGTATTTTTTCAGTTGCACTAGTAACTTCCTTGGAGATTTTGGTTTTTATAGGCTCTAGCCAAACATATTTTGAAAATACATCTATAATTACTAAAATATATCGATAACCTGTAGTTACTTTAGAGTATGGTATAATTTTTACTAAATCGGCTTGATGAAGATCATCCAATCCTTTTACTATTACACGACGCCTTCGAAAATTTATTCGTGCAGGCTTATGCAACTCATCTACTATTTGAGCCTTAATCAAACTGTTTATTTTCTTTCGGGTCATTTTGAACCTCTCTAAATGAGACAGTTTTGCTAACTGAAGGTTTAGGCGGAGGTTTAGTTAGTTTTAGAGAAAAGTAAAGTTGGTCAATTTCAGCTTGAATGTCTGCAATAATTTCATTTGCTGTTTCTATATTTGTACTAGCAGAGTTTTGGTGTTCGGAAAGTCGGTAAATAATCTTATTAAGTTCATTGTTAGGGAGAGTCTTGTTGACAGCATCCTCTTCAAATAGAGATTGTGCAAGATTGACTAATCGTTTATGTTGGAGATTAAAATGATCATAGTCATCGTAAAAGTGTAGATTTCTGTGCTGAATGTGACGACCGAACTTATCTCTCGACATTGTCGAACTGACTTTATTCAATGATTTCCGCCTCTTTTAACTCTTCTATTATACTAACAATTTCATTTCTATGATTTGTGTGACCGGATGCTTGAGAGGCATACAGTAACTTTAATCGATCAACTAACTCGTTCGGATGATCCCAGTAAACATAATCCAACGGCTTATTGCTAACTTGTTTATACATTTGCTGCATACCTTTACCAGAACGCTTTTTAGCTTTTAATGACACTGATGATGAAGAGGGTGGTGATGATGATGAATCAGATTTTATAAATTTCTTGTATTTCGTTTGGTTGAAACCTACCTTCTGCACATTTTTATAAAAATTTCTATGCGCCGCACCTGTTGCGTTTATGATATCATTATAATTTGCTCTATCTGTCGACGTTGGAGTTATTTGAGGATCGTTTTTAAATAGTAATTCGTACAAACCAGGCGTACCTTCATAGCGAACATTTTTTACAATTATATCTGAGCCCTTTATATCTAGCTCATCTCCACCAAAATAAAATTGGTTTTTATCAAAATCATATCTAATTCCATACCTCCCTAGATTTGGTCTTTCTATAGGATAAGCGAGGATACGGAAGCTCTAACCTTCCGCCTTGCAGGCCAAGCTCCTTCATGGGGTGTTAGTGCCTCACCATTATTATAAGATAATTGCTTACATATTTCCTAGGAAGTTTATCATACTGTTCTAAGAAAGAACTTATAGCTTGCGGTTCTATGTTGGTAGACGGTTGAAATTTGTTTGCTATAGTCGTATTAGAATCGGCGGATTCACACAATACTTCATCAACCGGTTTTGGTGTAAATAATTCTAGTTTTGAAGATGGGGGATTCTCTTTTTTATTTATCACTTTTGCAACACTTTGCATTTGTTCGGTAACAAGTTTAAAAAAATTACCGAGGAGTTGTTGTTCCACCAACTTACCCTCCTTAAGAGCTCGAACTTTCTGTCTTATAATATTTTTAGTTTTAATAAGTTCTGTCGCTACATTCGTTTTCATTATCGGCGCAAGTATGTAAGCGGTAGACGGGTAGACAGCTAGACAGATAGACAGCTAGACAGGTAGACAGCTAGACAGGTAGACAGCTAGACAGGTAGACAGGTAGACAGCTAGACAGGTAGACAGCTAGACAGGTAGACAGATAGACAGGTAGACAGGTAGACAGGTAGACAGCTAGACAGGTAGAAAGGTAGACAGCTAGACAGGTAGACAGGTAGACAGGTAGACAGATAGACAGCTGGACAGGTAGACAGCTAGACAGGTAAACAGGTAGACAGCCAGCTAGACAGTAAGACAGACTGACAGATTCAAACTAGTTCACACGTCAACAGCTTTCTATCAAATAATAGACATCAGAATTGTTAAATGTATATATACGAATCAAATTCATAACGATAACGTCCATTGTTTAAATCACTATCTTTGTCTATTACCAAAAATCCGTGTTTATGACTATTCCAGCAATAAGCGCACATTTCTTTAAATTGATCATAAGTCATGTCGGTATTAACATGATCTCGGTAGACCTTCTGTAAATTCATATCGTCCTGCTTAAACAGCACCAGCATATTAGCATTATCGCGAATAAGATGTTTAGGAATACATGCATATGTTTGACAAAGACAGAAACATGTTACGGTATTAATTCATCAGATCGACGTTGATCATAATTATTGTCCAAAATCGGGTACAAACTACAGGGTTCGCCGACTTTCCCTAGAAATCACAGATCTTAATGTGTCGGAGCAGATGACGTCGCTCCAGTTACCTTCAGGCTAGCTTAATCGGTTGGGCGGGATTCGAATACTCAAAAGGGAAAACCGACGGAGTACTTACCATATGGCTTGCGTAAAAGAATTGCCAAAGGACGCCACTTGCTTTAAAAGGGGTTGCTTGCGTGAATAAAGCAAGAACTTCACGAAGCTATGAGGAGGTCTCTCCAGGTTCGCCGCTCTCCACCTCAGCGTCGTCCACCAAGCCTCCTCCGAGTCTTCAGGTCCAAATACACAGGGTGGCCGTGAAACCAAATGCCTTACCTTAAAGGCCACCCTCTCTAAACGGTAACAAAAGAACACTGACACTAGCCCAAATCTTGGGGTTGGCTTAATCAAAGGACATGCTTTCAGCTTTACACTCATTTACATCCGACGTTAGTCGTCGTTAATTAGTGACCAAAGGGTTCAAAAACAACAAGTAACTAGGCTGAAGTTGACAGAATTTACATTTAATAAACCACCCAAAGGTGACTCAAATTCAATACAATGGGTACATCCTATATGAAATATCGGGGACCCCAAGCAAAAGTTACCTTAAAATCTATATATATTGTTACAAAGTATGCAAAACGAAATAACAGGGGTGAAGCCCCTGATTAACAACAAACAAATCAAATAATAGATTTAAGCGAGCGTACGCAATGTTTGTGAACACTGGAGAACGCACCATAAAGCTATTGTCGCCACTTAACTCGGCACATAAATTAAACGCAGCGGATACAGTAAATAGATCCTACCTGAGCTGTAAGCATAGATGTCGGTGGGTGCTATAAACTCGGCCTCGGTGAAGCTTGGTAGAACGCTACGGTGGTGCGGGTCCCCAAACAGGAACGAACCAGGTCGGGAGGGTGTCGGCAAGAAGTTAATCCAGTCTTCGGGATGGCCCCAACGAACGTAATCAGAATTTGCAGAGCAGAATTTCTCGAACTACACGAGCACACAGGCGGGGATTATAAAACGACGTCTTGGTTTGATGTGAACTACGGCAGATTTTGCGTCCCTCAACCCTTAATGAGCGGACAGCATACTAAACATTAAGACGACGTTTCCCCAATAAAAACGTTTCGCGGGCCTAACCCATTACTTCGCGCTCAACCCTTCTTTATTTTCGCACCTTCGGCTATGAAGACTGTCGCCGAACTGCCCACAAAATTTAATTACCGTGCGAAGACCACAAGATTTGTTCCCCGTTCCCCGGGAAAGCATCTCTCTTTTGCAACCGCTAATGGAAATTCTCCCTTTCATTATTGCACCACTTTTAGAACTGTTGTGAAACAAAGAAGCGTTACTGTGAGTGCTATCAACAAACGAAAGGAGCCTCGAACATTCTGGAATGAATTTTCCATGTCGCAGCGAGTCCCAGAGGATCGAATTACCAAGGTGGCCTCCCCGAAGGGCAGCGTTGAGTTATTGAAAAACACTATTAAAATTTAAAACCTAGTTCCATTGTTGCGTGGGACAAGGGGATTATTCAGAATTTATTCCCTTCTTATATATCATACAGGGTAATGCGTATGGGTTCCAAGAATTTTTGGCCTACCGCTGCCAGGGTTGCGACACAAAGCCATTTATTGTACAAGACGATACGTGTTTCTTTTACCACCAATTCTTTGGCCTTGACGCCAGTATGTCGAGATAAATAAAGCAATTAGCGCACTACACCGAAGTGCTGACGGAGAGAATTCCGTAGGCCGCGAGCATTGTAAGTTGGTTCAAACGGATTTAAATATAATTAGGAGCACAGGGGCGTACTGAAAAATTTGTCGAGGCGGAATAACATAACACCCCCCCTTACTAGAGGTCAATTTCCCAAATTGATCCTTAGGACAACTGAAGGAGTTGCTAGAAGAATGGCTTAACCTAGGGTGCGGGTTGAGATAGCCGTCACTACTCGGGATCCCAACCACGCCATGACGGATAGCGTCAAATAACAGAGTGAGAAGAGAATATAAAAGACCGGGTACGCCGGTGGAAACTACGAAAAGCCCCAATCAGGCACTGACGGTTCGGTGAAGCCTAGTAAAACTCCTCCCCGGACCAGGGAAGCGGGCGACATGTGATAATTAATGTCCCACAGGAGGGTACTCCGCCAGGGGTCCCATTCAACCTCCGACCGAAATTCAAAATAAAGGGTTCAAAAATACCACAAAACACGGGCCACTCCACCCCGTGAAGGGTGGTGCCCACATCCAAAAGAATACCGACCACGGCCGAGGTGCCATGGCACGCGCCCATGGGGTGACGGGTAAGCGAGGCGACCGGACCCACTGCCAACTCACTATCCGGCCCCATGACACGGTTTAGGGGAAAAGTGCCAAAGGCAAAACGGTTGAGGGCAATGACAGGTGTCGCCGGACACACGGCAAAGGGAGGATAGAACGAAAGGAGAAAGATGAGAGAGAAGGGTTGATATCCCACCTGGGATATGTTTTTGCTTTGGAATGAGCTGGTCATAATAGGGTATAAGTCATCACTGTGAACTCTTCCGTCCAACTTACCGATCGAACACAGCGTTACGAAGCCCCAAGGTTCGCAACCTAACTCTCGAAGACCCGTTGAAGAGGGCACGCGAGGCGTCACGGGATCAGCCCCTTGTGTTTGTCCCACAGCAACAAACGATCAAAGAAAGGGGTAACCACGAACGACAGGAGTGTCGAAGGCCTTGAAGGCCACCTAGCCTAAACTAACCTATCCTATTCTATCCTATGCTAACAAAGCGAACAATTATATACAACGATATGTCACCCATGGTTAACCCATTGTGACTTGGGGATTGTCGAAGACAAACGACTTAATCGTCAACTGGACTGGGTTTTAAGTCCTTTGCGTGCCAAATGCCCTTAGAAGCTCCACTCTGATCCGATAACTCATAAGTGGCCAACGAGACTTTTCTCGAGATATAAAACGGGCCTACAAACTTGGGTGCCAGCTTTGCATTGAAATGCTTGGCTGCATCAGAGAGAACATAATTCCGGCGCCACACAGTGTCACCGACAGCAAAAAGAGCAGGGCGTCGCCTCAAATCATAAGTGGCCTTAGAGGTCCTATATGCGGATTCCAACCGCTTCACAATGTTTTCATAAAGGGGCTTAAAGGCGGGTGCGCGACGCAAAAGATTATCGCGACCAGCTATCTGGACATTACCCACATCTACTTCCTCATTGGGAACCTCAGCCTCATTGCCTTCCAGCTGAATTTCCCTTCCAAAGTTAGCAAAATAAGGGGACATTCCGATGACTTCATGAATGGCAGTCCGTACTGCACATGCGACCTTAGATAGATACTTGTCCCAGTCACGGTGATTATCTTTAACGTAGGAGGCCAACATAGTCTTTAAAACCCTATTCACTCTTTCAACGGGATTTGCTTGCTCATGGTAATATGCGTTGAAGATGATTTTGGATTTATAATTATTCGCCAAAGTGCGGAATTCTTTACTACGAAACTGGACACGATTGTCCACTAAAATACATTGGGGTGCTCCAAAGAGCAGGATAACGTAATTCTCAATCCTTTGGGAAACCGGGGCAACGGTAGCTGCTCGTAATGGAAAGAAAAGAGTAAACTTGGTAAAACAATCAGAGACAGAGGGAATATATACATAGCCCTGCTTAGAGCGTGGTAACGGGCCTACTATGTCAATGGAGATCATCTGCCAAGGTTTATTTACTATTGGATGGCGGGCCATCAATCCGGCGGGACGTTTTTGTTCCGGCTTATGTGAAACGCAAATTGTACAACGGTTAACATAGCGCGCGACGTATGCCTTCATCTTTGGCCAATAATATTTTTGCGCGACTCGACCGTACGTTTTGAAAATGCCCAAATGGCCCGCGGTAGGCTCATCGTGAGCTTTACGTAAGATTTCACTACGTTGGCAAGTTGGTACCACCTTCCTCCAATTGTCTCCGTCATTCAACTCTGGGTACTTACTTCTGACATGTTTGAACAGTTGTCCGTCCACGATCCTCCAACTTGGATAGGCTAAAGGTTTCTCAGTGATGCGTCGGCGCATTAGTTCATACCAACGATCGGTCTTCTCCTGGTCATTAGTGACGTTAGCAGGGTCCACTTGATCCGTCTCAGGGGCATCTACAACGTCCGCTACAGGTATAGCGCAGGATAGCGCATCCGGGACAACGTGGTCTTTTCCCTTACGGTGCTGAATAGTAAAATCGTACTGTTGTACGCGAACAGCCCAACGGGCAAGTCGACCCGTAGGTTCCTTCAAATTATTAAGCCATAATAGTGAATGGTGGTCGGTTATGATCGTGAAATGAGTACCCTCAAGGTACGGTCTGAGCTTTTCTATAGCCCACAGAACTGCTAAACACTCCCGTTCGGTGACTGAGTAATTTCTCTCGGCCTTGGATAGTGTTCGGCTGATGTAGCAAATGACTCGTTCCTCCCCTTCTATGGTCTGAGTAAGTACTGCGCCTACTCCCACATTGGAGGCGTCTGTTTGTACTGTAAAGGGTACTGAAAAATCGGGGCAAGTCAAAATAGGTGCGGACACCAGACAGTTCTTAATGGTTGAGAACGATTCTTCGCAGTTGTTGTCCCACTCAAACCGTTTTGATTTCCTTAGCAATGACGTCATTGGTGCGATGATCGATGAGAAATTAGGTATAAATCGTCGATACCAAGAGGCCATGCCTATTACTCGTCTGATCTCGGCGACGTTTGTAGGTTGGGGTAAGTTCATGATGGCGGTTACCTTTTCAGGGTCCACCAGTAGACCTTGTGCGTTGACAACATATCCAAGATATTTTAACTCGGGTTGGCAAAAATGGCACTTGTCTCGTCCAAGTGTTAGGCCTGCTTCTCGTAGGCGTTTCAATACCTCTCCCAAAACCTCTAAATGCTTTTCGAAGGTGAGGGCGCAAATTATTACGTCATCTAGGTATACAAAAACGTAGGGTTCTAGTTTTGGACCTAAGACTTGGTCAACGAAACGCTGCCACGTGGCAGCGGCGTTATGGAGCCCGAACGGCATGCGATTAAACTCATACAAGCCACGTCCTGGGACTGTAAAGGCTGTTAGTTCCTTAGAATCCTCGCTCATCTTAATTTGCCAATAGGCTGACTTGATGTCTAATGATGTAATGAAGCGCGCGTCGCGTAAACGGTCTAGAATTGATGATACATATGGTAGAGGGTAGGCGTCCTTCTTAGTAACACTGTTTACCTTGCGAAAGTCCACGCAGAATCGGTAAGATCCGTCTTTCTTCTTAACCAATAGAATTGGGCTGGACCATGCTGATCGTGATAGTTGAATGACCCCAGCTTTGAGCATTTTATCTAACTCGGCGTCAATATGCGTCTGCATGGCAGGTGAAACTGGATAATACCTTTGCTTGATGGGCGCAGAGTTGGTCACAATGCGATGTTCAATATGCTTGGCACAGCCAAGCTCATTGCTACTGTCAGAGAAATGTTGATCAAGTACTTCCTTCAATTGGTTTCTTTGGGTTATGGTCAAATCAAATTCAGATTGCAAAGTGCTCGTAGGGGTACTGATAGTGGCTAAGTCGGGTTTTGAAAATTTCCACTCGCCTCGAAATACATCAGGGACTATGCCCACCATTTTCCAGAAGTCTATTCCCAAAATCATAGTATGGGGTACGTCGGGTACAATTAAAACGTGGAGAGTAGCGACTTTATTATTCAAGTTAATCGGCAAATACACGGTGCCTAGACTTTCTACTGTTTGTCCATTAGCTACTGCGCATACTGGGCGTAATTTCTTATTGACACGAAAACCTATTGTCTCCAAAACTTCCCATCCCTTACCTCCAATAATAGTACGGTTGGCACCAGAGTCCAACAAAGCTAAAATTTTAAGACCCATTACCTCAATAGTAACATAAGGACGGCGATCGTCCGACGATCTTTCTAAGACGTAATCTAAAATGACTTTATTTCTTTCAAATGTTTCCTCACGTTCGTTAATAAGTTGTTTAATATACATAGTCGAGGTAACAAATATTTGCGAAGACACCGCTCGACCATTCAGCGTTTCGCCGGGAAATTTCCCGAACCTCGGTTTCCGCGACTACAATTTGGACAATTCCTAACAATTACATCGGGCTTACCGCAACGATAGCAGAATTTCTTGTCACACGGGCGTTTGCACGCGACGGCCCTACGGCCTACTTCTTGACAATTCCAGCATTTAGTCCCCGAACCGGGAGCTGAATTTTTAACAGTTTTCGAAGCGCTTGGCGTTGCCGGCGCTTGAGCGGTTGCGACAGGTGTTCGTACAGTATTGACGACAGGTGTTTCTTCTAACGGTACGGTCTCAACATAGGCCAAATCGGTTTCCAAATCAGTTCGGCGTCTTGATGGTGGTACATAGGTCTCGACGGCATAATGGCGTTCCTCAATCTTGCGTCCATATTGAAGTAATTTCTCGATTGAACGAATTTCTACCAGCCCCAACTGGGTTTGGTACATTGGTGCGACGTTACGCAAAATAATTCTTAACTGCTTCGCTTCAGTCAAAGGTTCGACCAATCTCTCGAACATATTTTGCAAAATTGCAATGTAAATGCCCATGGACTCCGAAGGTCCTTGAGTTCTTCTCTTAATTTCCTCCAGCAGGCGCTCATCGTAATCCGCTGGTTGGAATTGTTGACGTAAAAGGGAAACTAATTGTTGCCAGTTAACAGGCTTAGCTCTGTTAGCGCGGTACCATAGTAGTGCGTTACCGGTAAATAAATCGATAGCTTGCGCGAATAATTCATCCTCAGGCAAGTTTCTCGCTATTCGTAATTCATTGACGCGTTCGATAAAAGCATTAACCGAAAGTCCTCTAGGGTCTCCTGAAAATTGTAAACTCCATTGTGCTACTGGTATAGCTTTAAACGAAATCGTCCTCATAGCTGGTGTGCTAGCGCTTGAACTTGTAGTCGGGGTCGTAACTGCCAATGAAACACCACTCGGAGCTATGGTGGACACCGGAGTCGAAGGTGCCTGGTGAGTCTCAGGTGCCTCAGTGGTTGATGCTACCATTAACTGCGTAACCTCGAAGGTAGAACGCATGACTGCTACTTTCGCGAATAATTCCGCTCGTTTATTTCCCTCTTCATCATTAGCCGATTTACTATTGCTAATCCTACTTAATGTGCAATAAAATTTTGTTTCTATTGCCGCAGCACGATCCCTATCGGGTTCTAGAGCGTATTCGTCAGTTTTTTGTACAATGGCCGCGACCAAATCAGAAACCGCCTTATAATCTTCTTAGAACGAGTATGGGTACGCTGGGCGCGCTGTCGCCCCCACACGGCCTTCATCCCTTAACGCGTCTCGTAAGCGAGTACGCAGAACCGATACAACACCGGTATTATCTAACCTCTGATGCTTAATTCATATTCTAAATCTGCCTTGAGTAGGCGGTCGATATGCCCTTTCAGTACCATTGTGTTGTTTAAGAATATTAAAAATGAAAAAAAACTAGAAAAAACAATACTTGTTCCCTACTTGGGGTTAACTTGAAGCCTTTCGACACGAAAAGTTATTCTTTCAAAACGTTTCAGCTTTATAAGAAACAATTTAAATTTTCAAACTTTCGAAAATTTCCGAATTTTCAGAAAATAAAACTATCAATGAATTAAAAAACACGAATGCCTAATAGTTATTGCTAAAAGCAAACGATAGCACCAAAAAGAATGGCTCCAAAATATGCCCTAGCACGGAAAAGAAAGTTTAAATGTTAATCACGAAAAAACACAAAAATTCCGCGAAAAATCCCGGGAAAAACAATGTTTGGTATGTCAAAGGGATAGCAAGAAACTCATTTGATAAAAGAAAACAAATAGGATACGCGTCCTGATATGAAAAAAACACGATTCCAAATTTCAAAGTCCTAAAAAGTCAAGTTTTCATGCAAAATGCTGGAAAAAACTATATGACGTTGATGCCAAAGGCTAAAATGAAGCTGCATGACAAGAAAAGAAACACGAAAACAATGCACTAAGGGCGTTATCGACAAAAACGAGCCCCACGTTGGGATAGCCAGTTATCTGTTACGGTATTAATTCATCAGATCGACATTGATCATAATTATTGTCCAAAATCGGGTACAAACTACAGGGTTCGCCGACTTTCCCTAGAAATCACAGATCTTAATGTGTCGGAGCAGATGACGTCGCTCCAGTTACCTTCAGGCTAGCTTAATCGGTTGGGCGGGATTCGAATACTCAAAAGGGAAAACCGACGGAGTACTTACCCTATGGCTTGCGTAAAAGAATTGCCAAAGGACGCCACTTGCTTTTAAAAGGGGTTGCTTGCGTGAATAAAGCAAGAACTTCACGAAGCTATGAGGAGGTCTCTCCAGGTTCGCCGCTCTCCACCTCAGCGTTGTCTACCAAGCCTCCTCCGAGTCTTCAGGTCCAAATACACAGGGTGGCCGTGAAACCAAATGCCACCCTCTCTAAACGGTAACAAAAGAACACTGACGCTAGCCCAAATCTTGGGGCTGGCTTAATCAAAGGACATGCTTTCAGCTTTACACTCATTTACATCCGACGTTAGTCGTCGTTAATTAGTGACCAAAGGGTTCAAAAACAACAAGTAACTAGGCTGAAGTTGACAGAATTTACATTTAATAAACCACCCAAAGGTGACTGAAATTCAATACAATGGGTACATCCTATATGAAATATCGGGGACCCCAAGCAAAAGTTACCTTAAAATCTATATATATTGTTACAAAGTATGCAAAACGAAATAACAGGGGTGAAGCCCCTGATTAACAACAAACAAATCAAATAATAGATTTAAGCGAGCGTACGCAATGTTTGTGAACATTGGAGAACGCACCATAAAGCTATTGTCGCCACTTAACTCGGCACATAAATTAAACGCAGCGGATACAGTAAATAGATCCTACCTGAGCTGTAAGCATAGATGTCGGTGGGTGCTATAAACTCGGCCTCGGTGAAGCTTGGTAGAACGCTACGGTGGTGCGGGTCCCCAAACAGGAACGAACCAGGTCGGGAGGGTGTCGGCAAGAAGTTAATCCAGTCTTCGGGATGGCCCCAACGAACGTAATCAGAATTTGCAGAGCAGAATTTCTCGAACTACACGAGCACACAGGCGGGGATTATAAAACGACGTCTTGGTTTGATGTGCACTACGGCAGATTTTGCGTCCCTCAACCCTTAATGAGCGGACAGCATACTAAACATTAAGACGACGTTTCCCCAATAAAAACGTTTCGCGGGCCTAACCCATTACTTCGCGCTCAACCCTTCTTTATTTTCGCACCTTCGGCTATGAAGACTGTCGCCGAACTGCCCACAAAATTTAATTACCGTGCGAAGACCACAAGATTTGTTCCCCGTTCCCCGGGAAAGCATCTCTCTTTTGCAACCGCTGATGGAAATTCTCCTTTTCATTATTGCACCACTTTTTGAACTGTTGTGAAACAAAGAAGCGTTACTGTGAGTGCTATCAACAAACGAAAGGAGCCTCGAATATTCTGGAATGAATTTTCGATGTCGCAGCGAGTCCCAGAGGATCGAATTACCAAGGTGGCCTCCCCGAAGGGCAGCGTTGAGTTATTGAAAAACACTATTAAAATTTAAAACCTAGTTCCATTGTTGCGTGGGACAAGGGGATTATTCAGAATTTATTCCCTTCTTATATATCATACAGGGTAATGCGTATGGGTTCCAAGAATTTTTGGCCTACCGCTGCCAGGGTTGCGACACAAAGCCATTTATTGTACAAGACGATACGTGTTTCTTTTACCACCAACTCTTTGGCCTTGACGCCAGTATGTCGAGATAAATAAAGCAATTAGCGCACTACACCGAAGTGCTGACGGAGAGAATTCCGTAGGCCGCGAGCATTGTAAGTTGGTTCAAACGGATTTAAATATAATTAGGAGCACAGGGGCGTACTGAAAAATTTGTCGAGGCGAAATAACATAACAAACAGTCTATATTAATATGTCGACCCATGCTAAAATATTCTCTCATAACGTCCTCTTTGTCGCAAGCAATGTCATCAAAAATAAAAATGCTGTTAGATTTAGCTTGGTCAGGTGGTACAATGTTTACACCATCGCTGTATGTATAATAACCAACCTCAGGAATTGATTGAAACAACTTACTTAGATATTCAAACTTTGATTGAAACAGCGATTTTGAATATATATAAATATTTTCGAATCGTACTCCATTAACATCTTCTATTAGCGAAATAATGATGTTTGTTTTACCACTATTCGATGGGCCTAGAACAAGGCATCGTATCGTGAAAGGTAACAACGGTCCGTGTCTCCTGCTTAGAGACGCAGTATGATTATCATGATTTTTTATTGGCAAACTATTTTTTAGTTTAACTACCCTCATGACGTCTACTTGGAAACTCACACTAAAACTGCTATGCATATCTATATATATTAAGGTCCCAATCGATCAGTTCTCAGTTCTATAAAATGGTTCGACGTCGAAACACTAAACCAGTCCATTGCCGACGAGGTGCTGGTGTACTCAATAAGCTCATTAATAAATTGCCTTTCGAATTGCACATACCAGGATATCAATATTGCGGGCCTGGCACAAAACTTGAGAAAATAATCGCACGAGGAGATCCCGGAATTAACAAATTAGATCAAGCGTGTCGTGAGCACGATTTGGCTTATACAAAACATTCTGATAATATGGAGGAACGACACAAAGCTGACAGAATTTTAGCTAAAAATGCTATTGGACGTATTAGAGCTTCAGACGCTAGCTTAGGTGAACGTGTCTCGGCTGCAGGAGTAGCTGCAGCTATGAAGGCAAAAGTAAAAATGGGGATGGGAGCTAAAAAGAAAACTGGTAAAAAGAGAAAGAGGACACCTGGAGATACGCTTACTTTCAATCAGGTAGTGAAAAAAGCACAAACTGAATTAGGAGGAGGACGACTGCTGCGAGACTTAAGCGATGCTACAAATATTGCTGTTAAGACAATTAATAAAATAAAGAGAAACAAGATTATTAAAACTCCTCGAGTAATACGTGTGCCAAAAACAGGAGGAATGTTACCCTTGATTCCAATCTTTGCAGGACTTAGCGCGTTAGGAGCTCTTAGCGGTGGAGCTGCAGGAATTGCAAAGGTGGTTAAAGATGCCCAGTCGGCAAAAAAACCATTAGCAGAGTCTGAAAGACATAATAAAACGATGGAAGCAATAGCTTTAGGTAAAGGGTTATATCTAAAACCTTATAAAAAAGGATACGTATTGTTCACGACAAAAAACGTGTAATGCAGCTGCCAAACCGGGCCTTGTCAAATATCGATTTACAATCATACGCTAAACGTTTAAAAATTCCTAACTTTCGCGGCATTTTTATAGAAGATGATTTACCAAAACAGGTTCGAAATATAGAATGCGGTATTGTAAATTTGGATGATAAAACCAATCTTGGTACACATTGGGTGGCTTACATAAAACGGGGGAAAGATGCAATTTACTTTGACAGTTTTGGAGATTTAAAACCTCCAATAGAAATTGTGAAATATTTGACAAGTGGCAAAAATGGCAGCTGTCATCCTATTAAATATAACCACCAGGCATTTCAAACTTATGATTCTGTAAATTGCGGGCATTTATGTTTACAATTTTTCCACGACGCCATGTTTTAGCTTCGTACCAGTTTACTGCGAGAAAAGACCTGTCCAGACCTGCTCAGACTTGTCAAGACTTGCAGATGTGGGAGGATGACGTCATCGTCTGAGGATGTACTTATAGTATGGGAAGTCTGAGTTGTACACATTCGCATTATGAAGCAGCAACGATACTATAAATATCGAATGCAGTTCAATCGCTTTACTGAAAATCTGGAGAAATTGAAAAGAGATATTGAAATATATTGCAAATTAAAAGATATTTCAAAGGAACTTTCTTGTTTGAAATTAAGCGAGCGGCAGCCAGACCTGAACTTGTTAATAACCCAGTTTAAACATGACTTGGTGTTGTATTACAAAGAACGCCAGGAATAGAAACAGCAGCAGCAAGCAGGTTCACTTTTACCCGATTGTCGAAATTCGTCAGAAAGAAGAAGAAGAGGAGGACGAAGAACTTCCATACAATTACTGGCAGTTGTGTGCACTCGACCGGATGAGGTTTAAGAATAGAATAGATAAAATGTCTCTATTGTTAGAACCTATCTTAAATAAACAATTGCAATGTATACTGAATAAGGATGTAAAAGGAAAAATAAAACCTATTGTTTAATAAAAGTTGTTTTATTTCCAGTAAGATTCTTAGAGGAGGAGGAGGAGAGTCGTAGGCTGATGAGAATGTAATTAACATTATAGGTCTTCAGATGTTTTGTTTCAGTTCTAGTTAAACCGTCTACTATTAAACATGTCCTGGACGTTTACCTTGTGTGGAAATGAATCTGTTCTCGCAGCTCAGTATCCATCCATACATCTGGATCCGGAATCTGAATACGTTATAGGATTAATCAGTTTTGAAGCTTATAATACTATACCTAATATTGATTCGAATAATAATAAATTTCATTATACTGATATTGATGGTAAACAAGCTGTAATTGAAATACCTCACGGTTCATATGAAGTTGCCGATATAAGTCAATATATTAGACATGAACTGGGTATAGGTGTAACAAAGTCTAAGCCACCCTCTCCTCAAGCGGGTAGTGCTAATGATGTACTAGAAAAAAATATTGTGCAGCACCAAGCAGAACCTGTGCTACATATTAAGCCTAATAATAACACGCTCAGAAGTGAAATTAAATCATCCTTAGCAATCGATTTTACTGCTAAAGATAGTATTGGACAGTTATTAGGTTTCAAACCTAAGAAATTGAAAGCTTATGGTAGATATATTTCCGATAATCCTGTAGATATATTTAAAGTTAATACTATATGTATTGATTGCAATATCGTAACTGGTACTTATCACAACAGCAATGCTGTACACAGAGTTCATCAATTTTTCCCTACAGATCCGCCAGGATTTAAGATTGTAGAAATCCCTCTAACGTTATATATCTACCAATCAATACGAAAATTATTGATAACATTGTCATACAAATACTGGATCAAAACGGTAAATTGGTCAATTTCTGCGGAGAAACCATCACGGTAAGGTTGCATCTCAAGAAACAAAATGGTGGTTAGATACAACTCTCAGCAGCAGCCGCAGCAAACATATATTAGAGATGATCAGTTTGTTTCGAACATTAGTAGGCTGCCTGCAGTCGATAGATTAACATCTGGCAATAAACTGTTTCTAAAATCTTTAGGTTTGAAGCTAACTGCTAGAAGTGACGGCGAGGGGGAAATCAAAAAGAAAAAACATCTGGACTGTTATTAAATTAAATTTTACTGTTAATATTCGAAAAATTTTAATACTCTGTAATATCAAGAACGCTTGTTTTGCATCAAATAAAAATGACGACTTCTGAAATACTAAACGTTACTGAAACAGCTTTTCAAGATAACTCGATTGTCTATGCGGAGAAACATACGCATCAACCCTATTCTTCTACAACATTTAATAATAACGATGAAATACGAATACTTATTTTACATCAAGATATGTACACTTTACCGTGCAACAGTGTCATATGTTTCGAAGGTAAATTGTTAAAGGATGCAGATAGTAAAGCTACTGCAACAGGATCATTTGCAAATTTAGGCATATCTCACCTACTAGATGAAATTAGATATGAACTTAATGGCGTGGTGGTTGATCGTGTAAGAAATGTCGGCATAGCTGCAACTATGAAAGCCTACGTGTCATATAATTCGACTCAAAGTATTCGTTTGGAGAATGCAGGTTGGACGCCTACCAAAACATCTATTGACGGATTGATCGATTCAAAAGGTAATTTTCAGATATTTGTCTCCTGCGAAATGTTGATGGGAGTTTTTGAAGACTTGAAAATTTTACTAAACGTTCGACAAGAATTAGTACTTATTAGAAGCAATCAAGATTTAAATGCTGGTATTAATACGGTCGATGAAAAACTTAAAGTATAATTAACAAAAGTGTATTGGAGAGTACCACACATTTCGGTGGCCGATATAAATCGTTTAAAATTATTAAAATACATTGAGCAAAGTAGTCAGTTGGAAATCAATTTTAGAAGTTGGGAATTGCACGAGTATCCTGCATTACAACAGACACTTGGGCTATAAAAAATGTTAGTCAAGTAGAAACTCCACGTCACATTATTGTAGGCTTCCAAACAGACCGAAAAAATAAAACTGTTAAAAATATGGCCCAATTTGATTCTTGCGATTTAAGAAATATTACACTTTATCTCAATTCCGAAAGATATCCCTATGATAATTTAAATCTAGAATTTGCCAGCAATCGATATGCACAACTGTATGAAATGTTTGCAGGTTTTCAATCATCTTACTACGAACATGACAATCAGCCTGTTCTTACGCCTGCACAATTCAAAAGTATAGCTCCACTAGTCGTAATAGATTGTTCTAGACAAAATGAATCATTAAAAGGCGGTGCTGTAGATATTCGACTTGAATTCGAAACCAATACTGATATACCGAAAAACACTTCAGCTTACGCATTGATTTTATTCGACCGAAAAGTGAAATATAATCCTTTTACCAGTGACATAAAAATAATTAGCTAGGTACTAGTTCGACTAGTTGCAGATTGATTGTTCTTTCGACAACATTAGCGATGAAATTGATAGATATTCAAGGTTTTCAATATAAAAATAGCAACTTTATTTGCAAAGAAATAGCTGTATATGATAGTGATACAAATGTTACAATCCACCGGATAGTAGAACCGCCGATACCGTACGAACACCTTTCAAATTCTCTAAAAGATCAAGTGATTTGGCTTACAACTAATTTGCACGGATTAGAATGGAGCAATAATAATCATCATCATGACACAATACCCTACGAAAAATTGTCTCTGTACATAGGAGAGGTCATACAAAGCTGTGATTCCATATTCCTCAAAGGGCTAGATAAAAGATGGTTTAAAAAAATGTTCAGACATGTTCAGACCTGTCCAGACCTGTTATAGCTTACGCAAGCACTTCCTGCAGCCGGTGTAAGGTAGGGGAGAATATTATATATAAGAATACTAATCATAGAAATATTAGTTGTATGATAACAATGATGTCGAAAGCCTTTACCGAAGACTGCTTCTCAAATCATAGTTGGGGTTTTGACTCATGGGCTGACGATCCGTGGAGCCAGGAGGAGGAGGTTATACTCTGGAGTGAGACTGAAGAAAATATGGAGTCTCCTCTTCCTCCACCTCCTCCAATGGGACAACCGCACTCCTGGTCGTCTAACATAACAAAGGTGGAGGGCTGCAGCTGTAT
Source organism: Agriotes lineatus (assembly GCA_940337035.1). Taxonomy (NCBI): domain Eukaryota; kingdom Metazoa; phylum Arthropoda; class Insecta; order Coleoptera; family Elateridae; genus Agriotes; species Agriotes lineatus. The sequence continues at coordinate 111,232 of CALNHX010001465.1, forward strand.
AAATTGTGCCAACATTCAGGGGTGGTTAAGCCCAACACTGCCTCTAGATTTAAATCCCATAAAGATACAAATTAAGTTAGGTAATAAACTTATACATGTAATTATTAAAGATTAAAATAAAAGACTTTTTATTTTTAAAATGTGTTTTATTTCATTAATATATACACCGTATTTACCCATAAGCAAAGCAAAACTTGACAAGGAGAAGGAGAATAAATGTACACTTAAATATATGCTTTATTTAATTATTATACATCTTATTTATACATAAGGGAAACAGAACTTAACAGTGTGTAAGTATCGATATAGTCTTGAGGTGTTGTTGAAGGCCAGGGACCGAAACATGGACCGCTTCTCCAACCAACGGCTTCACCATTTTGAGCTTTTCTGATATTTTCCTCAAGCCATTTAAAAATATCTGTGTGGTGACGTACAACGCTAGGCTGAAATATATAACTTATATGGTTAGTATTTAAATATTCGAACACGTCTTCTATAAACTTGCTGTGCGCATAATAAGCAGCCTCAAAGACTGCATCGTAAAGAAAATATGAATATTGCTGTTGCTCGTCAGTTGCAAATTCGATTCGAGAGCCAGATGATATTGTTTCAATAAGAAAATGCTGCTCGTAGGAAGTAATGTTCTGTAGCGATAATTTTGAAAGGATTAAATTAAGATCTGTTTCAGTATTAATTTTCAACTCCCCTCTTCTTACTTCGTTAATAATTTCTCTAATAACATTAAAGACAGCTAACATAGTTTTTAAAATTTCATTTACGATAGCGGTTTCAACACTTTTAAAGTGCGTAGCCCAAATAAGAGTTTTGCTAGGTATAGCAATACCAATTTTGTGTAATATAAACTTCAAAGTTTGCAAGTCGTTACGTCCTATAGCATTACGTAAATGGAAATTATAGATTTCTTTATTTTTAACATACAAATCTTTGTTCAACCACAGTATATTTGAATTTGACGGCAGCATTTTGCAGACTGAGATGTTTTATACTTTTATCTTTGTCTTTATAGCACATGCTGCTCTCTCCAACTGCGAGAAATTACGTCATCGCTCAAAGCGTGAGAGAGAGAGCTGATGTTTATAATGTGCTTGGTGGGCAGTAGCCCCAAGGCAAAGTGTCAGTATACATGCAGTTGACTATTCTTTTGTCATCATGTGGGTCTAAAGCGTTTTTTCTTTGTTTTAAAGAAAATACGTTGTGAGTTTTTGATCTAATTGTTCTCTGATCGCAAAATACTGTTTCGTTATTAAACAGGCAGTCTTTGTAATCGTCAAATGTACGAGGGTAAATTGAAAAGTCTCCGGCCTAGACAAGAAAACAAAGGAAAATCATGTAAACAGTAATTTTATTTTTTAACGTAATCCCCGTCAAGTTCAATGCACTTGGTCCACCTATATTCAAGTGCTCTTATTCCATCCCTATAAGCCCTTTCATCCAACTGGTCAAAATAGACATTTGTGGCAGCAATCACATCTTCATCGGACTAAAATCTGAGGGGGCTAAGTCCAGCGAGTAGAGGGCATGGGGTACCAATTCAAACCGCAATTTATAAATTTTTGCCATGGAAATAACTGACTTGTGACAGGTGGCATTATCCTGATGATACAGATTTTTTTCTTTGCTAATCTGGGTCATTTTTCTAGATTTTTTTCTTTTAGCTGGTCAAGTAGCTTAGCATAGTATGCCCCGTTGATTGTTTTACCTTTTTTAAGATAATCCACAAAAAGAATACCCTTGGCATGCCAAAAAACTGAAGCCAAAACTTTTCCAACCGACAAAACTGTTTTGGCCTTTTTCGGAGCAGGTTCTCCTTTGGCAGTCCATTGCTTCGATTGCTGCTTTATTTCTGGTGTATAGTGGTGAATCCACGTCTCATCCATTGTAATAAATCGTCTCAAAAATCTGCTGGATTGCGTTTAAACAAGTCCAAACACTCTTCCGAAACTGTTTTGCGTGTCAGCTTTTGCTCCAGTGTGAGCAGTCGCGGCACCCATCGCGCAGACAACTTTCTCATTCCCAAAACTTCAGTTAGAACATAATACGTCCGCTTTGTTGAAATGCCCATAGTATCTGCTATCTCCATCAACTTCAATCGCCGGTTATTCAAGACAATTTTATGAACTTTTTCGATAATTTCTGTTGTGGTGACTGTTTTTGGTCTTCCTGAACGCGGTGCATCTTCTGTACTCTTGCGACCACGTTTAAAGTCCGCAACCCAAGTTTTAACTGTGGTGTATGAAGGGGAAGATTCGCGTAATGTGCCGTCTAGTTCAGCTTTTATTTCTTTTGGGGCTAAACCCTTAATATGAAAATATTTAATAACTGCACGAATTTCAACTTGCTCCATGCTTACAGCATGCAAAACCTTAGCAACTTTGACAGCCTGTCAAACAATTATTATTTGACAAAAATTTGTGTTATTCTAGAGCCAGACTGATAAATCTTGAAACAATATAACGCCGTAAAAACATTGCGCAAATTTGTATCCTATCTGAGTTAGGCCGGATACTTTTCAATTTTTCCTCGTAATTCTATTCAAAGCAGCTCTGGTAATACCTTTAGCTTTCTTTGAAATTTTAAATTCTCCATTCTCAGCATCCTCTAATGTTTTGAAAGCATACAATTTTGCACTTAGACCAACAAATTCGGTAATTATTTTACCACTCATTTCGTCTTTCATTAGACCTATTACTTTTTATTAACTTGTGGAAGGTTATATGGATTGTTCGGAGGATAATCGCTTGTATCAAATTTGTGAATATCTTCTCGTATAAAATCGTATACAGGATGTAGAATTGGTTCACGCACCATAGGGATTTCCATGTTAAATTCTTAATGTTCAAATATTGGCTCCCCGAATGATTTTAGAGAAAAAGTGTAAATATGTTTCTTGTAGAGAAAAAAATACTGTATACTATCATATCATTACTTATTTTTTTACTTTTCATACAAGGGTTAAAATTAAGGAAATTAAAACTACTATTTTAGCAAAAATAGGTAGTGCCTTGGAATCGTTGAAACAAAAAACAATTGTTAGTTAGCTGTCATGTTAGCGTCTTGATAATAAATGTAGAAGTGTTTTAAGTAATTCTGAGATAATATCATGTATTCGTTGAATGAAAAGATCCTAATGGTGAAATCGTACTATTCTGGTAATAGTGCACGTGCAGTGAGTGATATGTTTGCTGCAGAATATCAGAATCGACCAATTCCAAGCCACACTACTGTTGACAGAATGATCCGCAAATTTGAAGCAACTGGTACTGTAAATAATAAGTGTAAATGTAATGAAAACGCCTTGCAAAATGTAAGACATCAAGAAAATGCAAACGCTGTCGACGTATTACTTTCAGTAACTGAAAATCCTAATGTAAGTGTACGTCAAATGGGAGAAAATATTGGGATACACTACACTACAGTGCACAAAATTTTGAAAAAGCATCAGTACCGTTCCTATAATTATCAGTGCCACCAAGAGTTGCTTCCGAATGATATGGAGAGAAGGGCTGAGTTTTGCTACACCATTATGGAAAAAGCAAACGAAGATAGAAATTTTTTAAGGAATGTCTGTTTTACAGATGAGTGCACATTTACGCTTAATAATGAGCCAAACGTGCAAAACTGTAGAATTTGGGCTACACAAAATCCTCATAATTATTTGGCAACGAGAACCCAATATCCTCAAAAATTAAATGTTTGGGCCGGTATCTTAGGGCATCATATTATTGGACCCTTTTTCCTTGATGGAAATTTAACGTCTGAACGTTTTTACAAGTATTATCCGAAGAAATAACACCAGCTTTAAATGAGGTTGCACCGAAAAATGAAGAAGTTTGGTTTCGAATGGATGGATGTCCTGCACATAACAGTCGTGTCGTCCGGGAATATTTAAATCGAAGCTTCAATGGCAAAGTTATTGGTAGAGGATACGAAATTTGTTGGCCTGCTCGGAGTCCTGACATTTCTCCTAATGATTTCTATTTATGGGGAAATTTGAAATCAAAGATTTATAGTGGTAACCGTTTTGAAGATTTGCAACAATTGAAAACTAATATTCAAGATCACTGTGCAAGAATGTCGCCAAATCAGTTGGCAAATGTCAGACGAGAATTTTATGATAGACTGGGTTATTGTTTAACAGTGGCTGGAGGCTTATTTGAACATTTATTATAGTAATTGTTTTTTTTATGTTAATTCGTTAAATAAAATTTACTTGTTCTATTGCAGATTATTATTCTCATTATTTTAAATTTTCAATATGCAAGCAAAACGAGATTCAGCTTGTTAAAATGACAGTGGCCTTGTTTCAACAGTCTATCAAAGCATCGCTGGTTTTTGTTAAGGTGACAGTTTAAGTTTCTCTGTTTTGTAAGAAAGGAAAATAAATTTTCGGCACTAGAATGCATTGTCTAAACGCAATAGTATATTGTATGTTAAGAGCTGAAAGTGCATTCTTGCCGCTTGCGCATGAATATTGCTGGTTGAGACGAAGTCGAAACCAGCAATCATGCAAAAGCGGCAAGCGCACTTTTAGCTCGAAATATACATATTATTTTTTCGACGACTGAGCATATTATTAAAGGAAAATATCAAATTTCGTTTTATCGCAAAAATTAATTGACAATCAAGTTAACATTACTCGCGCAGTCTATATGACATGTGACGCGATTATTTCCACAAATGACGGGCGTTGTCAAGGAAACATTCGGACGTGGCTACCTATTTTGTTCACGCGGAAACCCAAAACGCTCGGCGAGCGGCAAAAAGATGAAAACGCACGCTCAGCGGCAAATGTCAACTTTCTGTTGTCAAATGACAGTGAGAAAAATCTGCTTTCGATGTCAGTCGTCGAAAAAATTACTTAAAACACTTCTACATTTATGATCAAGACGCTAACATGACAGCTAACTAACAATTGTTTTTTGTTTCAACGATTCCAAAGCACTACCTATTTTTGCTAAAACAGTAGTTTTAATTTCCTTAATTTTAACCCTTGTATGAAAAATAAAAAAATAAGTAATGATATGGTAGTATACAGTATCTTTTTCTCTACAAGAAACATATTTACACTTTTTCTCTAAAATCATTTGGGGAGCCAAGATTTGAACATTAAGAATTTAACATGGAAATCCCTATGGTGCGTGAACCAATTCTACACCCTGTATATTTGGAAGGGTAAAGTGATATATGAGACTATCAGTGTCTGTGTACAGCAGTTGTGCTTGATTACCCATCTTCTGTTTAATATAATTATAATGAAAATCGTATATTAAAATTTTTGAAATATCTAGGATTGAAAATCCAACGTATATTGGCTTATTAAAAACTATTTCCAACTGATTTAATTCTATAAGTACCAATTCTTTATCTAAAATAGTACAGCTGTGAAAATTTGGTTTTGATATATATATGCACTGGCTCCGTACCTACCTTCCCATTTAGAAATTAATTTTATTGTTTTGTATTTTCTAACATTTTCCATAGTTTTTCCAAATACAGCATTATTCATAAGTTTATAAAAATCTTTTTCAAAATTATTTTTGGCAGCTTGCCTTAATTTTGTATTTAAATCTATATACGGTTTAAGCCAAGCTGATTGCTTAAATTTTAATATTCTATGGATTTTTACAATTTTCAGCCCTAAACTTACAGCTTGCTGCAGATTGCGGTAATGTATTACTGTAACAACCCGCAACAAATTGCGTTTGTAATTAGAAGACATAAAATTTAAGTTGTTAGAAGAAAAGAATAAGTCAAAGCCGGCCCTGCGTAATTTCAAATATAGCGAACGCGAAAGTGCATTTACCAAGAACAGAAAGCTACATTTGTCGTGGTCAGGAAAAGCGATTCAATTACATCCGGTGCTCACAAAGTAAAAGATTTCTGAGAACAGAGAATGCCGATTTGACACATAGCGCAAACCCGTGTGGGATATGTCAAATTCGCAATTCTCAGAGTGCACAAAGTACAAGTCAAAATGCAAGTGGACAAAACGGGGAAGTCCGAGAAATATACGGCCCTCCACGAGAGAAAATTACCTGGGAGGAAACGCAAACCGCGAGGCGAGTTCGCGTCCCGGTTTCGAGAAATAAATTAATCCGTCGATAACATTTTTCGGTGTAAAACTTAACTAAATCCAAATTACATCTTTCGATCTAAAACTAAAGTGTTGTGTAGTGCCCAACCGTAAGAAAATCCAGATAATCAAGGGGACCAGGAGACTCCCATCCATTTTAGCCGAACTCAATCAAAAATTTTAACTAAACATTCGGTCGCTCCGTTTAAACTAAATATTAATCAAATCGAGGGGAAGCAGCCAGCGCCGGAAAAAGGTCAGACTTAATCCTGGTTATTTATTAACCCAAAAAGAAGGGCATCGCTAGATTTATTCTTTCCTTCCCAACCAAATTAATGTCATAAACTTTAAGCGTAATTCCGTTCAATTCTAACGGCGAAACTATAGCAACTTAAGCATAGAGCCGTTCGGACGAATAATCATTGTAATCATGCAGATTTAATAGTTCTTTCAATATAAGTTTAATTATTCTTTTGTGGGTGTTTTATTTACTCAAAATTTAGCTCTTACCCCCTTAAGGTGTAAACAAGGGGACAGCAGAGGAATTACAATCCTCTATTTGTGCATTTAGTGACATACGGGGGTAATCCAACCCCTATATCACCAAAACTGTGGCAGCACGTAACCTGGTAACCGAGGGGAAGCAAAAACAACCCCTGTGGTTATATTACGTAGTTTTCTTTTTTAAATAATGTGGTTGTCAATTTTTATTGTTCAGATGTTGGCGGTGTATAATGGTCAGGACATAGAGGCAAATCTTTGTATATATATTGAGCGAGTGGATTACAGCTGCCGCCGTCTCTCGCATCCCAGTCGCCACGCCTCCCGATCATGCCAGATTTCTCCAAGTTTCTACTTTGCATGGCTTTTTGAATTTCATTTCTCCATCCTCCCTTGGGACGGCCTCGTTTTTTTCTTTCTGGTAGCATCCAGTCCCATATACGTTTTGGCCACCTTTCTTCTGGCATCCTCTGCACGTGCCCGTACCATTTAAGATGTTTGACCTCTATGGTTTCTATAATGTCGATATCTACTTCCATCTGTTCTCGAATTACGTCGTTTCTTACTCTGTCCATTCGCGTAAGTCCACAACAGCGTCTCCAAAAATCCATTTCCATGGCTTTCAATTTTTGTCTATTACGTGTACTTATCTCCCATGTCTCCGAACTAAAGCACCTCTATACTCCGAACCATACGTGCTTATACTTTCCACTATTGTCTTATAAATTCTGCGTTTTGTTTGTTTTGTTATTTTTTGGTTCCAGAGTACGCTATTTAGCTGTCTAATCGCAGTTCTTCCTTGAATTACTCTACTTCTTATTTCTTCTGAGCTGTCGCCTTTGTTTGTAATTTTGACTTCCAAGTATTTATAGCTGCTACTGGCTTTTACTGTATCTTGTCCTAACTTCATATCTGTTGCTTCTCCTCCCACTACTACGTATTCAGTCGTGTCTAGGTTTATTTTTAGTCCCCAGTCTTCATATTCTTCTTTCAACTTTCTGAGCATGTAGTGTGCGTCCATTTCGTCTGTTGTTAAAATTACTTGATCGTCAGCAAAATGTAGACTATACAGTATTTGGTCTCCTATTGGAATACCCATTTGTCCGCATTTCCTTCTCCATCTAGCTAGGGCTTTGTCCACTTATACTTTAAACAGTGTCGGTGACACACAGCAGCCCTGTCTTAGACCCTTGGTTACCTTAATCCATTCGCTTTTATTAGGACCAATTTTTACTTGAGCTGACATTCCCTCATACATGGCTCTAACCGCTCTTATGAGGTGTTTGTTTAAATGGCTTTCTTCTAGTGCTTGCCATAATTTGTTTAATGGCACACTGTCATAGGCTTTTTGTAGATCTATGAAGACTAGGTGTACTTCTCGATCTCGCGCGAATCTTTTCTCCATAATCTGTTTTATGCAGAAGATATTGTCAAGACAGGATAGTCCCGCCCGGAATCCACTTTGCTCCTCCAATTCTGTCATTTCTCTTTCTATTCGATTTTTTATTACTTTTCCGTATAGCTTCCCCATCGTATTTAACACACTTATGCCTCGATAGTTACAGCATTTCTTTTTATCTCCTTTCTTGTATATATTGCTTATGTGTGCCAACTTCCATTCTTGTGGGACTTTATAGTTCGTCAAACATTTATTAAATAATTTAGTAATCTCCTCGAATAGTTTTTCTGGCCCATATTTTAAAAGTTCAGTATATATTTCCCCAGGTCCTGGGGCTCGTCCATTTTTCATTGCTTTTAAGGCCTGTTTAACTTAATTTACTGTTATAGATTCAATAGGTTGTTGATCCTCTAGTCCTAGTCCTTGTAGGATGTATTCATTTTGAAATTCTTTTCTGTTTTCAGATAGCAACTCACTGTAGTAGTGCTTCTATTGTTTTATATGTATAGGCTGTATTATGCTTCGTTCGTGTTTATTAGTTCGTAACGTTTTCAGTGTTTTCCAAGCTTCTCGAGATTTTGTACTGCCTAGATAATTATCTATTTGTTCACATCTAGTTTGCCAAGCAAATCTTTGTGAAGTTCAAATAAATTTTGAGGATATTCTAAATCGACTTAATAAATATAGCCTGTTTCAGAATTTTCCGGAGTATTTAAATGATCAATATTAGGAATACCTAAATCGTTTACCCATTCAAACCTTCCATACGGTAGATATTCAGACATCCCGGTTCCGTACATGTTATTAATATCTAAATACAGGATATATGATTCAAGATCGGCTTCTACATATTTTTCACCCATATATCGATTATTAGCTTTAGCGTATCGATTCGAACACTGTGCTAACCCTCATCTAATACCACTCTCTATGAACAACAGTTGATCTACATCTGTCAGCAGTTCAAGTTTAACTTTAGTAGTTTTTAACATTGCTTGAAATGCCAATCCTGGTGCCGTGTAAAAATGTAGAGCATCTAATCCATACGTTTTCATACAGTTTTCTCTAAAATTTTCAAACACATCAGCTAAGAGTAGAACATCAACTGTAAGGTACATATCCGCATACTGGCCTAGAGTTTGCATATTAAATGTGTTCCAAACACGCAGTGCATGTTCATAATTTTCATCTGAAATAGGTGTTCCATGCAGCTGACTAAAAAACTGTGTTTTGTCAGGAAGACTTTTATCATTCAACTTTTCAAAATTGTCTAGGTAGTCGTATGGAAAGATACCCTTACGTAGTAATAATTCAAATTCTTCTTCGCTCTTGCAAAATTTGCGTGTAATAGTTTGTAAATTGTATGGTAAATTTAATAACAATTGTTCTAAACTACTAGCCATAAATCGAAACGAGTCTAAAAATCTAAAATCAATATTTGTACCATCCACATGCTTTGTAAATGATATAAATTTTTCTTTATTTATAGGCAACAATTAAATATCTCCCATAATCAGTTTTGCCAATGGTTTTATAATAAAATGTGCATCATAACCGCTGAGATTATGAAAGAAAACGGGAATATAATGTGCATCTTTATAGTTAAGATTACAGTGTTGATGAGCACTACCTCTATACTCACCTGTCTGATGATTGTGATCACGTACACGCACGTCTTTATCGGCGAAAGGTTGTTTACAAATGTAACAGCATACCGATTTTTGAAATGATTCGTTTTCCTGCTGGCTAATGTCCATAGGCTGTATATTTGTCAGTATATTATTTACTTGATATGCTATAGATTGTAATTCTTTTACAAACCATTTCATACAGTCGGCACCACGATATATATTAAATCGAGATAAACTATCGTCATAGGAACATTTTAAATAATATGCAATACTAAATGGAACATGTTTTTGATAAACCCCCGCATTTTCGGAAACAACATTATGTTCTTTCCCTAAAACTCACTCCACGTCTGCGTATATTGAAAATGGTATTTTTTCCTGATATTTATAGTCTTTAAATTCTATTGTTGTACCTTCTTCGGGCATTCTAATTTTAGTTTCATTTACACTATTACAATTTCTAATATGTCTTAAATGCGATTCTTGAGTTACGAAATGATTTAAACACGTATCACATAATAATGTTTGAGCGTGGTACTTATGCAGTTGAGTTGTAACCAATCTAGATAAGTTTCTTATCCAACAGAAATGGAACTGCCCCTCATCGTTGGATATCATTAATAAATGTATAGCATCTTTATTGATTTGAGTATTTTTACTGATATATATGGGCAGTACTGCATTTTTACCAAATTTGTTTTTTCTTTCTAGCGTATAAACATTTATACGTAAATCATTCATTGTTTCAAATTTTGATATATCTTTTAATTACATTGGAAATTCTAGCCCCGAGTACTTTAAAACTTCACTGAAATCTGGATATGAAGATATTCTATCAGAATGCTTATTTGCAGGATATAATGCTGACACTACCGACCACAAAAAACCATATTCATCTTCATTTTTAACGTTAATGACAGCCTTTTTATTTTTAATATCTTGAGGTAACTCAATATATTTACCTACTGTTAATGGCGTGTAATGATTTAAATTTACTTTTAAATGTAATATCTCAAGCAAACTCCAACCTGAATCACGTTCTTGAAAATCTTCTAATTTCGTCAACAGCTTATTCTCAACATTAGTCTCATACCACTGTTTTAAATTAGTACCAGAATCAGTTTTTTCATTTTTAGTAGCAAACGTTTTTAAATCTATCTCGCCACTACTAGGTTTTATAAAATATGCACTAAATATTACGTTAGCTTTAAGCATTAAGTTATTTTTAATAATTTATTTCACTTTTCTTGAGAAACTTCTGTATGCTTTTGCAAGAAATTCTTGAGGTTCCTTGTAGACTAAATTTACAATCATACCTGTTCTTATTCTACTGTTAAAACAAGATTCTACATCTTCCCATACCAACTTGTTCTTTTGCTGCTGCTGACCACTCCCTACACCCGCCCCCTTCTTTGCTAATTTTGCTTTTAAATTTCTCAATAATTGCCGTTGACCCTTTAATAAACTTAAATTTGCCTCTAGCCTGAATGGATTTTCATTTTAAAACTATGCTTACGGATAAATCGACTAACAATTAAAATGGTTTTATTTACATGTTTAAGCAATGTCTGAGCCTCATCACTATATTTTACAATCGCTATCGCGTCTCTGATGGTTTTTATTGAATTTGAACTTATTCGGTAACGTTGTCTGTTGCAGACATGTTCGCTCGCGTGCGGTTGTAATACTAACTCTTGCAGGCAGCCGAGCCGGTCTATTTATTCATCATCGCAGCTGATAATGGAGGTCATTAACTGAGTCAGCAAAAACTTCAGACAAAGGCTTCATTCAATTTAGCAGTCGTGCTGATTTTTCTTAAACAATGGGTTCCATTGTTAAATTTTTAACAGCTTTGCACATTTCTCAAACATGTCTGGACAAGTCTGAAGCTTCAGACAATAACATCCTGTTTATCTGATAATGGAGGTCAGCAAAAATTCCTCCAGACAACAATGGCTTCATTGTCCAATTATCGTGCTGATTTTAAAACAATGGATGTCATTGTTCTATTTACCAGCTTTGCACATTTTAATCTCCAGACAACAATGGCTTTATTGTCCAATTTCGTGCTGATTTTAAAACAATGGATGTCATTGTTCTATTTACCAGCTTTGCACATTTTAATCTCCAGACAACAATGGCTTTATTGTCCAATTTCGTGCTGATTTTAAAACAATGGATGTCATTGTTCTATTTACTGATTACAACATCCTGCAAGAATAGACATGTCTGCATTCCCAGACGCTCACACTCGGTCGAGCCTGAGAAAATTTTGATAAGTCTTGTAAAAATTTCAAAATTAGATATTAGTCCAAAAAATTCCCGGAAGTGGCCGAGGCCAATGACCCCGACTAGACCCACGACCCCGGCTAGGTCCGTGACCTTGGCCTAGGCTAGGCCTGTGACCTTGACCTCGGCCTTGACCTCGGCCTTGACCCCGGCTAGGCCCGTGACCTTGACCCCTGCTAGACCAACGACCTTGACAAACCTGCGCCAAAACCCCGCGCAGACCTGCGCAGAAAACCTGCGCAGTGACACATTTTGGTCCAGAACGCCTGTAGGTACTCTACTGAGTGTGTATTGATGTGAGATAGGCGATTTTCAAGTTGCATACCTTTCAAATGGGTTTCTTTTGTTTTTTCGTTTGTTTTGATTAACTCCTATTTTAAGTAGAACACCCGGTATATTATTACATTTTTGAATTCAGTTTAAAATTTTAGAGAAAATTTGTCTCTTCAACTAACTCTCTATTTTGTACAGTTTCTGTAGAAATTACAATTTTTGAAAAATTTTGACATGCTTAAAAATTAAAAATCAAATATTTTACTAATTATAAGAGAACTGTAAAAGGAAGTTGCGTGCGTGTCACACCAGATTTTTTACTTAGCGATTGTTCTTTGTTACTCAATATGTTTTTTAATCAACCACGTGATTTAAAATATACATATCATAGTTTGAGTTTGTTTCAATTATATAGACTGCATTCTCTAATTGTTTCTAATTTGTTTAATTAATTAACATTTATAAATGGGTCATATTCCAAAAATGACAAAAACTAGGGAAACAGTCATAATTGCCAGTTTTTGTTTTAAATGTACAATGCTTAACGTGACTGTTAGCTTGAAAGACAAGTGAACGTGTAGAGCATAAAGTTCATTACCGGATTTGTCATGTAATCTCTAACTGCATAATGGTCATAGTAGAATTGGTTGCCTATATACAACAACTTGTTTGAGTATTCAGTAATTCAGTTCTGTTAATTTCAGACTTATTTATAATGTTTTCCTACAGTTTTATAAGCTAGTAATTTTCTCGGAATTTCTAAATAGTTTAAATCATAACCTTAAGACAATTGCGCTTATCAAATTACTAAATTATATATAGAACACAATTTATTGCGTTTAGTGAGTTGTGCGTTTTTAATTAATTTATTCATTATTATTTACATTTACCAATATTTAAAAGCGCAATTGTATTGCTACTGTATTCTTCTATTTGCTCAAAAAGCATAACTGTCTTCATATATTTTATTAACGGTGAAAAACTTGACACAATGATTTGCGATATTTCGTAAATTTCTTCATGTTCAAAAGTTACTAAATACTCGCCTTGACACAGAGCATCCGATGAAAGGGACATCTGTGGAGAATGCCTGAAACAAGAGCAGCGAGATGAACTTTCATTAATAACCCAGAAGGGCAACGTCTAAGAGGAAGACCGCGCGTTAGATAGAAGGATAATATGACAAAGTACCTAAAACAACGAAAAATACGAAATTGGCTGTTTTAGCAGAAAATAGAGATAGGTGAAAAGCAGTCGTGGAAGAAGCCAAGGTTCTCCGAAGATCATAGTGCTAAGTGTGTGTATATAACCAATAGTTTAATTTTAACCTTATCAGTTATCACCTAGAGTGATCTACTAAGAAGTCGCATCGGTGTTGACTTACATTTTAAAATGTTAAAAGACCATTTTCACGTGTTACCACAGCTCACTATACTTTGCTTTTCACTACAACTAGTTTTTCTATTAATGTTTCACTATTACACCATACAAGTTTGTGAATACGAAATCCGAAAAATTTAGAGACTGCAGAGTAACAACCAAAAAATAATTTTGATTGTGACGTCACTGAATTTAAAGATTAACATTCCTGAAATTATTGTGGATGTAGTCACTAAATTTGAAGACTAAAATTCTTAAAATTACTATCAATATGAAGTCATTTAGAGACTAACAAGTAGGACATAAATTGTTACTTCTGGACCAGAACATTTGGCGTCTTAAAAAACAGGGTAGAATCTTACAAATTTAGCGGTTTTCTCAAAAGTAAACATCCGAAAAAGATCTAAAAAACTTACAAAATGCCTTGTTTTTAAGCACCCCAAAATGGCTCTTTATTTCTGGACCAGGACATTTGGCGTCTTCAAAAAACAAGGCAGAACCCTAAAAATTTAGCTGTTTTCCCAAAATTCAACAACCGAAAAAGACCTAAAACCCTTTAAAAAGCATTAACTTTTATGCACCCCAAAAGTACCAAATATCTGTAGACCACCAAAAATTGGGCACACGAAAAAACTGTTGAAATCTCTCAAAATAATGCAAAATTACTTCAAGAACGCCCTAAAAAACTAACAAAATACCTTGTTTTTACACACCCCAAAATGGCTTTTTATTTCTGGACCAGGACATTTGGCGTCTTCAAAAAACAAGGCAGAACTCTAAAAATTTAGCTGTTTTCCCAAAATTCAACAACCGAAAAAGACCTAAAACCCTTTAAAAAGCATTAACTTTTATGCACCCCAAAAGTACCAAATATCTGTAGACCACCAAAAATTGGGCACACGAAAAAACTGTTGAAATCTCTCAAAATAATGCAAAATTACTTCAAGAACGCCCTAAAAAACTAACAAAATACCTTGTTTTTACACACCCCAAAATGGCTTTTTATTTCTGGACCAAGCCATTTGGCGCATGCAAAAAAAAGGGAAAAGCAACACCAAATCAAAGAGGTATATTTGGCGCCTTACAAAACAAGGCAGAATCCTAAAAATTTATATGTTTTCCCAAAAGTTAACAACCGAAAAAGACCTAAAATCATCAATTTTTATGCGCCCCAAAATTACTCAAAAATCTATAGCCCATAGGAAATTGGGCACATGAGAAAACCGTTTAAAATCATCCAAAATCAAACATAATTCCCTTAAAAGCACCCAAAAAAGACCTTACAAAATCCGTTGTTTTTAGACACCCCAAAATGATATTTTATTTCTGAACCAAGCCATTTGGCGCATGCAAAAAATTCACCGGTCGGAATGGCAACCGGTAAAAATATTAAACAAATAAAAGCTATTGTTTTAAATGTCCCAAAATGGCTTTTTATTTCTGGACCAAGTATTACAATCTACGATTGTGCATATTGTTAATATTAGTTTAGTGTTCCTATATTTAGATACTATCTAAATACAGAAACTATATTAGTTTAGAGTCCCTATATAACTATATACAGGGTCTCTATATTAGTTAATACAAACCTGCCGTCTAGCGAAAAATAATACAATCCGGTAAAACCAGCCATGGCCAGCTTCATCCATACCCGCTGACGCGTGTGTTAGCGGAAGCAGATGAAGCTGGCTATGAACCAGCTGAGGACCGGACCGAAGGTCGATTAAGGCTGAAAACACACGAGTCGGCTAAAAGTCGCCGCGATAAGCATAACGATGACATGTTGCCAGTATTCCTATTGAATACAATGGATTCGTTTTCGTTTTATTTTATTTGCATAATCAACATGCTGCATGTCCCATATGGCTGGTCTTGCTTGGATTTCCATTATTAATTTTTCGGTTTCGATATTAGAACACATATTTACCACTAAAATTAAATTAGTACATATATAACCTTCAAAACAAATGATCAGTCAGATACTACTCATCTAAGTAAAATGTTTTCATATACATATTACAAAGATATTTGACAACCGCGCCTGATACTCACCGCTTGTCGTGTGTACACTGTGATAAGATAGCACAGACTTGCAGGTACGCTCGAAGCGATAAGAAAACCGTGCTCGGCACATGTTCTGGATGAGCGTACGGTCGGCGTACGCGCAACGTACGCGCTACATGACGCAGCGTGTGTGTTGTCCGCTTTAAATACATGGAGTCGGCCGCCGAGTCGGCGTGAACCGCTTCGTGTGTTTTCAGCCTAAAGCATAGCATCTCTGTAGCGTCAGCTGAAGCAGACTCCTGTCTGCGACTAAACATAAGGCCCTTCAAAAAAATTTTGAATTTTGGGATTCGTTTTGAAATTTTATTTTACAACTTGAAATTTTTATTTATGAAAATATTCTATCGCTCTGAAAAAGATTTTGCGCTTTATCAGTAAATGAATGCACATGTTTAGAGCGCGACGCTTTAACTTCTGTGCTAACGCGGTTTTATTTTACCAACACGCCTATAATGGATTTTATTTAGACGCTTTCGGATTGAATATATTATACTGTTTATGCTAATTTTCTTATTAATTAAATAAAATGAAATTTAATTAAACTGTACATAACAATTGTATCTAAATTTATTTCTTAAAGATAAACACGCACGTAATACGCTCGATCGTGCAGCGCTTAAATTTATTAACAAATAACGCATTTTGACTTTTGAGCGTTTTCATTAAACCAAAGAGCATATTAAACAGAAAACGGTCGATGGTCGTGTGTTGGTATGGTCTATAAACATCCTTCAAAAATACGCTGACACATCGGCCTACTCGTTTAAAAAAACGGATTTATTATAAAAACAATTTTTTTCCCTTTTAGAAATTGTTCTTATTCTTATTGTAGTATTCAACGGTAGGCAACCAACAATGTCATTATGCGCACACAGAACTGTGTGTGTTCTCGTAGCGTTGTTACGTAGTTGTCTTCATGAAAAACCATGTAGAATTATTTGTATTCTGTTATTAAACCTCTTTTAAACTCTAGTGTGAGTGTATTATGAAAGGCCGATCTACATTATTAACAATACTTTTAAATTTTTAGTTGATTTTTTTTAGTTTGCATATTTAATTGAATACTAGACATAATATTATCACAACCTCATTCACATCCTAATTGTTACGATTTTACATTGTCTAAAAAAAATATTATTACATCTAAGTAAGGATGTGAACGTAAAAATTTTTTTTAAGTATAATTTGTTTTGGTAAGAATCTAGTTTAGCGACCAACTCCGATCGACATGTGCTATACGCCATTCGACGCGTCTCGTCGAGCTGAACAATATTGCTGCTGGGGACATTCGGGGCAGACCAACGGTTACTAAGCTACAGCACTATAAAGTTTTTTTTTCTAAATTTTTCTTGTGGAAAATACTCTGAGGCCTTGGGCGGAGCGCCGCGCAGCGTACCTCACCAAAAGCTAATAACAAGTCACAATGCGCGGCACCTAACCTAACCTAACCTAACCTTACCTAACCTAACCTAACCTTACCTTACCTTACCTTACCTAACCTAACCTAACCTTACCTAACCTAACCTTACCTAACCTAACCTAATCTAACCTAACTTAACCTAACCTAGCCTACCCTAACCTTACCTAACCTAACGTAACCTAACCTAACCTAACCTAACTTGACCTGACCTAACCTAACCTAACCTAACCTACCCTAAACTAACCTAACCTAAACTTACCTAACCTAATCTAACCTTACCTAACTTAAGCTAACCTAACCTAACCTAACCTAACCTAACCTTACCTAACCTAACCTAACCTAACCTCACCTAACCTAACCTAACCTAACCTAACCTAACCTAACCTACCCTAACCTAACCTAACCTAACCTAACCTAACCTAACCTAACCTAACTTTACCTGACCTAACCTAACCTAACCTAACTTAACCTACCCTAACCTAACCTAACCTATCCTAACCTAACCTAACCTAACCTAAC
This sequence comes from Agriotes lineatus, assembly GCA_940337035.1. Taxonomy (NCBI): domain Eukaryota; kingdom Metazoa; phylum Arthropoda; class Insecta; order Coleoptera; family Elateridae; genus Agriotes; species Agriotes lineatus. Next base: position 128,802 of record CALNHX010001465.1, read on the forward strand.
CTAACCTAACCTCACCTAACCTAACCTAACCTAACCTAGCCTAGCCTACCCTAACCTAACCTAACCTATCCTAACCTAACCTAACCTTACCTAACCTAACCTAACATAACCTCACCTAACCTAACCTAACCTAACCTAACCTAACCTAACCTAACTTGACCTGACCTAACTTGACCTGACCTCACCTAACCTAACCTAACCTAACCTACCCTAACCTAACCTAACCTAACCTCACCTAACCTAACCTAACCTAACCTAACCTAACTTAGCCTAGCCTACCCTAATCTAACCTAACCTATCCTAACCTAACCTAACCTAACCTAACCTAACCTAACTTTACCTTACCTAACCTAACCTAACCTAACCTAACTTGACCTGACCTAACTTAACCTAACCTAACCTCACCTAACCTAACCTAACCTAACCTTACCTAACCTAACCTAACCTAACCTAATCTAACCTAACCTTACCTTACCTTACCTAACCTAACCTAACCTAACCTCACCTAACCTAACCTAACCTAACCTAACCTAACCTAACCTAAGCTAACCTAACCTTACCTAACCTAACCTAACCTAACCTAACCTAACCTACCCTTACCTAACCTAACCTAACCTAACCTATCCTAACCTAACCTAACCTAACCTATCCTAACCTAACCTAACCTAACCTAATTTCACCTGACCTAACCTAACCTAACCTAACCTACCCTAACCTAACCTAACCTAACCTAACCTAACTTCACCTGACCTAACCTAACCTAACCTAACCTAACCTAACCTAACCTAACCTACCCTAACCTAACCTAACCTATCCTAACCTAACCTAACGTAACCTAACCTCACCCAACCCAAACCAACCCAACCCAGCCCAACCCAACCCGACCCAACCTGACCCAACCCAACCCAACCCTACCCAAACCAAACCAATCCAAACCAACCCAACCCAATCCAACACACATGATTTAACATAAATACATTTTAAAGCGAACGCGCTATTTAATTTAATTTAATTTATTTATTTAATTCGCACTCAGCCAACAGCCGTTAGGCCAATTATAGGCGTCGCTGTGCAGTTATGAGGACTTCCAACCCCACTAACGACTGTCATGATGTTGTTATGACTGTATGATGTATAGACTTAGTGTGGGACATTTTAATTTTTACTGTGCTGTATCTCAGTAACTGTTGGTCTGCCCCGAATGTCCCCAGCAGCAATATTGTTCAGCTCGACGAGACGAGTCGAATGGTGTATAGCACATGTCGATCGGAGTTGGTCGCTAAACTAGATTAGGTTAAGTTAGGTTATGTTAGGTAAGGTTATGTTAGGTGGCGCGCAGTGTGACTTGTTATTAGCCTTCGGTGAGATACGCTGCGCGAAATGCTGTGCGGCGCCCCACCAAAGGCCCCAGAGTGTTTTCCACGAAGAAAAAAAGTTTATAAAAAAAAAACTTTAGAGTGCTGTATCTCAGTAACCATTGGTCTGCCCCGAATGTCCCCAGCAGCAATATTGTTCAGCTCGACGAGACGCGTCGAATGGTGTATAGCACATGTCGATCGGAGTTGGTCGCTAAATTAGATTAGGTTAAGTTAGGTTATGTTAGGTAAGGTTATGATAGGTGGCGCGCAGTGTGACTTGTTATTAGCCTTCGGTGAGATACGCTGCGCGAAATGCTGTGCGGCGCCCCACCAAAGGCCCCAGAGTGTTTTCCACGAAGAAAAAAGTTTATAAAAAAAAAACTTTAGAGTGCTGTATCTCAGTAACCATTGGTCTGCCCCGAATGTCCCCCAGCAGCAATATTGTTCAGCTCGACGAGACGCGTCGAATGGTGTATAGCACATGTCGATCGGAGTTGGTCGCTAAACTAGATTAGGTTAAGTTAGGTTATGTTAGGTAAGGTTATGTTAGGTGGCGCGCAGTGTGACTTGTTATTAGCCTTCGGTGAGATACGCTGCGCGAAATGCTGTGCGGCGCCCCACCAAAGGCCCCAGAGTGTTTTCCACGAAGAAAAAAAGTTTATAAAAAAAAAACTTTAGAGTGCTGTATCTCAGTAACCATTGGTCTGCCCCGATTGTCCCCATGGACAATATTGTTCAGCTCGACGAGACGCGTCGAATGGTGTATACGTGTATTTATAGCACATGTTGATCGGAGTTGGTCGCTAAACTAGATTCAAGCCTTTGTTTTTGTAACACAACTTACTAAATTTGAGTTTTTTATTTTGTGATATTAAAAAGGTTACACATTTTTACTTCCTTTTACTATAAAGGAAGTATTGGATTCACCCCAAAAATTCGAAATTGAGTTTTCAACGGATCTTCACGTTTTAGAGTCCCCTGATCCCAAAAAACATATTTTTTTTCATTGGTCTGTCTGTGTGTGTGTGTGTCTGTCTGTCTGTCTGTCTGTCTGTCTGTGAACAGAATATCTCAAAAACGAAAAGAGGTATGGCATTGAAACTTTATATATAAGTTTTGTGTACTATGTAGATGGGACAGCAAGCTTTTGAAGAAAATCGCATAACCGGAAGTAGGTGTTTACTCTTGTAATTTTTCAGTTTTTTTCGATTTTTTCAAAAAAGGCCTTAACAATTTTTTTTAAACTTTACATTTTTATTACATTTTTAATGTGTATTGATGTGAGATAGGTGATTTTCCAGTTGAATACTTCTAAAGTGGATTTCTTTTGTTTTTTTTTCTATTTTTTTTATTAACTCCTATTTTAAATAAAACACCCGGTATATTATTACATTTTCGAATTCACCTTAAAATTCTAGAGAAAAATTGTCTCTTCAACTAACGCTCTATTTTGTACCGTTTTTGTAGAATTTGTAATTTTTGAAAATTTTTGACAAATTTTTAAAAATTAAAAATGAAGTTTTTGACTAATTATATGATCACTGTAAAAGGAAGTTGTGTGAGTGTATCACACCAGATTTTTATAATAAAATTTAAATTGGGCCAGTTTATAAATAGAACGCAAAACGTAAAATGCAAAACGATATGATTAGCGCCATCTAGACCTTATCGCGCGCGACGCTGTTTCGGTCGATAATTCAGTTTGGATTTTTACTTGTCGGTTCCGTTGCGTTGTCAGTTCTCACAGGTTAGTTATAGTTTTGTGCTCACAGGCATTGGCCAGCGAGTTATTGTTTTGTGGGCCAGCGTTGGCGTGTGTTGATATTTATTAGTGTTTGCTAGATCAAATTGTTTTTAGCGAGTAAGTATAAAATGTCTTGATATTTATTAAATGTTATAAGTAAAATATAATTCGTCTGCTTTCCCTTCATTTTCAACGGTTGTGTCGAAAATTAAAGTAAATGAAATAACTGAACAGCCACGTGGTACATTGTTATCGTTTTCCAATGTCGTAAAAGAAAATCGTTGCTTTCACGCTCAAAACATGGTAGTAATTAATAGAATAATTATATTTATTATACTATTACGGTCAAGTTGTAACATGTGTTCAACTTAACCTAAAATTAGGTACAGGTTAGGTAATTTTCTGAATTTACGTTTTTGTAAAGGTTTTTTAATATCTCAGCGGAAATATCTACTTAAAGCTGACTCGTACTGGAAGTTATTTCTATTCTTAGTTTGCTAGTTTCATAATCCAGAAAAGTTGTCCAAATCACACAAGACGTGGCTGCAGCTATTTTTTATACTTGGAAGTAAGTGAATAATCTCATTTATCGGAAAAAGAGCATACCTATATTCAATTTATAAAATAGTTTATTATTCGACTTCGCACTGGTCATCTAGTAATTTCTCACTAGATTTCCCCTCTAAAAAGAACGTACCTACAGCAACTTACATCCAAGAATTTTCAAAAATTTACACTAGGGAATGTTTGGATAGAAATGACACTGGGTAGGTATGTGTAATTATCACAGCCACACAAAACATACTCAGCTTATTTCATAATAGCTATTTACGTTATTAGACCGGTAGCAACATTTTTATAGCCGTGCCAATACTTTACAGGTCTAGCTCGTAGGGCGAGACCTGTATGTTTGGCAAGGCCATAAAAATGCTACCGGTCGTGTATCGTATAAGATTTTGTAGGATACTGCATTGGTAACTAGCGTTTACACAGTTACAGTTACAAACGAGTCCGGTAGATAAAATTTACTGGCCTAGACCAGTAGTAGTTCTATTACTACTGGTCTAGGCCGGTAAATTTTATCTACCGGACTCGTTTGTAACTATGTAAACGCTAGTTACCAATGCAGTATCCTAAAAAACTATTTTCAGATTACCAATTTATTAAACTCAACTTTACAGTAAAGTTAACGGTATTTTGACAGTATAAGTAGCTGCGATAGTAAATAAATCTGTCAAAGTTAGTTGCATTCCAAAAAATTTATATGTAAATAGTCTAATTAATTTAGAGTTTCAATCACAGAACTAATAATGACAAGTTTGTAACAACGTTATTTAAAAATAATTTGCCAAATTGCTCTGTTGGTGATTTTATACAAATGACCTCGAGCACGACTAAAAAGTTGAATTTTTTTAGGACAATTTGTTTTGCTTAGGGTATCAAAGAGTTCTCTGTTTACTTTGTCATCATCGATTAAATTATTATCATAAAAACATCTCTTTACCACAATTGGATTTATGCGGACTAAAAATATTGTTTATTACCGATTCTTCGCTATAAAACTATTATACTTACTGTACGTCTTTGGTTAACTTGGTAATATTTTTGACCATCTCTCTTAATTTCAGATTATCGTTGTTCAATTGTTGAATTTCTTTATTTTTATTTTCAATTTGCTTTATCTGATTATCTTTATCGAGTGATATCTCTATATTTAAATCAAGTCTTTAGTATATTCCAAATATGAATAAAATATTTCTTCTAAAGTAATATAGTATTCTCTAATTTCTTGACCCCTTTTTGTATTAAATCTCATTATTAGGGATTTAAAATTACGAACACACAATAAACTCTATGTTGTTATATTTAAATTATTTGGCGAAACATTTATATTATTTTTTGTTATTAATTTTTTGTAATATGATAATTCATTTTTAATCTTATAATATATTATTTGGTATTCTATTTTATAGTTTTCTAAAATATTCTTTAAATCTTAATATCGCGTAAATTCAGTGCAATCCCCCACTGAAATTCCATATTGTACAAAGCATAAAAGATCACTAGTGGACCCGTTGCTAAATATTTTGCAAGTTAGAAAACTTCTATGTAATCTGTGGCAGGATCCATTAGGTAAAATTTAAATTTTTAAGTTTATAAAACTACTCACACGTGATATTGCTACGTATACTTGACCATGGCTAAATACTGGTTGTGGCAAATATGATATATTCCCACTTTATCCTTAGTTTGTTCTTGTGATTTATTAATTGTTATCGCAAATGATAGGCGTACAGGACAATTTCTTTTCCGAAGGCAAACAGGTAGTGCAATATTATGTGTTAATCTATACACAGTAATAATACTCTTCTGCCTGGCTTGTGGCTTGTACATTTAATACCAAATCTAAGAAGTTATAAATAAATTGGGTACCTATCATTAATCTTATCTCATCTATTAAACCAGTAGACACATTTAAACTTTTCAAATGAATATCTATTGATCCTATTTTTAGTGTTGAGCAATGTGGATATATTCCACTGCAATTTAACGAATCTATTAATTCCATAGACGATTATAAAATGTTGTCATTATGTTATTATTATATTTACACCCAAATATTGCTTTTCATATTCAGGCAAGAGAGATATAATTTTGTTGCTCTTCACGCAAGAGCGGAAAAAACTCCAAATTAACTCGCCCCAAGTATATGGGCCATGTGCACGAATTTTTTTTTAGCTTTTTTGCAACTAAGTCCGCCAATCGGCGAGGACTTAAATGTCCAAATATTCGCTTGTACACCAAAACTCCGCCAAACGGCATGGGGCACATAAAGAATCAAAAGCAGACTAACTCCCCATCGGATTATAGAATCCGAAAAACCGTGCAAGCTGATAGCTTCGCTGTAAAAATGAGACGAAGGCCGAAGTGCCATGAGTTTGCAAAATCCGAGCACCACAAAAAAAATAATCGCCAACCTATCAAATTTCGATGGGTGCGAACCGAATATCGGCACTAAAAGTTTGTTCACACAGTTTCAACCGTTAAGAGATCATTTACACCGTAGCACCCTTTGGGGGTGAATTCCAAAAATCCCTGGAAATGATTTGGTCTATTTGTAAGACGATCTAATATGCAAAATTTCAACTTCCTATCTGTAGTAGTTCGTTCGTTAAAGTAATCTTTAAAAAACAGATCTATCTCATTTAACTCTTTTGAGAAGATGCATTCTGCAAATCCCTAAAAATGGTTCTACATGATTTGTAAAACGAACTAATATGCTGAATTTCGACTTCCTACCTGAATCTATGTCGTGACGATCTTTAGAAAAACACATCTGCCCCATTTAATCCCTTTGAGAGGATACATTTCGAAAAACCCTGACTTGACTCGATGTGTAAAACGAACTGGCTTGACTCGATGTGTAAAACGAACTACTGTGCCGAATCAACTTTCTACTTGCAGCAGTTACCGTATTATGGCGATCTTTAGAGAAACATATCTATCCCATTTAATTCTTTCGGGAGTTAATTTCGAAAAGCCTGAAAGACCTAATTTGTAAAACGATTTAATATGCCGAATTTCAATTTCCTGCCTGTAATAATTACTTTGTGGCTATTTTTAGAAGAACACTTCTGGTCTATTTAACCGGTTTGAGGGGATGTATTTCGAAAAACTAAAAATTATTTCCGATTAGTAAAGCGATCTAAAATGCCGAATTTCAACTTACTTCCTGTAGTAGTTTTCCCGTGGCGATATTTTGACAAAGAGATTTGTTTCATTTAACCCCTTTCGGGGATGAATTTTCCAAAACCCTAAAACTGATTTGACTTGATTTGAAAAATGTTCTAATATGCTCAATTTAACTTCGTGTACTTGTAGTAGTTTCCTTGGAGCGATATTTAGAAAAACATATTTGTTCTATTTAACCCCTTTCGGGGATGAATTTTGCAAAACCTTGACATTTACTTGATCTGATTTGTAAGACGAACTAATATGTCGAATTTCAGCTTCCCACCTGTAGTAGCCTCCTCGTAGATCTTTACAGAAACAGGTCAACCACATTTAACTCCTTTGGAGGAATGAATTTCGAAAAGCCCTGAAAATAGTTTGACCCTACTTGTAAAAAGAACTAATATGGCGAATTACAACTTCTTACCTTCCCCCAGATTCTATTATGTAACGATCTGTGAAGTAGAAGTCAATCCCGTCGAATAGAGGGTAAAAGCACTTCTTTGTAGACGATATTGGATGTTTTCCCTTCTGGTTTGAGCACCACTAAGTTGTTTGGAGAACTGACCCCTAAACAGTCTAGATAAAGTTGATCGAGAAAAAAACAGTCTTCCCTCAAGTCGACCCCAGCCTGATTCAGCGACTGTCCCTGCACCCTATTGATCGTCATGGCAAAGCAGGTTTTTACGGGAAATTGTAGTCTCTTAAATTGAAAAGAATAGTCTGAAAGAATAAGGGCTATTCGAGGAATGAAGGCTGTCTTCCCTTCTCCAAAACCTATGAAAATTTTGGTCTCAGTGACGTTACGATGCGGAGCTTTCACCAGCAGTCTTCACGTTTCTCAGTAGTATAAGTGCTCTAACTTTCAAAGGCAGACGATGTGGAAGAAGTCCGGGAGGGTAGAGAGTGTGGAGAAACTCAATGTGGTAGTGCACTGTGTCATCTGCCTCCACCACAGTGTTAATCGATTGATAGATCTTTTCATCCGAATGAAAGGCCTTGAAATATACTCTTAGGTGAACCCTTATGTAAATTCAAGACAATATGTCCTTATTGTACGGATGCTGCATTTTTAAAAATCACTATTATAACACGTATTTGTCTTGAGAGCAACTGCCATTTAAATATCATCGTCGAGCTGATAAAACCACAGTAAATAAAAAACCGCTAATGGAACCCGTTGAAAAATATTTTGCAATTTACAAAACTTCTTTGTAGACAATGTTTAACGCACCCATCAGGTAAAATTTGAATTTTTAAGTTTTCAGAACTACTCTGACGTGACATTGCTACATACACTTGACCATAGCTAAATACTGGTTGTGACGAATATTATATATTCCTGCTTTATCCAGAGTTTGTCTTTGTGGTTTATTAATTGTCATCGCACATGCTAGGCGCACAGCGAAAATGGGAAGGGTACCAGAAAGAAAAGCTAGGAGAAAGCCGAATAGAATTTTGAAATAATAGATTACAAAAGCAATGATTGAATGCGACTTAAACGAAAGAAACTGGGAGGATGGAAGAGTATGAAAAACAGGTGTCAGATAAAGTCGAAATACGTTTTAAAAATATACGTATGCTTGTACCAACAGGGAAAGCAATGAACCAGTGTGTAAATAAGCACATTCACATAATCATAATTAGCAGAAAAAACACCTTACAGCGTATGAGCAATACCAATTTTCGTTAACTGTCATTTACATGTATTTTGACGTTTGTCTCACGAATCAGGAGACCGTTGATTTCAAATAAACATTTAGTAGTTACAGTAGCTCATTGCAAAAAATGAGCAGAACGCCGCAGGCTGACTTCGAGAATACACTTGGTCTGCTGCTACTGCATGGCCGGCTGCAGCCACTTGAAAATTTTAATATGTTGGTTTTACTCATAAAATTATCTATTTATTTTCAATTTAGGACTTTTGTGCACATCTACACCGTAACGGCTTTCATTTAAAAAAAGAATTATCAAAATCGGCCCGGTGGAAGTCTCAAAATAGATGTCGAAAGAAAACGCTTCACGTTTTAAATATATAGATTTGTTATTAATATATTTTTCTTTTCGAATAACGGAAACTATAGATTGGTAAACCACGTACTCAAATTAATTTTATAGTTATTTTCACTTATAAAATCAAATATGTTTAATGGATTAGGATTAATTTTATATTGCTTTAAAAGATTATATTCGTTAACGTAGTTTTCATATTTATCTACCAACTCTTCTAAATGAAAATAATATTTCCTAACTTTTTTTGCCTTATTGTTATTCAACATCATTATTGATTCTTTAAAAATTTTAATTGTTAATAATATCCAACGCTTTGAATGAATTGTGCGCGAATCCCCATTTTTTAATATCATTTTGTATATATTCATATAAATTTCCTTTTTCGTGTTTACAATAATCTATTTCTTCATATGTAATTTCGTTATCTTTTTAAAATGCAACAAAACGTTTTTTATTATATCTAAAAATATTGTGATCGGATTTTTCGACTATGTTTTTTCTAATATAAAATCCAAAAAATTCAGACAATTTATTTGTGATTTCTTTCTTTTTCTGCAAAAGAACCCATGTTTCCAAAAAATACGACTTCGTCTTGTGAGGTGTCTTTAGACTCGAATATTTATTATCTGACAAAGCAAGACTGTATCGATTTTCTTTTAAAATCAACACCTACGTCTTCACTTACAGCTTTTGTTGATTTTTCATAACCCAATATTTCTGCTACATCTTTACCTTTAAACCAAGGTTGATTATCATTATCTAATATGAAAAATCTGGTGTGATACACGCACACAACTTCCTTTCACAGTGATCTTATAATTAGCCAAAATTTTATTTTAAATTTTTAAGCATTTGTCAAAAATTTTCAAAAATTACAAATTTTACAAAAACGGTACAAAATAGAGTGTTAGTTCAAGAGACAAATTTTCTCTAGAATTTTAAGCTCAATTCAAAAATGTAATAATATACCGGGTGCTCTATTTAAAATAGGAGTTAATAAAAAAAATAGAAAAGAAAACAAAAGAAACCCATTTTAGAAGTATTCAACTGGAAAATCACCTATCTCACATCAATACACATTAAAAATGTAATAAACTTGTAAAATTAAAAAAAAAATCGTTTGAGCCGTTCTTGAAAAAATCTAAAAAAACTGAAAACTCACAAGAGTAAACACCTACTTCCGGTTATGCGATTTTCTTCAAAAGCTTGCTGTCTCATCTACATAGTACACAAAACTTATATATGAAGTTTCAACGCCATACATCTTTTCGTTTTTGAGATATTCTGTTCACAGACAGACAGACCAATGAAAAAAAATATGTTTTTTGGGTTCAGGGGACTCTAAAACGTGAAGATCTGTTGAAAACTCAATTTCGAATTTTTGGGGTGAATCCAATACTTCCTTTATTGTAAAAGGAAGTAAAAATACAACAAATAATAGTATTATTGTCAATCATTTAATTTATTTTTTATTACTGAGTGATAATATTTGTCTTCCTGTATTATATAGAGTGCTTTATTAACCAGGCAAGCTTATCTCACTAGATTTTGTGTCACAGGGATTTAAGCGCCAAGCCATTGGCTGTGCTGACCGGTAACCGTGCGTTCTGTCATCTGTCAACCAAGCAAGACTAGAAACCGTTGGGAGTACGTACTATCCAATCCAGACGAACACCGCATGCTGATTTAAATCTTGGTGCATTCTATTACGATGCTAATTATAATTACAGTCTTCAACCAAGTGTGGTTATTGAAATCTATATATAGTCTGTAGGTGTTGTTCTGTGCTGTCAACTGTGTCTGTCAGTTCTATTGAGTTCTGTCACTCGTCACTGTTGTTTGAACTAAGGTACCATTGAAGCTCTCTAGTTTGAACCACTTGCATGTTAGTTAACAGTGTTTTATGTTTCGATTTTGTCTGTTTTCTTTTTATTTGTTTAAAAACCAATCTTTTTTAAGACGGTACAATTAAATGATATGATCGTTGTTATTCCGACTTACCGTATGCTAATTGGAAAGTAACTAGAATTTGAATTTGCCGCCACTTCTAGTAACTCAAAATGGCGGACGAGCTTGCTCGTATAAATATAGTACCTTAGTGTTATAGCTGTTTCAAAATAATTACTACGCTTCATATACCGATCCCATGTATACTAAATCTCTCAGTTTCAAATTACGGTTTTTCGATTGCTCCAATTCAATTTTTTTATATTTGCCATGCTCTCTTATTAGGGGAAATACTTCTGATGTACACTTTTTTTGCTTCTTCTTTCTTGGATGATAAAATTAAAGAATATAATCCTGATTCATTTATAAATATTGATGATTTTTTCTATATTTTGTTTGTCTTCTTCATATAATTATTTGTAATAGCTTATTTATATTATTATGTTCTAAAATAATTGCTGTCTTTTCCCTTGAACCTAGATTGATATCTAGCTTTTCATTCATTTTATGTAGACTTTTTATAATACGTAGGTCTCATGTTGCACTAGATCCCTTTTATCAAAGTATTTATTTTTTCGACAATTAATTAAATAAACATTAAATTGATCACCTCCATATACAACACATATTTTTTTTAATCTCGAGGCTTCTCACAATTTTACCTAAACAGGGACAGTGTGTTTTAACACACACTGTTTATGAATAATTTCTTATGAAAAAAAAATGTAATAAATTAAATGAATCGCTTGCATAACGATGACCAAGAAACATGGCAAATGTTTCAGAAAAGGTTAAACGATATGAGAAGTAAACCAAATAATGACTTTGAACGATTAGTATATCGGATGTTGAATCAGTTTAAAATGTATGAAAACAATATATTAAACTTGGCAAAATTAGGTTTTCTTAAAATACACTTTCCTAATCTTGAAGTCTTTGATGAATAAATTTTCTAATAAATGACAAGTCTTTGCTCTATTTGTTTAGAAGTAAAATGTCCAGATGATTTTTATAACTATAGAAATAAATATGAAAAAACATGTAAACAACGTAAAAAAGCATTTGATTCTACTCGTTTATTATGTGATTGTGGTAGATATTACACTAGAACTAATTTTAAAAGGCATATAAAAACAGATTTGCATAAAAATGGATTGAATTTATTTATTTGCTAAAAATTGTTTGTTAGATTTTTTCCTATAATAAATGGAACGAAGGAACTTAAAGCCGTCCTTACCTGAACATGTGGTCAACTTTTCAATTTTCGTCTTAACTTTTCTACAAGTCCTAAGCTATCGTAACAACGTGCGTATAGCTACGCGAGGGATAGAGCGTAGGTAACGACAGTTTTATTGCCCTGCTTGCCCGAACCTTTTCGGCGAGGCTTGTTTTACATCTGCACAAATTTAGAAAAATATATATCTATAGATAATAGATATACACCACAGACGTAAATCATAGTGACGGTAAAACGGAAATAAAGAGTTAGATTTAGATCAGTTATTACATTTTATTTATTTATAAATTACAAAAAATAGAACCCAAGCTAATTTCTTAATTCTTAACTTCTTATCGATCTTTTTTAGTTTTACGAAACTTTATATTGGTCAATTATTACTTAATATGTACTGTTGTTGCCAAAGAAGTTTTTTTAGCTGTGTGAATATGAATTTTTAATTGGACACTGAAATGTGTATACAATTAAAATTATTTCAAAACTTCATTGTCAGTCATACCTAGAGTAAGTTTATTTGCAAAAGCTATAATAAATGAACTTTATTAGCTTAAGCTATTTGAGTACAGCATACAAAAAATACAAACTTCATTTTAATTAAATAGCAAATAAAATTATTTTTCTTCAAACGCCCGTAAAATGTGATATTATACTGCTGGATTGATAATGCTTAAGTGTCACTTTATTGCCATGGCAGATAAAGTAAAATTAGCTAAATCGCAAGCTCGGCAGATAAATCGTCCAGCCACGCCACATACAGTATAACTTTTGCTCCTAATAACACAATATACTATTCTATATGTAACAGAATTCCAGAAATAGGATTATTTCCTGTTTAAAAACGGTACAACTATTCGGAAAATATTTAGATAACTACATTTATATCCATACTAGGGATGTTCCGAATACTCGTATTCGTATTCGTATTCGCGAGTATTCGCTATATTTTCAATATTTGTATTCGTAATCGTATTCGCCAAAATTAACACGAATATTATATGAGTATTTGACATTAAAATTATAGAAAATATAGATAAGAATTTTAATAAATATATAAAACAGGTATTCATACATTAAATAAAACATGTGTTAATGTATTAATCATTTTATAACATTAAATAAAAAACAAAACTATTTTCCACACTATTTTTAAAATTTGCAGCGCGTAGAAAAACGATGTTGATATTATTCACTCAAGGTGATGTATTCGTATTCGTATTCGCGAATATTCATAAGAGTATTTGTATGCGGTATTCGTATTCGCGAATACGAATTTTTGTATATTCGGAATATCCCTAATCCATACATATTTACAAAATCACAGTTCTGAGAGGCAAGCTTCTTGTTTGTCTAGGATCGACAATTTCTGGAAGCAAACATTTGATATAAATAAATAATTTTAAATAATTTTCCATTTTTGTCTTCCAAAAATCGTCGTCTCGGTCGATCGAAGTTTCCTTGTTCGCGATATGTAGTTGCCCCTGAATTTGATAAAACCAGTCGTGATTTTTATTTAAAATTGTGTTTCCCTTATTTTGTCTACTTTCCACATAGTAATTATTTTTTTGGCGATTGCTTCATCTGGAGATAACTGTCTTTTATGTGCCGTATATGGACATTTCATTTCCACAATACAATCGTCGCCGACCGTACCGTCCAGAGAAGCCCCCAAAAAACAAATGTCTTTATCAACAAAGAGTCCACAGCGATTTACCGTAATCTTCTCTGCCACCTCCAAACATTTCTTGGCATCTCCTTCGTGGATTCTTCCGTGTTGAAGTGACTTCACGTTGTTCAAAAATGATGAGCTATATAATATGCTTTTCACAGCTTTTGATGTATCTCGGTTTTTGCGACGTTTGCAAATTTTCTTCGAGCCACTTTCCATCTTCAGCTTGAAAACGGGTCTCAATTTCTAACTGCTTAGCTTCCTCTTCTGTTCTTTTCAACGTTGTCAGAAATTCTTCACTAGCTTCGTGAAACTCCCTCTCCGACATGTCTGGTCTTTGACATTCGTCTCCATAGTCTTTGTCAGGACAACTTCGTGGCTTCTTCTTGTCAAAAGTCTTACGTTTCATTTGGATTTTATTCCGGAGATTCGTATTCGCTCGTCTAATTTTAACTCGTAGAATAACCTTACCTTTATTTTTGGCTCCTATAACACTTTCAAATTTGGTAAGTGCTAGTTTCGTGTTATGTGATACGAGCGCGGCCGCGCATCTAGTGGCAAAAGCATTTTTCAACGCGTAATTAATTCTTTTGCCTCCTATAAATTTGGCAACTTTTGCGTTATATTGTTCGACTATGTTACTGTCAACATCAAAAAGAAAACTGCGAGCGTGATTGGCAATACATCTTAGAATTTCCAAAATTCGTGTATGAAATGTAGAAGAAAGTTGACTGATTAAATTTTCTTCTTCCTCTTTTTTGCAGAAGTAATCTGCACAGTCGTCGTGTTGGCCCATAACGTGCTTTATCCCATTTAAAATGTCCATTCTTAAATTTTTATTGCAACATTTTGGTCATCATTACTTTTATAGTGTCTTATTGCGCCCTTTATACCTCAACGTAAGCGGAGTATTCTTGACTCCAAAAGTTTCCTTTCGCGACAGCTGAATGCTGTGTTTTTGGATAATAGTTTCAATTTATTGCAGTAGTTTCGGAGTAGGTGGTTACGACATTCAATTTTTTCCACCGTTATATCTGGATACGTTCTAGATTCAATAATTTTGTTGTAAACACTGCTATCTCCATCCCCTATCATTCTATGATATTTTATACCATATAGTACTACGCTGGATTTGAAACCTTGTACTATGATATCTGACTCCATAGATGTCGAACTTCCTTTGTAATTTTTGGTGCATATGTGCTCCTTTATAATTTTTTCTGTATCACGATCAGAATGTACACAATATTTGTTTCTGACACCAATATATAAAACTTTTTGAGGGTGTCGCCCTATAATGGCAGTTACGACGGATAGCGCGTTACAGTTCGTTTTGTATGAACGCTTGCACCAAGCTCCATCCACCACAACTTCCACTCATGGAACCCCTTGCTTATAAATGAGCCTGTTGCTTTTGAGTGTTGTATTTCCTCATTGGCAGCTTCTTGCATAGCTTCCTTAGCAACCGTTTGCCAACCATCAGCAACCACGTCATGCCTATTTTGAAAAGTACCTTCAGCCATGCAAGGTACTTTTAAACAACCCTAAAACTCCTCTAAATTGTAAAAACCGCCACCTATACACATTATTCAGTTTACCGCCGAAGCGTTTAGGTCGAATGCATTTTTCTTATCCCTTTCCGGTTCTTGGGTATCCACATTGAAAAATTCATTACACATTCGGCATTTTATTACAAATTTAGAAATTAAGCCACACCTAATTTCTTTCGTAATAATTAAATTAGTAAGACACCGTGAGAATTGTTATTATAAATAACAAAATGACTTGCCAACAAAATAACTATTCTTTCAGTAAAAAATGTAGATATGTGCATAAAAATTCGTAAAAAAATTTCAGTGCCAGGTATAGGCACAGTTGCAATTATATTATGTATAAACAGATTTGTGGATAATAGTAGAGAAACCTGCTAACAAAAGTAAATTACGTAAAACAAGATAAGAATATAGTACTATTATAATTTTGTCGATATAATCCCCGTTATGAAAGTTATTCCAGTTTGTCTATTTATAATAATTTTGAAATTTTTTATGTCATATGTATTATTTTCTATAATTTACTCTCCTTGACAAAGGTTAACAAAAATAACTGCACCGCGTTGAAGAAAATAAAGATAATTAAATAAAAACTTGTCTTAAATACAACGAAAACATAATAACATAATTAAAGAAAGCGATTCAAAAATTTAAATATAAAAATATACTCAATAATCACAATGCTCTTGTATGATTGATAATGTTGGGTTTACTTGCTCTTTATTACCAGAATAGTGCAGTCATAAATATTGTCATCAGCAGCGGTTGGGTCGCCACTACCTGAACCGAAAAAGGACGCCACAAAACAGAAACAGAAAATTTTTCATCTTACATTTATAGACAAATAATTGCGGCAAAATTACGGCTTTATTAATTGAGCAATTTTAATGGGGATTGCTTTAATAGACGCAGAATAAAAAAAGTGGACGTGACTACCTCCCTGGACTTTCCCATACTGGAAACTGTTCATATCACCTCACCAGACATGCTTAAAGTTACGCCACTGGATAATTGAAATATTAAGTGTTGCCAACTGCCATGAATCGTGTATAATGTGTTGCCTATATGGCGGGATCACGTGGTTTGAAATCATTGTTGATGTCCCTGTAGTAAGCCATATATATAAATGAATTAAATTTTGAAGGAATAAATTTTCCTGTCAAAATCCAGGACATACCTAAATTTGAATCACATAATAAAATTAATGTAACCGTGTTTAGTTACGAAGAACAAATATTTTATCCTTTGTATCATAATAACAAGCAATTCTATGAAATGAATATCGACTTACTATACTTATATAAAGACAAAAATCATTATTGTTGGATCAAGAATTTGAGTCGATTGTTAAATGATCAGTTAGAAGTAAATAGAAACAAAAAACATTTCTGTAGAAGATGTTTAAACTACTCCGCTAGAACTTGAAAGAAACATCAAAATGTGTGCTTTAGTAATGAACCATGTGTTCCGAACATGCCTGAAGATAATGTATTAAAATTTAAAAATATTCAAAGAATGTTAAGACATCCGTATGTAATTTATTGTGATTTTGCATCTATTCTGAAACCTATTCATACATGCGAACCAAATCCTGAATCATCATATACTCATAAAACACAATTTCATATTCCCTGTGGTTATGGATTATACATTAAGAGTGCTTATAATAGTATTGATAACCCATTGGAAATTTACAGAGGAGAGGAAAGTGATAAATGTTTTATAAAATGAATAACTGAACATGCCAGAACAATATATAAGTTATTAAAAGAAAATAAACCCTTAAAAGATCGAACTAGAAGAATATAAGAAAACAAAAATATGTTATCTTTGTGAAAATGTGTTTTCTATAGAAAACCCAAAAGTAAGAGATTACGATCATTACACTGGAAAATATAGAGGAGCTGCTTGTAGAAACTGCAATATGAAATATAAACAACCATTATTTATTCAATTTTGTTTCATAATTTAAGTTCTTACGATTGTCATTTGTTTATAAAAAATCTAGGAGAAGATAAAAGTCAATTGAAATTAATACCTAATAACGAAGAGAAATATATTTCCTTCAGTAAAATTTTAAGAATGGATGATAATGGATATATCGAATTGAGATTTATCGATTAATTTAGATTTTTAGCAAGTAGCCTAGACAATTTGTCATCTAATCTAGAATCAAGTCAGTTGAGCGAAATAATTAAGTACTTTTCAAATCATGAATTAGATGTGTTATTTAGGAAAGAAAAAAGCAAGATAATTAGAAAAGGAATATATCCATATGAATACATGGATTC
Organism: Agriotes lineatus; assembly: GCA_940337035.1. Taxonomy (NCBI): domain Eukaryota; kingdom Metazoa; phylum Arthropoda; class Insecta; order Coleoptera; family Elateridae; genus Agriotes; species Agriotes lineatus. The sequence continues at coordinate 146,343 of CALNHX010001465.1, forward strand.
TTTTGAGAAATTTTCTGAAACAAAACTCCCATCAATAGATAAATTTTATTCTTCGCTCACAAAAGAAGGAATTTCTCAAGAAGAATTCAAACATGCAGTGAAAGTATGGAAATATTTTAAAATTAAAAACTTGGGTGAATGGCATGATTTATACTTAAAACTAGATGTTTTGCTGTTAACTGATGTATTTGAAAATTTTAGAGACTTATGTTTAGAAAAAAGTTATGGACTGGATCCTGTTTGGTATTATACAACTCTGGGGTTAGCTTGGGACTGTATGCTCAAATATACTTCAGTGGAATTGGAATTATTAACTGATTATGAAATGTATTTGTTTTTTGAAAACGGAATTAGAGGCGGTATTTCACAGTGTAGTAGCAGGTATTCGCAAGCAGATGAAAATACTCAGATTATCTATATAGATGCCAATAATTTAATGGATGGGCTTTATCTCAGAAATTACCAGAAAAGGACTTTAAGTGGTTGACTTGTGATGAAATTTAAAATGTTGACGGTATATGGTTATCAGATAGTGATACGGGTTCTTTTAGAAGTCGATTTAGCGTTTCCTGCAGACTTTGCTATTCATAACATTCAATAACCTGCCTTTAGCTCCCGAAAATAGAATTCCTCCGGACGGAAAAGTAGAAAAACTGCTTTGTCATTTCTATGATAAGAAAAATTATGTAATTCATTAACAAAACATTAAAACTTTACAGAAGTTTAGGTATGAGAATAACAAAGGTTCACAGAGGTATAAAGTTTACTCAGTCAAATTTCGTAGCACCATATGTAAAATTTAATACTGAACAAAGACAAAAGGCAAAAAAATGATTTTGAAAAAGATTTCTGGAAACTAATGGTTAGTCTATGCAGTCTGTTAGAAACCAACAAAATATTAAATTATATTGTGATGAAGAAAAGTTACAGAAAGCGATAAACAAACCTAATTTCAAACACAGAACTATATTTGGCAAACACCTGGCAGCAGTTCATAATTATAAAATGAAAGTATTGTTTAATAAACCAATTTACATTGGGCAAGCCGTATTAGATTTATCGAAATTATTAATGTACTAGCATTCTGCACCGAAATTGGGCGCGAAATAATTCATTTAATAACTTCCATTACAATGTAATTAAAAAAGAATTTAATGAAAACATAAAACTTCTTTATGGAGACACTGATAGTTTATATATGAGATTAAAAATGCCGATTTATATGAATTTATGAAAAACAATTCGGACTATTTCGATACATCTGGCTATCCAAAAGATCATCCATTATATTCTGATAAAAATAAGAAAATAACAGAGAAATCCAAAGATGAATTGAATGGTATTAAGATATTAGAATACATAGGTTTAATGTCAAAAATGTACAGTTACAGAACTGAAACGTCTTTCGAAAAAATTAAAAGGTATCAAGAAAGCAGTATTGAAGAAAGAAATAAGTTTTGAAGATTACAAAAATTGCTTATTTAATCAAAAAGAATACTTCCATAGAGAGAAAGTGATCAGGAGTCATAAACATGATATATTTACTGAAGAAGTAAAGAAAAAGTCTCTAAGATGGAAAGATGATAAAAGATACCTTTTACCTAATTCTACAGATACATTAGCATATGGACACGTATTAGTTTATGGAAATTGTTGAATAAATCGCTATTTTTTTATTAGTGTTGAAGTAATAAATTAAGAAAACAATAATAACGATTACCATAATACATATAAGAACAAAAATAATAATTTGTAATTTATTAACTTGTTGAATAAGACTTAAAACTTTTTTCGAAATTTTGGATATTCTTCACTGAATACATTTAAATTCCTGAATACAGTACTTTCCATTTAATTTACAATTTTTGAATCTTTTCATTTATTGCTCTCATATTTTTAGTATGTCTTTCAAATATTTTCAGAGTTCTTTTCTTTACATCATCAATGTTTGATGATATTACTACTAGGGATGTCGTACCCGGTCTAAAATCAAACCCGGGTACCCGAAAACAGTACTCGGGTACCCTCGGGTATCCGAAGATTTTACATTTTGCCTTATTATTTTCTGGCGAATGAAAATATTTCCATAGAGGCGATTTTTTTTTATGACTTTTTTATGACATTGTTTTCTTATTTGTTTGTACATACTTTTGTAGTTTCATGCAATGTTCAAGCTCTATGCTCTACGCATTTTAACGCCGCGAGTTTTAAACTGATCTAATTTGAAATAGTACCTACTCATCAATTCAAACTGCAAGCGTCTGTCGTCGTAAATATTTTCACATTTTCAGTGCTATCAAATTCAAGTACGTGACTTTTTATCCGAAATTGGTGGCAGCATCAACATCACACAGAGGATGTTTTGTTTATGTTACTTCAACCCATACTGGAGCGATTTAATTATGCTATTGACGAGTTGCATATTTCCGTGAAGCGGATTTATTGTCTTATATGAAACAAGAATCAACATGTGGTATGAGAGGGGTTGATTCTTGTTATTACTGCATTGTTGTGTTTTTCTAGAACTTATACCTATTGTTTTTAAGTTTTTATCATCTCCGAAAAAGGTTGACTTTCTGGACATTACATAATTTGGTAGTCGGGTACCCGGGTCTTGAAAATATACCCGGATTGACTATTACCCGGGTCGGCCCGGGTACCCGCCGACATCCCTAATTACTACTGTTTTGTTTCTTAATTCTGCTAATTTCTTAGGATCGTAATTATTGTAGTTGTCTAATTTATATTCCAATTCATCTATTTTATTATTAGCGGACTCTAGTTCACAGTCTGTCATAATTAATTGTTCAAGGAATACATTAGCTGCTTTTCTTGCAATATATTTATCTACTACTTCTTGTTTGAAACCAACTATTTTTGCTCCATCTTCTAATCTGTCTATTTCAGTAATGATAGGTTTTAAATCTTTTTTCCATTTTCTTTCTCATCATTAGGAATGTATGAAACTAGTTTGTCCATTTATGACTGAAAAGTTTCTAAAGATTTACTAATTAATTCATCTGCTTCTTCATCTAAACTTATATTTTTACGACTACCTGCTTTATGTTCTACGAGCCCTAACCACTATATATTCGGCCATTTCAAAAATTTTACTCTACTAACGTTAAAACAGGATTTTATGAGTGGACGGAGAACAATTAAAGCACCGCATTTGCTTTTCCGTTAAAAAGATTATTACGTATCTTCTAAATTTTTTAGGTTTTTATTTTTGAAAAGTTGAACAACGTTAACAAACTTATAAGCCCCACAAAACATTGTTATTATTAAATCACGAACTTTTTTGGGGGTTGCTACACCTTGCGTCATTATTCACCAAAATAATCTCAAATTGCATCTGTAAACAAGCTGCTGTCAAGCGAATTAATTGAACACAACAAACTATCACTTGTTTTTATGTTAAGCCAACGTAACTTGATTAATATACAGATTTAATAATAATTTGGATCCAGCAGCAGTGTTGGCGGAATATTTAGTTGTCGATAGTGATTGTTAAACTTCTAATTTGCTGAACTTGTTAAAGTTTACAAAAATAAAAACATTAAGGATTTCGAAGATTTCTTATCATGTTTTAACGAAAAGAAAATGTTGTACCTTAATTGTTTTTTGTTCAATCATAAAACTCTGTTTTTACGTGAAGGAAATAAACTATTGGAATGGCCGAATATATAGTGGTTAGGGCTCGTACATTATCGAATATTTTTTATTTTGTATTTTATTTTTTCTCTCTTTTGTTCCCAGTTGTTCCGATTTGTTCCCATTTGTTTTCGTTTTACATACAATCTTAATGCCAACTGAATTTAGACCCATATTGAGGGAATTTCTGGAAATACTTTTAGATTTGCAAAATTCTGTCTTTGTTAGTTTTGTATTTACGGTCGAATTGAGATATTTAATAGGGATGTCGTACCCGATCTAAAATCAAACCCGGGTACCCGAAAGCAGTACCCGGGTACCCCCGGGTACCCGAAATATATAACAAAAATTTAAGTGTACATCTGAACATCTGAAGTAACTACAAATTGCTTTCTTTTACGCCGCGAGTTTTAAATTGAACTAAATTGAAATAGTACCTACTCGCCAATTCAAACTGCAAGTCGTCTGTTATTCGTAAGTATTTTTACACTTCCAAGTGTTATCAAATTCAAGTACGTGACTTTTTGTCCGAAATTGGTAGCAGCATCAATGAACATCACACACAGGATGTTTATGTTACTTCATCCCATACTGACGCAATTTAATGGTACTATTGACGGGTTGAATATTTCCGTGAAGCGGATTTATTGCCTTCCTTATATGAAACAAAAAACATCATGTGGTATGGGATCACCCCATCCCATTCTTGTTATTACTGCATGGTTATGTTTTTCTAGCGCTTATTGCTATTATTTTTATCATCTTCTCCGAAAAAGGCTGACTTCTTGGAAATTACATAATTTACTAGTCGGGTACCCGGGTCCTGAAACTATACCCGGGTTGACTATTACCCGGGTCGACCCGGGTACCCGCCGACATCCCTAATATTTAATGGCAAAATTACGATTTCTCATTTGAGTTACTTCCTTGATATTTTTTGGTATATTTAGTTTTTTATCTTGAGTGAAAGATTTGTACCTAACTATTTTTAAATTGTTGGAGTTCAGATGGTTGTCTTGTTTTTAATGGTGTGTAATATTCTGCCACTATTTTGTTTTCTCTAGTATTGGTCATTTTTTTAATTTATTGTAAAAAAATTATTTAATTATTAAATTTATTATGCTTTTGATAAGTGTGAAAGATTCCTACCTGATGGAAGTAATTGTTTTATTGCTAGTTGAAACTTTCAAGTTGTTTATAAAATTGCGCCCAAGTACAAAATAATTGTGAATAGGTGAAATTGTGTGTTAGGATTGAAAACCAGAATTGAAAAAAAAAATTTAATAAAGGAAATTCACACATTTACGAAATATGATTACTAAAAATAAAAGACTAATTTTAGAAATATAACCAGTATTTACAACCAACAATGCATCCGCTGTGCCAGTTAATTGAACACACGCAATTACAGGGTAAAACATGAGATTTCAAGCAATCTTTCCAAAACGGTTTAGTTTCAGTATTATTATGTGTTTTATTATTACATGTATTAATAATCCAATAAAATTCGCTATAGTCCCATTAATGTTTATTAATTTATTTATTCATTACTAATACCTCTATTATAGACATCTTATGGATGAGAGAGACAAGAAAAGAAGAAGAATGAATACGGAGGGTGAATCTGTCAACCGGGATCATGACAACGAAAAAAGTGATGGTGCCCAAGTTGTTGCTACCGATAATAGATCATCAAAGGTAATAACGAATTGATTGACCAACATAATTATGGTAATGTAGTTTTTTGTCTTTGTTTTACATATGCGTTCTGTTTTATGCTTTGATTCGTTTTGCTGATTTATTGTTTTTCATGCATATTTAAGTGTGGTTAATAGCTAGTTAAATTAATGAAATTTTTTTATTTTGTTCATAGGATCTGGACCCATCAAAGTTATCAAATATCGTCAATTTAAGTACAACAGATTTTAAGATTGTCCAAAAAAAACTCACCTTTGTAGATAAGAGCGAGAGCATAAAACATTATTTTGAAAATGGAGCATCTGGGATCCAGATAACAGCCCCGAGGCGTTTTGGAAAATCAACATTTATGAATATGCTCGAGGTATTTTCGATGATAACAATGGATGAAGATGCAAAGCCAATTTCAAATCCAGAAAGTTCTGATAATTACAAGATGTTTATGGGTTTAAAGCTAGGTCAAAACCATGGTGATTTTGTTAAGGAACATTGTGGTCAATATCCTGTGATTTCGATGAGCCTTAAACGTGTAGTAGGTAGAACAGAAACAGAAGTTTTAAATAGCCTAAAGAAAACTATTTGTAAGACATATGAGAAGCATCTTTACTTGCTTGAGAGAGCTCCTGATGGTTCTAAGAGCTTTAAAAATAAGGAAATAGACAACATCCAAACATTTTTGAAATATTGTGAAGATGATAGGTTGGAAAAACTGTCCCAAGCGGATGTAATAGATTCTTTGGAATTCTTGTCTAAAATCTTGTACACTCACTTTAACAAGAAAGTTGTTATACTTGTAGACGAGGCCGACGCGCCCATTATGAAAGGTATTACAGACAATATAGGAGATGAAACCCTGAAATATCTCATGACTCTTCTTAGGGAGATGTTGTCAGGAGGCTTGAAGGATAACGAGTTTTTGGAACGTTCATTAGTTTGTTCTTGTGTTCGCTTATCAGGCGTATATTCCTGGGACATAAACAATCAATATCATGCTCGGTTCCTCCAAGAAAAAGATTTTTCTGAAACATATGGATTCACAGAACAAGAAGTACATAATCTGTTAGAGCATACTGCATTTCAAGCAGTGAATGATTTTGATGGTGTTAAAAAGTGGTATAATGGATACCAAACGTTAAATAGAGATGGGGCACCGATTTACAGTGGCTGGTCTGTTATAAGTTATTTGTTCAAGAGTATTAAAGAAGGAGAAAAAATGTTTCGCAATTATTGGGCTACGTCAGGCTTCCTGGATATTTTAAAACGATTGTTTGTGAATCATGAGATACAAGAGAGAATCAACGAACTTATTGAAGACGAGAATATTTCAATATTAGTAGCTGAGCCAACAGTTGCTAATATATTGGAATTGAAAAATACGATTTCTTATCCATCTAGTAAGTTGAATAAGTCACAAGTGGATTTCTTCTTGCAGCTACTGTGGGATAATGGTTTGTTGAATGCAATTCAGAAGAATAGGAATATTGTAGTACTAAAGATACCAAACTTGGAGATCAAGACGGAAATCCAAAGTATATGTTACACTCAATCACTTTTTGAAGCCAAATATAAGCTCAAACCTGAGAATATAGAGAGATACATACAAGCACTGAATCAACTGCTACTAACAAGTAGTAATGAACAAGAAAGTGAGGAAGAAGAAAGTGATGAAGAAAAAGGTGAAATAGAGGAATCTGAGGAAGGGACAACTGAAAAATGTGAAGAAGCAATGCGCAACCTTGTTAATGCGGTTTCACTTCTTTTCTCAGGTGATGCGGCAATTCCAGTTAATGAGTCAGAGTTACATCACATACTGTTTTATTTAACATATAATAATGAGCTTTTCAAAACACAGTCTAGCAGGCCAGTTGTGAAAGTATCAGAAGAGTTGCGAGATGCTGACAAACTTAAGAAGCTTTATCCACACCAGGCTAAGACAAGTTCTCAAAGTAAGGGAAAAGAGAAACGTAGAAGAAAAAAAGAGTGTGACATATGTGTGACTCGTGGAACATGTGGAGTCATATTGGAATTAAAATTACTCAAGGATGAAGCAAACGAAAATTCAAGAGCTGCGCTTCAACAAATTATTGACAAAAATTATTATACGCTTTTTGACAAAGACGACTATAAGCATGTTAGAACCAAAATCTATGTTGGTCTGTGTTTTAAAAAAAACTTGGATGTGGCAGCGCATTACTTAGTCGACAATATTGATATAAACAAAGCAAAAATTGCATCTAGAATCAAATAAGTTTTTTTTATATTTTTGTTTACTAGGTGTATGTATTTTCATTTCAGTTAGTTGATAAAAATAATCTAAGAATCTTTGTATATTTTATATTAATAAATAATAATTAATAATAATTGTATATTTTATTAATAATAAAATATGTTGGTAAAAAATTTTAAAATAAAATGTCACAAAATCAACTTTTCACTAAGTTGTCTAGCCAACTGCTAGATTTTATATAAAAGTAATAGATACTTAATTGTATCACAAATAATGCTGTTGAGAAATGTTAATTTAACACAATAATGACCTGTTCTGTTAATTCGCCAAAGGCTCATGAGTCGAAGACGAATTCAGAATTGATGGTTGTGCCGATGATTCTCCTCGATAGACATACCAATAAACGTTAAATTTGGACTTGGGCAAAGAACTTAACATTTAGACGGAATGAAAAGCTCCGCCCACACAGTAGCGAAAGTTTTCAATTTTCTGGAATTAGTTGATGCAATGGGAAAACTGTTTTTCCAGAAAAACCGGAAATAAAGCAAGATTTGCAGAAAAGGAGTGTCAGGTCACGGATATTTCTATATTAAGTATGTATTTGCAGAATTATCGAAGCTACTTATATCATAATAATAGTAACATATTGTTACTCGTATGTTATTACATTAATATAAAATTGCATTGCAATAGATATACAGTGTCCGCCAAAAAGTCGGCTTAATATGGGAATTTTTTTTTACGTCAATCATTTGTGCTTGTCTAAAAACATATTTACCCCGTATCATATTTACCGAGTGATTTTTACTTATTTAGAAAGTGGAGTTTTTCGAAATTGTCAAAATTCAAAAAGTGCTATTTTTAGAGTGTGTTATCTTTAGCTAACTGAACAATCTCAAGGCCAGAAAACACCTAATTTTTGTAACTTTAGCTAAAAATTAATTTTTCAATTTTTTCATTATTTTTCTAAATTTCACATACCAAGACTTCATATTAAAATTAAAATTTATTATGTGAAGAATTTAATGATTTATAATTGGAAAAAATAATGTAAAATGTTAATTACTTCTTTAGATTTTTTATTATTTACCGAAAAGTAGTATCTTGGCATAATTTTTACGTTTTCCTGCAAAGCGCTTTTTAGGAGAAGTATTTTTAAATTCTAATTAATATCTATTTAACTGGCTTCTAGAAACTCTAATGTAGCCCTGTTAGTGAATTACTTTTACAAAAATTCTGTAAATGTTCCTTTACAGTTGTTGTCTAAATGAGATTTTTTAGAACATGTAAATTGGATAAAGAAAAATGTCCTCATTTAGACAATTGTAAAAGAACATTTACAGGACTTTCGTAACAGTACTTCATAACAGGGCTAGATTGAAGTATTTAGAAGCCATTTAAATAGATATTAATTAGAAAAATATTTCTCCTAAACTGCGCCTTGCATAAAAAACCTAAAAATTATGCAAACATACTACTTTTCGGTAAATAATAAAAATCTAAAGAAGTACCTAATTAATATTTTATATTATTTTTTCCAATTATAAATCTTTAAAGTGATCACATAAAATATTTGAATTTTAATATTAAGTCTTCGTATGTGAAATTTTGAAAAATATTTAAAAAATTGAAAAATTTATCTACTAGCAACATAATATTGCACATTTTCGTCATAGAAACAAAATATGAAAAGCTACTCATAACTCCCAAGGGACTTGTCAAATTATTTCTCCCTCAAACTCATGGTAACAATGCAACTACAATTAACGTCTTAGCAACCATACAATGAGGCAATCCTTGATGTTACTTGCATATATATATATATTGTCAAAAACCCTTTCTACCAAATAAATTGGTGTAAGGTAAATTATATTTACAGTTCTTGGTGACTATAGCATAACAATAATAAAAACAGTAATGCAAACATAACATAATTCTTGGTAACATAATATAAAATTTACATAACTTAGTTCAATTGCTGTACACAAATTCACTCCACAGTTTTTTGTCTCGGGTGAGACGTTTTGCCTCTTGGAGTGTAATTCCCCTCTGTTCTAGTATTGTGTTTATTGTTTGATCCCATGTTGTTTTTGGTCGTCCTCTGTTGCGCTTGGGTATTATTCTTGTTTCCCACACTTTTCTTACTTGTCGATCTTCATTTAGACGATTGATATGTCCAAACCATTTTAATTGATTCTGTTCAATGATTTTCAATACTGATTCTACTCCTAGTTCTTGTCGGATGTCTTGGTTTCTTATCCTATCAGCTCTCGTAACACCTTTTACTTTGCGTAGGAATTTCATTTCCATAGATTGTACACGACTTTTCAATTTTTTAGTTAGCACCCATGATTCCGAGCCCCATATGAGTATAGGCCTGTAAATTGACTTGAAAACTTTAGTTTTTGTTTTGGTCGATATTTCTTTTTTCCTTATGAAGCTACTACTTAATGTATGATACAAATTTGCTGCGGCATTTATTCTTTCATTTATCTCTACCTCTCTGTTCCCTGTTGATTCCAGTGTGCATCCCAGGTACCTGAAAGCATTTACTTGTTTAATTTTATGTCCATTTAGCTCCAAATGTGTCTCCCTAGCTATATTTGAGATCACCATAATTTTGCTTTTTTCTATATTTATTTTCATATTCTTATTTCCCAGGCAGTTTTTGAATATGTCTAAATTATATTGCAGTTCTTCTTCGGTGTTAGCAAAAATTGCAAGGTCATCAGCAAAAGCACATTCAGCTATTCGCACTTTTTCCATATTTCTATATCCGATGTATAGCTTTTTAGATGATTTGTTAGCTTCCTTCAGAATGCTGTCCATTACTAGTGTGAACAGGAGTGGACTTAGAACGCTGCCTTGTCTAAGTCCTAAGTCACTGGTGAATTCTTGTGATTCTAAGCCGTGTATCCTGACACAGTTTCGATTTAATTTATATAAACTTTTTACAGCTCCTATAAGGTTTCTTCCTATCTTTCTATCTTCTAATTCTTTCCAGATGTCCTTTCTCGTTACCCGATCGAAAGCTTTCTCCAGGTCCAAATAGGCAATATACACTTCTCTATTTTGCTCCCGCATTTTGTCCATTAATTGTTTTATCGTAAAGACATGGTCTTGAGTGCTGTACCCCTTCCTAAAACCACTTTGTGAGTCCATAAGGCCTTGTTCTGTTTTCTCCATTAGCTTTTTTCCTAGTACCCTTTCGTAGATTTTAGCTACCACACTTAACAATGTAATGCCCCTATAATTTTGGCACTCTTTATCATTACCTTTCTTGTAAAAAGGCACTATAACTCCCACTTCCCAATCTTTTGGTATTGTTTTTGTATCCCAGACCTCATTGAACAGTTTAGTCAGTAATTTGACTCCACTAACCCCCATAGCTTTTAGCATTTCAGGCTTTATGTTATCCTGTCCGGCTGCTTTACCATTTTTTATTTTATTTATGGCTTCGATCACCTCACTCTCTGTTATTTTTTCTTCGTCTCCATCTGGCGTTTCCGAAGTTGTGTCACTATCTTCTTCATTTATTTGATTTATGTCAGGGCACAGCAAGTTTTGAAAATACTCTTCCCACCTTTTTATTACATCTGATTCCTCTGTTAGTGGTTGTCCATTTTTATCATTTATTGTAATGCTTTTGTGCTGTTTGCCTAATCTTAATGTCTTCAGTGTCTTATAGAATAGTTTTTGGTTTTCTTTGCTCCTCTCTTCCATTTGGTTTCCGAAGTTTTCCCAAGCCGTTTGTTTTGCTAGCTTTATTAGGTGTTTAACTATTTTTCTTTTTTCCTTATACTCGTATGATTCTGTGGTTTTCTTATGTAGATATTTCTTCCATTTTTCTTTTTTTTGCTTAACTGCTTCTTTAATATTTGGATTCCACCAAACTGTTTGTTTTTTATTTGTGCTCATTGTTTTGGTACCACACGTTGTGCGTGCAGAATTCAGTAACGTATCTTTAAACATATTCCATAATTGTTCTACATCTGAAATTTGAATTTTATTTTTGATTTTTCTCGTCTCGCACTCCATTTGCTTTCTAAACATTTCTGCGGTCTGTTCATCTTTTAGTTTGTATGTTCTTATTGTTTGGTACTTCCTTGTCTTAGACTGTTGTCTCTTATTGTTGTTCATCTCTTGCACATTGCTCTGCTGTTTTATCTTTCCCACTACTAAATAATGATCGCTGTAGATTTCAGGGCCGCGGTACACTCTTACGTCTTTTATTCTGTTTCGGTTTGATTTTTCTACTAAAATGTAGTCAATAATTGATTTTTCTTCTCTGCTCTTTACCTCCCTTGTGTACTTATGAATGTCTTTATGTTCAAAAAATGTGTTGCATACCAAAAGCTGGTTTTCGATGCAGAATTGAATTAGCCTTTCCCCATTATTGTTCTTTGTTTCTTCTCCCTGCATACCGATGACACCTTGTGATAACTGATTTCCTTTTCCCACTCTTCCATTTAAATCGCCTATAATAAATAGTTCCCCAGAGCTAGTTTCTAGTGTTGTTGCTAGTTTGAGCCAAAATTTTTCCTTAAGATCAGCCTTATCGTTGTCGTTGGGTCCGTAGGCTATAATAATTGTTAGCTTTGTTTCATGTTCTGTAAATTCTAATTTCAGTATCCTTTCATTGATGTGAGTTGTATTCCTCAGCCTCATAGCCCATTCCTTATTTAATAAACATCCGACGCCTGCCTCTGCTCTGTCTTGTTTAGGGACCCCTCCATATATCAGTAAATTGTCTCCTTGTAATTTTACTTCTCCTTGTCCTTTCTTTTTTGTTTCGGTTATTGCTAAAATATCTAATTTAGACGTCATAAATTCCTCGTTTAATTCAATTTCTTTCCCGTTCAGCCCCCTAATGTTCCAAGTTGCTAACTTCCAATAATTTCCTCGTTTCCCATATTTGTTTTGTATATTATTTGTTTCTATACTATCTTTGCTCATTGAGTTTATATTGGTTCTTTTATCCATAATCCTTTTCTTTGCTATTTTTGTCGTACTGGTTCCGTCCTTTGCGTATTTGATTAGTTTTTTGAGTCCCTATCGTCCATCTTCTTCAGACTCCCACCTTCTTCATCTACCCATTTATATTTGGTGCCATTTATTTCTATTTTTCTGTATCCCACTTTGATTTTCTTGCCTTTTCCTCTTTCTTCTCTGCCTACCTTCCTGATCACTGCTTGTATTTTTTGCTCTTCCTTTGTTAAATCACAATCTATGAAAACTTCGTTGTTTCCTAGCTTGCTTTTTTGTTTCAGTATCTTTAATTTCTGGTCAAAGCTTTTTAGTTTCACCACGGTCACCTTTGCTTCCTGTCTCCCCACCTTAAATGCCTCTTCTATGTCTGCTGTTACATCTATCTCTTGTCTGAGGAATTCTTTAACTTCTTGCTTGATATTGTCATTTTTAAATTCTTTTCCTTTGATTACTATATTATTTCTTCTATTCTCTTTCTCCTGGTTCTCTAGCTTGCTCTCGAGTTTACTGATTCTTTTCTCCATCTCTTCTTTTTCGTTTTTCCAGTTTTTGGCCTTTTCCTCCCACTCTGCTTTAACTTTCTTTAGCTCTTCCTTTACTTCTGCAAAATCTTCCTTCATATCTGTTATTTTTAGTTCGAATTCCTTCTTTATCTCCTCTTTTACCTCGTCCAGTTTTTTGAGTATTGCTTCCATCTCTTCTATTTCTTCACCGTTCGTCTGAACTTTTCTTGTTATCTCCTCTCTGTTACTCTGCCTTGGTAGGCTTCTAGATAACTTCGCACTTTTGGAGAACGCTTTTATTTGTTCCTGTTCCCACTTTTCAAAAGTTTCTGGGTCCTCTCCTTCTCTTTGCCGTTTTCTTAATTCTTTTGCACTGCTCACACTGTTGGCCCTGTTTCTCGTATCTCCGTTGACCTCTTTCTTATACATAAGGTACTCACGTATTACTCGCGGAGAGCCTTTCCCTTTCACACCCACGCCACTGCTTTATGTCCTTGGGCTGCACGATGCACCAATCCGGCCGCGTCTGCCTTTACGCGCGAGCGTCGTTATCGCGGTCGTTTACGTTTCGGCCGAGAGGGTTTTACGCTAATTTGGCCCGTATTTTATCTTCCAATGGGCTTTCAATTCAGGATTTTCTGTTCTATATTGCTTAGCTTCCTCGCGGATTATTATATCACTGTGACGCTGCACTTATCTTTACTCGTCACGCACTTTATCGCTTTATTTTCGCCTTTGTAACTCGCATAATCGCATTAAATTACCGCACTGTTGATGGAGCCTAAGTGTAGGTTGTCACATCAAACAAGATACTTGCATATTCTAATTTTAAATGTCATTATGACATTTTGAAATGTCATACTATTTTTACGAATATGCTAGTAGATAAAATATTGTATGCACCACGGGAGATATTCATGTTCTTTACCTTCGGATGACCTACAGAGGCCCTCGGTCTGTAACACATGTCAACCTCAGGGAAAAAACATATTCATATCTCCCTTAATGCATAAATATCTATTTTAGCTAAAGTTAAAAAAATAGGTGTTTTCTGGCCTTGAGATTGTTCAGTTAGCTAAAGATAACACACTCTAAAAATAGCACTTTTTGAAATTTGACAATTTCGAAAAACTCCATTTTCTAAATAAGTAAAAATCACTCGGTAAATATGATACGGGGTAAATATGTTTTTAGACAAGCACAAATTATTGACGTAAAAAGTTTTTTTGAAAAATCTAAAATAAAAAATTATGCCGACTCTTTGGCGGACACTGTATACAACTAAATAGATAATATTATGAACTTGCATCGCGGAAAGCTTAAAGGCTTTCAATTAATTCTATTGTGAAATCTATAACTCTAAAACCGTCTCTTGACAAGTTTATTGTGATGTATTTTGCTTTTGTACTTCATTAAACAAGTGAAAATCAGCAATTGTGTAATTGAATGAAGACGGAGATATGCACTTTGAAAACGTTATATATTAATTTTAAGATGTTACAGAGAAATTATAGCAATTTTTCTATCATTCTAGGTTGTGGCAGACTTTACATTTTACTGTGGTTGTACAGGGTTATTCATTATAAATTACCCACCCCTTATCATCGTTATTATTGCCTATAGAAAAAAAGTTTTAAATAAAAGTTGTGTGGTTATGACTGAATTTTGTTAAAATGCTATGAAAAGTACAGTAGCGTGCAGATTTCAGAGGATACAAACATATATCTTTTTTAATGGGATAACCTGTATATTATAAAATTTTTGGAATGATCTTTTTTCCCGTTTTCAAAAATATACCATACTAGCTGAAGCCCGCGGCATATGCCGCATTTAAAATGTAGGACAAATCTAATAACTTTTGTTGCACTAAAGAAAGTTTTAAAAGCACTCTAGAGATTGGAAATTTTTGGATAGCCTCCAGGCCACTTTCCTACATATTGGATACAGCCGATACTGCTGAATTGAATAGTGTCTTCTTTTTTGTGTTCAGTATTAAATGCTAATTATTGTTACAATGCTGTAAATCCAGTTAGTGGAAATGTCACTGGGACAGTTTCCAAAAACTAAATTCCTGGAATTTGCTGATCTCTAAAAGCACTATATTTAGACAAACCTACAATTTTCTGAAAATAGGGACAATTAAGTACTTATCTGCTTTTGGAATATCCCAAATATAAAGGAAATATTATGTTTTATTGTTATGATGGATAATTTGTATACGTATTTAAGTGTCTACTTCCTATTCCAAAAACTCAGGTAATCAACCCCACCTGTAAAACTACCTGATATCAGCAACATTATTGCTTAAAGTTCTTGGTGTTCAGTCGCTCTTGTAATTTTGTCTTGGTATATTGTTTATTTGGCTTGGTGTCTTGTTCTTATAAGTGGTGTGTGAATCAACATGGTAAGTAAAATGTCCATCATATTACCTACTTTTTCTACAAAAAAAAATACCTAATTGGCTTAACTAATGTTATTACACATTTATATTTGTCAATAAATTTCTTGAACATATTCTACCCACGAGATTTAAAAAAGACTGCTAGTATTATTGCAGTATTTTTTTTTCAATTGATAACTGTAAATCAGTGTTGTTGACTTTCTGGAATCCTTCCAAATTAATTTTCGAAAACTTTACTAAAACCTCTTTCAAAGGTACTATAATACTGCCACCTCATACCGATAATTAATTTAATCACATTTACAAAGTACATATTCAAAAACATTTCTTAATTGTAAGTATTTACTTTGGTTCTTAATATTAAAAATAATGTTTTATTAAATATCACTATTTTAAATAAATAGAGCAGTTTAATTAATTCCCAATTTTATTGCAATTTATCATCTCAATCTTATTTCTCAATTTGCAGAACAATTCTACTGGTATTAAATTACCTAATAATTATTTTATTACAGGATAACACCCAAGTGAGAAAAGAGTAACAATAAAAATGTACTTATTATTTTATTATTAATTATAAAAATAAATATATATATACAATTCCAATGTTTCATTATGGTTGGCCTTCTTTATGTACATCGCTCGCATTACCGTACACTGCGGTTCACCCAAAAAAAGTCCTTAATTTTATACTTGTAACATAAATAGCAATTATTTCCTATAAACTAAAATTAAGGTCTAACTGGTCGCATATGGATGCACTTGTCATAATAGTTTTTAAATAAGTAACGTCAAAAGCAATCAATCATCTAAAATTTTGAATTTTGTACTTTTCTAGGTTGCAGAAAAATAGTATGCACTATTTGGATTAAAAGTGGCTCTGTTTGACTTGCAATAATTGCTTGTTAAACAAAGTGACACTTTTAGGGCCGGTACAGAAAGCAATGTTAAGTCTGGTGTTAGCTAACGTCGCATCAAAGTGAACAAAATCGCATCAGATGTTGTTTACTAATGTATTAGTTACCATAAACATTTGAGATTTGATTCGTTTTTGTTCACTTTGACGTCGCGTTAGCTAACACCAGACTTAACGTTGCTTTTTGCAACCGGCCCCTAATTCAATAAAACAATTACTATTTTATTTGTAATCAACATTTTTATATAGAGGTTGCCTAAAATTTAACGAAACATGGCAATTCCATGACTTAGAAAACGTTTAAATACTATTTGCCATAAGAGAAAGTTAAAATATCAACGATTTTGTAGCCACTTATCATTAGTATTTCGGTCATTCAAGAGCAAACCGGGATCGCGTAACTGACACATTATTGATGCAATGCAACCAGAATTTGTTGAATTACTTAACCTTTCAGTAGTGTCTCGCAAAGTTCTCCCGGCACGGGAGCATGTTCTTGAGATCATTTCAAGTAAAAAAGTTCATATGAACATGTGTCCTATTCTCAGTACTTATTGAGCTATACACATTTCAAACTAAATTAATCTTAAATGATTTTATTCAATTTTGCCGTATAAAGTGACCGTTATTTGTTTCTGGCCTGCCCATAAAAGTTGATGTTTTATAAACAGTCATTTAAAATTTGTATTCCGCTAGCGATTTAAAATGTTTATTCCGCTAGCGCTTTAAAAATGTCAAATAAATGTCAACCAAAATAAATCAATAATTTATCAAAAAATTATACATAAGTACATTACAACTAAATTAACAAAATGACGTCCACGTCGTCAATTTTCATTTTGACCAGTTCTCCAATGCGACAACCCCAGCAATACTCATAAGTATAGTCTGCAATGTAATTTTACAATTAAAAGGAAAGAAATGGATTAATAATGTTAACCTTTGCAAGTAAATACTTTTCGTCCGGTGAAGTACGAATGAACCTCAAAATTTCGTCGCGGCTAAGAACTTTTGACTTATAGGGCTTAAAGCCTCTTGCGTTTTGCTTGGAACATATTAAGTTACTGTCTCCACACAATTAAAATTAAATTAAAAAGATTTTCTTACCATATATGAATCTGGCCAGTAAATGTACATATACAGTGTGTCCCAGATCGAGTGGGATTGCATAGGTAACTTTTTTATCATTGAAGATGGAGATTTGGTTAAATGGGCAATGTTTGCAGTTTCATATGCTGTTTTAATATCGGTTTGAAAAAGTTCAAAATGTCGAACCAGTCAAAAGTTATTAGAAAAAAACAAAAAAACTGTCATTTTCTTGTATGTCAAATATCTTTGTAAGTATAAGAGATACGAAAAAAAGTTTTCGCTGTTTTCGATGAGACTAATTTAAAATTGGTGTCGAACAAAAATTCAAGATGGCTGCTTTTGAGGTACTCGTATCAACTTCCTTAATTTATATGGGCGCCATATTTGATTTTTAGGTTACTGAATAGAATTTTTTATTCTCTTTTCAACGATGTAAGATAACTTATGATTGAATAAAAAATACCAGTAAAATTAATTGTTTTTACATTTTAATCAAGTAGGCTTACATGAATAAAAAGAAACAAACAACATTTATTTAAAAACAAAACATAATCCTGATAATCACATGAAATGATCAAAATGCTGGCGATTGTTAGCTAAACATAGTTGACACCATTTAACGACACGACGGGTTACTTTACGCAAACTTTCTTATTGTTTTTCATCATGGCTGCACCTACTTGATTATACATTTAAAAAGTAATATCGCGATGGTTTTTGTGGTTCAAGTACTTAGTACTTAATTAACATGTTACTATAGGCCATTCACTAAACACAAACAAATTAACTATTTCTTTAAGTTGGCATGTACATACAATTTTTGTGCAAGGAATTCTGTATTTTTGTTTCCACACCTGCATAAAGGCGACTTTGAATTTAAACATGACAATCAATGACAATTAATAAATCTCATTATTTCAGTGTCAAAGTACATATTATTCTAAAAATTCTTGCCGGAACTTTTATAAAAAGTAATAAAAATACTTAGTAATAAACGCTACATCAATAGTATCCAACAGAGTATTTGTTTAACATCCTTAAAAGTAGTTAAGTTACAACATTTATGACAGTTGATAAATAAATGTCATACCCCTAACCTATTTGTTTAAGTAACTTTTTGTAAGTACATTCCTAGACTAAGATGAATTTTGGAAGTACACTCATGAAATTATAGAAATCAAAGGCCACTTTGTGTTTTTATGTTTACTGAACAGACTATTAAGTATTATAGAAATTACATATAGTACGTTTTTTTACTTCCTTTTACTACTATAAAGGAAGTATTGGATTCGCCCCAAAAATTCGAAATTGAGTTTTCAACAGATCTTCACGTTTTAGAGTCCCCTGATCCCAAAAAACATATTTTTTTTCATTGGTCTGTCTGTGTGTGTGTCTGTCTGTCTGTCTGTCTGTCTGTCTGTGAACAGAATATCTCAAAAACGAAAAGAGGTATGGCATTGAAACTTCATATATAAGTTTTGTGTACTATGTAGATGAGACAGCAAGCTTTTGAAGAAAATCGCATAACCGGAAGTAGGTGTTTACTCTTGTGATTTTTCAGTTTTTTTCGATTTTTTCAAAAACGGCTCTAACGATTTTTTTTTAATTTTACATTTTTCTTACATTTTTAATGTGTATTGATGTGAGATAGGTGATTTTCCAGTTGAATACTTCTAAAGTGGGTTTCTTTTGTTTTTTTTCTATTTTTTTTTATTAACTCCTATTTTAAATAAAACACCCGGTATATTATTACATTTTTGAATTCACCTTAAAATTCTAGAGAAAATTTGTCTCTTCAACTAACACTCGATTTTGTACCGTTTTTGTAGAATTTGTAATTTTTGAAAATTTTTAACAAATTGTTAAAAATTAAAAATGAAATTTTTGACTAATTATAAGATCACTGTAAAAGGAAGTTGTGTGAGTGTATCACACCAGATTTTTTTACTTCCTTTTACTACTATAAAGGAAGTATTGGATTCACCCCAAAAATTCGAAATTGAGTTTTCAACAGATCTTCACGTTTTAGAGTCCCCTGATCCCAAAAAACATATTTTTTTTCATTGGTCTGTCTGTGTGTGTGTCTGTCTGTCTGTCTGTCTGTCTGTCTGTGAACAGAATATCTCAAAAACGAAAAGAGGTATGGCATTGAAACTTCATATATAAGTTTTGTGTACTATGTAGATGAGACAGCAAGCTTTTGAAGAAAATCGCATAACCGGAAGTAGGTGTTTACTCTTGTGATTTTTCAGTTTTTTTCGATTTTTTCAAAAACGGCTCTAACGATTTTTTTTAAATTTTACATTTTTCTTACATTTTTAATGTGTATTGATGTGAGATAGGTGATTTTCCAGTTGAATACTTCTAAAGTGGGTTTCTTTTGTTTTTTTTCTATTTTTTTTTATTAACTCCTATTTTAAATAAAACACCCGGTATATTATTACATTTTTGAATTCACCTTAAAATTCTAGAGAAAATTTGTCTCTTCAACTAACACTCGATTTTGTACCGTTTTTGTAGAATTTGTAATTTTTGAAAATTTTTAACAAATGGTTAAAAATTAAAAATGAAATTTTTGACTAATTATAAGATCACTGTAAAAGGAAGTTGTGTGAGTGTATCACACCAGATTTTTCCTATAAAAATTTTCAAGGTCAAGATAAAATTGGCAAAACTGCTTTTTTTAAATTATTAGATAATTTATTTTCGTCAGGTTGTTCTGTAAACGACTTTTGTCACTTTGACATTTAAAATTAAATTGTCAGTTTTTTTTTTTTGAAACTAAATACCCGTATAAAACGGAATCTTTTAAAATTAAATGTAGTGAAGTGTGCAGAGGAACTGTTGGATCTGCATCTTAACACACCAGAAGAAGACGTTTACGAAAGATTAGCAAGAGCTTTTGATGTACATAGAACTTTAATGCCAGATTTTAAATTTCCCACCAATTTTTAGTTCTATAAAGTTACTAAAACAAATTTTGCCAACATAATTATATTTTTTAAAGGAATCCAAGTTATGCCAACATAAACCCTAAATTATTTGACCTTGAGAATTTTTATAGGAGAAAAACGTACTTTACGAAGGTTTTCTAAAATAAATTTCACCTAATTTTGTTTTTATCCATGTAAGCCTACTTGATTAAAATGTAAAAACAATTAATTTTACTGGTATTTTTTAGTCAATCATATGTTATCTTACATCGTTGAAAAAAGAATGAAAAATTCTATTTAGTAACCTAAAAATCAAATATTACTTTTTTTCGTATCTCTTATACTTACAAAGATATTTGACATACAAGAAAATGACAGTTTTTAGTTTTTTTCTAATAACTTTTGACTGGTTCGGCATTTTGAACTTTTTCAAACAGATATTAAATTAGCATATGAAACTGCAAAACATTGCCCATTTAACCAAATCTCCATCTTCAATGATAAGAAAGTTAGCCATGCAATCCCACTCGATCTGGGACATACTGTATGTAATTGCTTCATATGTGCCATTGGGATTTAAAGTATAATTAAATCGTAACACAAATTCCCTAATCTTTTGATTGAAAAAATCTTGATTCACTATGCGATCGAGTCCCAAACTTTCATTTTTATCTGTTAACACACAAAAAATAACCACACATAATGAAATTCCACTAAATAACTTACAAACAAAATCTGATGCTTCCCGTATAGTTACATTAGACATGCACCTTAGGCTTTGATTAAATTTTCCAGTTTTTAATAAATATTTGGTAGTTTCTTTCAAAATATCCACTATTAATGCCAAATCAGCTACTGCCGATGCACTCTGAAATAAAATTTAAATAAAACACCATATAGTATTCTAAAATACCAACATATACCTGATATCTGGGGCAACCATAAGAAGCCCAGCTCCTGCTCCAGGACCGAATAAAGTAATGGAATTTCGATCGCCATTGAATTATTCCAAATTTTCATACACCCATTTTAATGCCATTGCTTGATCAAGAATACCATAGTTCCCAGGTGAATTAACATCGCCTGTACTAAGAAAACCTACAAGAAAAGTCATGTTCATATTGCGAGAACAATTTAGCTTTACGATTACCTAAAGCTTATAGTCCACAACTTTGTAAAACGTAGCCAAAATGTGTCCTGCAAATAAATTAGAAGCTCCTCTAATAAAATCGTCACCATGTATATAAACCATTACAGGATATGGACAACTGTCGCGTACTAACATTGGGACTGCGCTCGACTATGGCAAGGATCTGCAATGAAATAATAATAAATGCCGCTTATTCACTTCCATAACAGCATAATTTACCTGCTCGTTGTTTGATTTTACTGGGCGAATTTAATATTCTTCCCCTTATAATCTCTAGCTGTCTATTCTGCGTTTCATCACCCGATCATAGCGACTTTTTGAAGTTTGCTTGCTTAATGCTGCAGATCCGTAACCAAGGTGTTGCGAAGGTATCTAGTCTGGGATATCTGTATCCTTAAGTTGTGTTGGTTTGCCTAAATAAATTCGTTCGCTCTAGCAGTCAAGCCATCGTAATTTCTGAATTGGAAAATTTACTTGCCTGTTATAAAATTTCTTGAACAAATACGACCATATTTAATTTTTGCTTGTGTCAAATCAGTCCTTTTGAGGGCAGCAATCCACTTTTTTCTCCTCAAACTACGTAATTCATCTATTTTTCCATTATTTGTGAGCTTAGATGGAATTCTATAACAGGTTTGGCGTCAACAATGATGTCAACTGTTCACAGCCTCCTTGTGCGTGTAATAACAGTGTTGTCAGACGTCCTCAAAATATTGTACACTAAACACTATGTTTGTACCGGGTGGCCATAAATATCTGATATCACATTACCTTTGGAATCAACACCGCTTTATTAAAGTGAGGAATCCAACTAAGCTAAATGTCATCACAACTAAAATTCCTATCTGTCAAAAATTATTACAAACTGCAATAAGTAATGGAATTAGAACAGGAGATTTTTATAATCGAGTTGCAGGTTAAATTGCAGAATCCGGGGCACATTCCCCTTCTCTTATTGCATTTTATTACATTACATAAGTACCAATACTTATTGTAATTGAAATATAATACTAACCCAACATTTATAAGTAGCTAATTCCATTGCTACCGGGATCTCAGGTATTTATGGCCACCCGGTAGTATTAATGTTTATTTATAATACACTTCTGCGAAAATTTATTCTAATCTAATAAATGAGGATGAAAATGTACCAGAAATATTTTAAAAATATACTTTTGCAGAAACGGTTTCAGAATGTACCAGATTCGTAGAATTGTACCAGGTCTGGCAACGCTGCTAATATCAAGACCACGCCCACAATTGTAACTGCACATAGACCACGAGTTGAAATGTTTGACCTTGGGAATTGTTCTGCTTTATTATAGAGTTATGATGATGATGTTACCCCCACCTTATACAGTTTTTGAGTTATTAAACGTCGAATATCTTAGTTAAACTAGTTACTGTAAATATGGAAAAGTTAACATTATCCATATATATAATAGACTTGTCTGTCCGTCCGGGACGCTGTTTCAGCAGCCAAACCGTAAGAGATAGAGAAAAAAGTTATTAAAGTTATATGTTTGGAATGGTCATGTCAGGTCAGGAACCGAATTTCAGTCACGTGACACTTCCGGTATTCGAGAAATCGCAAAAGAGGCCGTTTTTCAAATAGAACGCCTATTAAATAAAAACTGTTTCAGCAGCCAAATGGAGCTGCGACCCTCTGCGCCTTAAAACCTCGATCGGTTAGGCAACCACTTTGACACCTTCCAGGTCTGGGTACAGTTTTTATTTAATACGCGTTCTATTTGAAAAACGGTCTTTTTTGTTTTTTTAAATGAGACATTTGTCTCACTGGATTGCTTGTTAAATATAAATAAATGATAACTCATAAAAGATATACATACAGTGTGGAAATAAAGTAACGGATAAACTCATTAACTTTGTTTATATTAATTTTTATGAAAAAATCTTGAAGAACTATAGCGATTTTAATTATAAGGCATGCACTACAACCACGTTTATGTTGCTGCGTCATTTGTTTTAAAATTTATGACGTCATCGACTTTTTGTTAAATGACAACCTGTATTTTTTATTGATTTTGGTAGTACTTTTTATGTTGTTTTCAATGATATAACATTTTCAATATGTTACACCTGAAAAAAATGGTCTTAAAGTTTAAATATTAGAAACCAATGAAATGAGCAAAATAAATCTAGTTACTTTGAATGGAGTTGATAATAAATTTCTAGTTGTATTTTTCAATTTTTTTAAAAATTTCATTAAAAACGAATGTGCCGTCAATGACTTTCCGTCAAACGTAGGTGACTAGATTTATTTTGCTCATTTCATTGGTTTTTAATATTTAAACTTTAAGACCATTTTTTCAGGTGTAACATATTGAAAATGTTATATCATTGAAAACATCATAAAAGGTACTACCAAAATCAATCATAACTCTATAATAAAGCAGAACAATTCCCAAGGTCAAACATGTATCCGCGTGGTCTATGTGTAGTTACGATTGTGGGCGTGGTCTTGATATTTTCTAAGAGCCAGTAATATGGAAGGAGAGAACAATTAATGCTCTTGTTAGGGCCTACACACATTTTTTACATTACACAGGAATGTTTGTACTATGTACACATAAATATTAAATCTGCAAATAACCTAAATTCGGAGCTTTGTACAAAAATATGGTTATAAACTTTTTGCAAGTGGACTTTACTACCTCTAGGAAGAACGGTGGTTACAATAATGGCGTCCGTTCTACCAAAAAGAATAAAAGTAATAGTTACTGTTGTGTGTTGCAGTGTAAAAATTATTGCACGGACAATGTTCCTATGCACGGTTTTCCGCGCAATAATAAAAATTTGTGCAAAACATGGGAAATACGTCTAAAAATAGGGAAACCCGTGTCGGCCCATATGAAAGTTTGCAGTAAGCATTTTGTGAAGAAAGATTTTATATTACCCGGTAAGTAGGTCTTGCCAGTTTGTATTTTCACTGGCTTGAAATAATCATAAATATGCTGCCTTAAAGATACATGTTAATTAAGCAAGTGCCACTTGATGTTAAACATCTTCAGCTTACTCCATTAATTTCATAATTTAGGAGTTTCAATATGATTGTTTACTTGTAGATTATGTCAACAAGCGCAGATGCCTGAAAAATTTGCCCCGTGGAAGTGTCGACAAACCGCCATCATTTAAAACGGTCCAAAGCAAACAGGCGCGTTTGAATAGGCTCCAAAAGAGGAAAACGGAGCAACTCACAAATCGTGTTACTACTGTTACCACAAAACACAGGCCCGTCAAGCACCGGACAACCTGAGATGGAAGCAGCTAATGCTCTGTTAGAGTTGCACAATATGCAGATTGGCAGTAATAAACTGCATGAAGACAAAGCGGAGCAAGTGAACACATTTGTAGATAGGTAAGTGGTTGAAGTTTGACATTGCTGATATTATAAATAATGAATATAGGGTAAAATGTTGTAGAGGTATAAATAATTTTGCCCTTTTTATCGTAATTGTTGATGTGGTGTCTAAACTATCACTGTCGTCAACAAAGTTCTGCATTAGAAAGCAGGTTTTATTAACTACAATAAAAATTAAATTGGGGCTTACATTTAGATTTTTGGCAATTCTTTTTAAATGTATTCAGTTTCAATATGATTGTTTACTTGTAGATTATGTCGACAAGCGCAGATGCCTGAAAAAAACTGCAATTCGTTCCCAAAATTTGCCCCTTTGAAGTGTCGACAAACCGCCATCATTTAAAACGGTCCAAAGCAAACAGGCGCATTTGAATAGGCTCTAAAAGAGGAAAACGGAGCAACTCACAAATCGTGTTACTACTGTTATGGAGGAACCACAAAACACAGGCCCGTCAAGCACCGAACAACCCGAGATGGAAGCAGCTAATGCTCTGTTAGAGTTGCACAATAGTATGCAGATTGGCAGTAATAAACTGCATGAAGACAAAGCGGAGCAAGTGAACACATTTGTAGATAGGTAAGTGGTTGAAGTTTGACATTGCTGATATTATAAATAATGAATATAGGGTAAAATGTTGTAGAGGTATAAATAATTTAGCCCTTTTTATCGTAATTGTTGATGTGGTGTCTAAACTATCACTGTCGTCAACAAAGTTCTGCATTAGAAAGCAGGTTTTATTAACTACAATAAAAATTAAATTGGGGCTTACATTTAGATTTTTGGCAATTCTTTTTAATGTATTCAGTTTCAATATGATTGTTTACTTGTAGATTATGTCGACAAGCGCAGATGCCTGAAAAAAACTGCAATTCGTTCCCAAAATTTGCCCCTTTGAAGTGTCGACAAACCGCCATCATTTAAAACGGTCCAAAGCAAACAGGCGCATTTGAATAGGCTCTAAAAGAGGAAAACGGAGCAAGTCACAAATCGTGTTACTACTGTTATGGAGGAACCACAAAACACAGGCCCGTCAAGTACCGAACAACCCGAGATGGAAGCAGCTAATGCTCTGTTAGAGTTGCACAATATGCAGATTGGCAGTAATAAACTGCATGAAGACAAAGCGGAGCAAGTGAACACATTTGTAGATAAGTGGTTGAAGTTTGACATTGCCGATATTATAAATATTGAATATAGGGTAAAATGTTGTACAGGCATAAATAATTTAGCCCTTTTTAACGTAATTGTTGATGTGGTGTCTAAACTATCACCGTCGTCAACAAAGTTCTGCATTAGAAAGCAGGTTTTATTAACTACAATGAAAATTAAATTGGGTACATTTAGCTTTTTGTAAAAATTGGAGGTTAGCAGGTTAGGTTTTGCATCAGTTTTGACCAAGAACACTATACTAAGGAGATGCAACTTCCTATGACGGCTGTATATAAAAGCGGCCCCTATGCCGGGGATAGCCGTCGCGGCACTGTTGACAGCGTGTAACTACTTCGGTCATTTTCGTTTGTTTTCGCTGCTGTTCGAGAGTTGGAAGCGAGCTAAATTAACGTGTAATCCCGGTTAAAAGTCAGTTTACGGTTGTTAATCCAATGGAGTGTATTTCAAGTGTGTTATTAATTGTTAAAACATGGTCCGAATTTCCAGCTACACTCAGTAAATATTAGACATTGACAGTTCACGAGTTTTGTGAATGAATAAAGCTACACCACGACCGCCTTATTTGTCAACTTTTAGCGGTTCGCTTCGAAACGGGAGTTGCGTCTCCTTAGTATAGTCTTCTTGGTTTTGACACAGACCGATGCAAAACCTAACCTATCATCGGTAAAATGTCCTTACCGTTCTTAATATTTAATATACTCTATAGGAAGTATAAATTGAATGACAGAAATAATAATGATAAATGGCTACAAAATCGTTGATATTTTAACTTTCTCTTATGGCAAATAGTATTTAAACGTTTTCTAAGTCATGGAATTGCCATGTTTCGTACAATTTTAGGCAACCTCTATATAAAAATGTTTATTGCAAGCAAAATAGTAATTGTTTTATTGAATTAAAAGTGTCACTTTGTTTGACAAGCAATTATTTTAATTATATATTAACTCAAAAATTGCAAGTCAAACAGAGCCACTTTTAATCCAAATAATGCATACTATTTTTTGTGCAACCTAGAAAAGTAAAAATTCAAAATTTTAGATTGCTTTTGACGTTACTCATTTAAAAACCATTATGACAAGTGCATCCATAGACGACCAGTTAGACCTTAATTTTAGTTCATAGGAAATATAGGCTATTTATGTTACAAGTATGAAGTTAAGGACTTCTTTTGGGTGAACCGCAGTGTACGGTAATGCGAGCAATGTACATAAAGAAGGCCAACCTTAATGAAACATTGGAATTGTATATATATATATTTATTTTTATAATTAATAATAAAATAATAAGTACATTTTATTGTTACTCTTTTCTCACTTGGGTGTTATCCTGTAATAAAATAATTTTTAGGTAATTTAATACCAGTAGAATTGTTCTGCAAATTGAGAAATAAGATTGAGATGACAAATTGCAATAAAATTGGGAATTAATTAAATTGCTCAATTTATTTAAAGTAGTGATATTTAATAAAACATTATTTTTAATATTAAGAACTAAAGTAAATACTTACAATTAAGAAAGGTTTTTGAATATGTACTTTGTAAATGCGATTATATTAATTATCGTTATGAGGCGGCAGTATTATAGTACCTTTGAAAGAGGTTTTAGTAAAGTTTTCGAAAATTAATTTGGAAGGATTCCAGAAAATCAGACTGATTTACAGTTATCAATTGAAAAAAAAATGCAATAATACTAGCAGTCTTTTTTAAATCTCGTGGGTAGAATATGTTCAAGAAATTTATTGACAAATATAAATGTGTAATAACATTAGTTAAGCCAATTAGGTATTTTTTTGTAGAAAAAGTAAGTAATATGATGGACATTTTACTTACCATGTTGATTCACACACCACTTATAAGAACAAGACACCAAGCTAAATAAACAATATACCAAGACAAAATTACAAGAGCGACTGAACACCAAGAACTTTAAGCAATAATGTTGCTGATATCAGGTAGTTTTACAGGTGGGGTTGATTACCTGAGTTTTTGGAATAGGAAGTAGACACTTAAATACGTTTACAAATTATCCATCATAACTAAAGCTGATATTATATGGCAGCTGATAGTAATACAGGTGTATCGAAAGTTACAAGCATGAATGCAGAATTACTACAGGCTATAACGTCAGCAGTTATAGAAGCGGTCAAGGAGGAAAACAAGGCACTATCGGGTAAGCTCGAGAATTTTCAAAAAACTTTAGATTTTTATACTGACCAGCTCGGAGATTTAAAAACATTAATCCAAGAAAAAGATAAGCAAATGGATGACTGCCTGAACCGTATGGAAAATTTACAAACTGAAAATAAGGTCTTGCGGGAAGAAAACACCGAAATGAAACAGCGAATTAACAAAATAGAGCAATATAGTCGACTCAACTGTCTCGAGGTTCAGGGAGTTCCAGAAACGAAAGATGAAAGCATCATTACGACAGTCTGTGGCATTGGTCGAGCACTTAATTTCAAAATGGAAAAACATATGATAGACGCTTGTCACAGGCTTAGGCCTGATCCTCATCACCCTCAAGAACCCAGGAGAATTATAATAAAATTCGTTAGTCGTCTTGATAAAGAAGAGTTCCTGAGAGCCAGAAAAATCAAGAGAGACTTAAATACCAAGGACCTTGGCTTCGCAACAGGAATCGCCAAACCCATTTATATCAATGAGTCATTATCCCCTTCAAATAGGAAATTATTTGCCGAGTGTCGCGTGTTCAAAAAATCTCATAATATCAAGTTTCTGTGGATAAAAAACGGTAAGATTATGATGCGCAAACACGATAACAGTCGCATTTTCGTAATTAATTCTAGTATTGACTTTAACGATGTCCATTAATAACAAAACGTTAAAAATATATTATCAGAATGTTCGAGGTTTGAACTCTAAGTTAAATAAGTTTTTGTTGAATGTTCTATCTAGCGACTTTGACATTATCGTTCTAACAGAGACCTGGCTCCACGACCACGTATTTGATACCGAAGTTTTCCCGAACAATTATTTAGTTTACCGTAGAGATAGAATATCAAGGGGTGGTGGAGTCCTGGTTGCTGTTAAGCAGAAGTTCAAAAGTAAAAGATTATGTTTTTTAGAAACTGTTTGTGAAGACATATGGGTTCAAGTTCTGATAGATAATACTTCATTTTATATTTGTTGCATCTATTTTCCACCGCAATGTACAGCTGAATTGTACGAGATTTTTTACCAGGCAGTTGACGGGAATGTTTTGAGTACAGGGTCAAAAATAATAATTTTCGGAAATTTTAACATGTTGGGGGTGAATGATGAAGTTACTGATTTACGGCCAAACTACAAGAATATTTTATTTATTAATTTTATTAATATGCATGATTTTCAACAATTTAATCGTATTACAAACCAGAACAACAGAGTGCTGGATCTTGTAGTTAGCAATACAAACGTCGCAGTAAATAAATGCGACATGCCATTAGTCCCCGAAGATATTCATCACCCTCCTCTAATTTGTGAAATCGAGTACAGCACTGCGGGGTTAGTAGCGTCGAATTCATTTGGTGGTGTCCAATATAATTTTAAGAGAGCTGATTTTATGAAATTATACTGTAATTTGCGGGACACTCAGTGGAACTTGGCCGCTGCTTCTACCGTTGAGAGTGCTGTAGATATCTTTAATATAAACTTATATAAAGCCCTAGACGACTCAGTACCTAAAACATCTTTCAAAAAGCAGATGTACCCTAGTTGGTTCAATGCTCAAATCATTAGGGAGATAAAGAGGAAGGCACGGGTTTGGAAAAGATACAAAAAATTTAAAAAACCCAATGACAAACAAATTTTTAATTACTTAAGGGCTAAAATTAAAGTTGATATTAAAAGTGCATATGAAGAATATGTAAACTCTATTGAAAATACTATCAATACTGATCCCAGTGTATTCTGGAAATTTGTTAAAGAAACTAAGAAAAATAGCTCCACAGTAACTGAAGAAATGATGTATGCGGATGAAACTTATAGCAGCAACACTACTATAGTCAATGCTTTTGCAACCTATTTCGAATCCGTTTATCTACACGACGGAGAATTATATGATGTGGATCAATTTACCGGCATGTCTGTTTGTTCTCACAGTTTTCACATAACTAGCATATCCTCTGAAGATGTAGTTCAAGCTATAAAACTATTGAAACCAAAACGTTCAGTTGGCCCTGACAGTGTCCCTGCATATGTATTCAAAGCATGTTCCGAATTTCTAATTGAACCTTTAAAATTCATATTCAATTTAATTCTAGAAACTTCTATATTTCCTACAGCCTGGAAACTAACAAAAGTGTGCCCAATTCACAAGGGCGGTAAAAAGTGTGACATAACGAACTACAGACCGGTAGCACTACTTTCAGTTCCTTGCAAGATTTTTGAATCCATTATTTACAAATACTTATACAGTCATGTTAAACCTCATATCTCGGACTTTCAGCATGGATTTATTCCCAAACGATCTACTAGTACTAATTTGCTAGTACTTACACGAGATACTGTTAATTGCTTTAATAATAATACTCAAATGGATGTAATATATACGGACTATGCTAAAGCATTCGACAAGGTAAATCACACTATACTTTTAAAAAAATTGTATTCATTTGGCTTCACTCCACAAATGTTACGCTTATTTGCATCATATCTTCAGAACAGGCGCCAGTATGTAGTATATAATAATTGTGTATCACGTGAGTTTAACGTTTTATCAGGAGTTCCACAGGGCTCTAACCTAGGGCCATTACTGTTCCTGATCTTAATTAATGATCTACCCGACCGGCGGTCATACAACATCATGACAGTCGTTAGTGGGGTTGGAAGTCCTCATAACTGCACAGCGACGCCTGTAATTGGCCTAACGGCTGTTGGCTGAGTGCAATTTAAATAAATAAATAAATTAAATAAATAAATAAATAACCTATTCTAAATGTCTACTGTTTGCTGATGACTTTAAAATTTATAAGAGTATATCTTGCATTAACGACTGTCAATTATTACAATTTGACCTTGAAAAAATCTTTCAATGGTCTGTTGTAAACCGCCTTTCATGTAATATAAATAAATGTGCTATAGTTAGCTACACTCGCAAACAATCAATAATAACCTTTAACTATACACTTGATAATCAGAATGTTTGTAGGAAAAACAATATAAAAGATCTGGGTATACAGTTTGATAATCAACTTACTTTTAACTTACATATTCTTCACTGCGTTAACTCAGCCTATAGACAACTTGGATTTGTTATACGGAACGCCAGATCGTTTAGTCAAATTCACTCCCTAATTTGTTTATATAATATGTTTGTGAGACCACACTTAGAATATGGATGTGTTATTTGGTCACCATATTACAACAATTATAAGAATTTAATAGAAAAGGTCCAAAAAAAATTTTTACGCTTCTTGTATTTCAAAATGCATGGGGTCTATCCTCTCTATCTACCCTATACTGAATTGCTTCAAGAGTCTAATTTCTTAAGTTTAGAAAAAAGAAGAGCTTTGCAGTCATGCATATTTATTTTCAAATTAGTTCGATCGGCTGTAGATTGTGATACCCTTTTATTGGAGCTGCATTTTCATGTACCCTCACACAACTCTAGGAATACCTTTGTTTTTTCAATACCGAATTACAGAACGAATTATGCCTATAATTCGCCAATGTTGCGTATGTGTTCGATTTATAACAACTTTTCGGAGATAGATATTTATCACGGCAGTTTAAAACAATTTAAGTTTTATGTAAATAGAGCAATAGCTCGTTAAACGGATGCCATTTATATTTTATTTAGAATTATAATTTATTTTTTTTATTTTTTTTTGCACGTACTTTAGCAACTAGTTAATATATAGATCTTTTTTCCCTTAATTTGCGAGTTTGTAATATATTTATTTAATATTTATGTCAACTATAGTTATAGGTGATTTTCGTCTCTGGTACCCATTCTTACTTGTTTGCTTTGGCACTACCATACAATCTAACTAACTAACTAATTAATACCTTACTATATGTATTGTACGAATTATGTATATTTTGTTTAATAGTAGCCTGTAATTGGTTGATCTGTTGGCTACTTGCTAAAATAAATAAATAAATAAATAAATGCATATTTTGTATAATTGATAAACCGGATAAACTTTTCGCATATGTATACTAATTATGTGAAAACAAATTATTTAAGCCAAGTTTCACTTTGCATATTTTGCATATTTATACGTTTTTGAGCATACTTTCTGGATTTTGCATATTTGGTTATATTTAGCAATAATTTGTAATGTATGAACTTTTAAAGATTTTTTTGTTAAATTTACTATTTCATGAAATTTATTAATTAAATGTTTGTGTGCAATTGAGATATATACTTTCACTTTCTGCCGCTGGAGTGCAGTGCGCATATCGAAATAAGCAGAGGAAAGGGAGAGTCCCTATTAAAATCTTTGACTATATCAACATAGACTGCCAGATACCCCCACTTTTCCCATAGAAGCAATGTATAAAGAATCAGACAATATAGAATCCACTTCAAGAGTGTTGGGTGAATAATAGTCTGGCTGGGTTACGGGAAATCTCATTTTTATGTTGATTACATCCTGAAGTTGGCGTTGGCAGTCCATATTTATATGGCCAAACGTTAAAACGAATGTCGTCTTTGAATAAATATTAGGGAATTAAATAAACTCATACAAAATAATTAAAATTTTTACATTATTTAGAATACTCCTACCTATTTTCAAAATAAAATGAGGAGCATATTATGTGCATATATTATAACTTTGGGTGCATATACTCAACAAAATATATGCATATATATGCGCATATTTTCGTACATTTGAGTGCATATAATTATCAGCTTTAATCATAACAATAAAACATAATATTTCCTTTATATTTGGGATATTCCAAAAGCAAATAAGTACTTATTTGTCCCTATTTTCAGAAAGTTGTAGGTTTGTCTAAATATAGTGCTTTTAGATATCAGCGAACGGAGGATATGAGATGGGGAATAAAGAAATAAAAATAGTGTGCTACGCCTAGTGATGTGGGTCGGGTAAATACCCAGTGGGTACGGTATTTATAAATGGGTATTTACCTGGGTATTTACCCCTGCCCCGGGTAAATACCTAAATACTGGGTATTTATCAAATGTGTAATATTTAGAAAGCTAAGCTAAACTTTTACTCACATCATAATGTTATCTTAATAAATAAACTACATATAAATGCACTGGAATATTTTATGTAAAATAACAATTTAAATGTAACATTGAATAAGCATTCACCCAGGTAAATTACTCATTTAACGGGAAAGAACATTGGCTGCCGAAGTTTGTGGAAATAAACAGTTAGACGCAATAAATTGCGCCTGTTAGAGATTACAAAAAACATTGTGACGGCTCTGACTCCATTTTTAAAAAATGAACATAACATTAATTTGAAGAAATAATCCTTATAATTATTAACATTAATATATACTGATAGACATATTACGAAACAATCTTAATAAGGCAAAAAATATCACAAAATAATATAAACAACGCTGTATACCGATGGGACCATAAGTATGCAACAGCAATAAGATAGCATGAGCAAAAACACATAATACTTGAATAAGAGATAACCGTAAAAAAAGTTATTTTAGTAGGCATATTTTGTTGACATATGCCATAATTAAAATGAACATCAAGTTTACTTAAATATTTGTTTGTATGTTCATCTCTTTCTTATTCAATCATTGAATTCTGTTTCTTCTTCATGCTATCTCATTGCTGTTGTATACAGGTTGCCTAAAATTATATGGAACATGGCAATTCCATGAGTTGGAAAAGATTCAAATACTAATTAGGTACCATAAGAGTAACCGAAATAGAAAATGCAATAATTACTTTGGTAGCTAGGCAACAAGTAGGTATAATAGCAAAGAGCATATATGCTCTTTGATAATAGCTACTTGTTGCCTAGCTACCAAAGTATTTATTGCATTTTCCATTTCGGTTACTCTTATGGTAATTAGTATTTGAATCTTTTCCAACTCATGGAATTGCCATGTTCCGTACAATTTTAGGCAAAACCTGTATAATTATGTCCCCATCTGTATTTTGGGCAGTAAATGTTCTCAGTTCAGCTATTTTCTTAAACATTTTTATAAAATTCGAATCGAGTACCTTCAGTTATGAATCAATTATACTCATTAGATAGATACATTAGATTATAATATTTGTAAATGAGTCTATAAATATCCGCTTAAATACCCATTTTGGGTATTTACCCGGATAAATACCCCAGGTATTTACCCCTAAAAATAAATACCCGGGTAATTTACATCACTAGCTACGCCGATGATGCCGTGCTCCTGGCAGAAAATGAACGACTATTGTTTAGGTTCAAAACAGCAGCGGAAGAATTTAACATGAGAGTATCAACAGAAAAAACAAAATCATTGACTATCTCGAAAGAACCTCTTCGATGTAACTTGGCCGTTGATAATAATATGATTGAACAAATTATGAACTTTAACTATCTAGGTGTACACACATCTAGCATGAGAAACTTAAACTATGAAGTTCGCAATCAAGCAATGAAAGTGGCTGCGATATCAGGCTACCTACGAGACGTGATATGGACAAATAAGCACATGTCGGTTGAAAGTAAAGTACAGATCTATAAAACCTGCGTCAGACCCATCTTAACTTATGCCGCCGAAACCAGAGCTA
Source organism: Agriotes lineatus (assembly GCA_940337035.1). NCBI lineage: Eukaryota > Metazoa > Arthropoda > Insecta > Coleoptera > Elateridae > Agriotes > Agriotes lineatus. The sequence goes on from CALNHX010001465.1 coordinate 181,174, forward strand.
AGACAGCCAAGAAGAAGAAGAAGAAGAAGAAGATATCAGCAAATTCCAGGAATTTAGTTTTTGGAAACTGTCCCAGTGACATTTCCACTAATTCAATTTACAGCATTGTAACAATAATTATTATCATTTAATACTGAACAGAAAAATCTGCTGTGATACACTCACACAACTTCCTTTTACAGTGATCTTATAATTAGTCAAAAATTTGATTTTAAATTTTTAAGCATTGGTCAAAAATTTTCAAAAATTACAAATTGTACAAAAACGGTGCAAAATAGAGCGTTAGGTGAAGAGACAAATTTTCTCTATAATTTTAAGCTGAATTCAAAAATGTAATAATATACCGGGTCTTCTATTTAAAATAGGAGTTAATAAAAATTTTTTTAAAAAACAAAAGAAACCCATTTTAGAGGTGTTCAACTGGAAAATCACCTATCTCACATCAATACACATTAAAAATGTAATACAAATGAGAAGTTTGAAAAAAATCGTTAGAACCGTTTTTGAATAAATCGAAAAAAAACTGAAAAATCACAAGAGTAAACACCTACTTCCAGTTATGCGATTTTCTTCAAAAGCTTGCTGTCGCATCTACATAGTACACAAAACTTATATATAAAGTTTCAACCCCATACCTCTTTTCGTTTTTGAGATATTCTGTTCACAGACAGACACTCACACAGACACACACACACACACAGACAGACCCTCACACAGACACACACACACACACAGACAGACCAATAAAAAAATATATGTTTTTTGGGTTCAGGAGACTCTGAAACGTGAAGATCTGTTGAAAACTCAATTTCGAATTTTTGGGGTGAATCCAATACTTCCTTTATTGTAAAAGAAAGTAAAAAAGAAGACACTATTCAATTCAGCAGTATCAGCTGTATCCAATATGTAGGAAAGTGGCCTGAAGGCTATCCAAAAATTTCCAATCTGTAGCGTGCTTTTAAAACTTTCTTTAGTGCAACAAAAGTTATTAGATTCGTCCTACATTTTAAATGCGGCATATGCCGCGGGCTTCAGCTAGTAATAAATAATGCAGGTTGTCATTTAAAAAGAAGTCGGCGACGTCATAGCTTCTAAAACAAATGACGTAGCAACATAAAGGTGGTTGTAGTGTATGTCCTATAATTAAGAGCGGGACCGTAGTAGTGGGGACTCGATTGTAATTTTAATTTCCACACGAATTACGGAATAACAGCACAAGAGGGCGGTAGTATAAGAAATACCTCTAATAAATGAATTTGGGTAGCAGATGTATAGTTCACGCTTCTATCAAAGAGAGGGCGCTAAAGTTTTAGACAGAGGCTACTACTGCGTGCATTTCCAAGAACTGATGTGTCGCCTGAACGGCTGTTATCTTTATCGCTTTGTAGCCGCCCCCGCGTGTTTGCTGGTTTCGTGTTTCATGCTGCGCTCGGATCTTTGGCTATTCTCGGACTTCGGCCAGTGGTCCGCTCGATATTTTAAATTGTTTGAAGTGCACCTTGCCCTTGCAATCGAATTTGACAAAGAGAAAGCTTCTGCGACGCCCAATTTCATTTTTCGAGATGACACGGGTTATGTATGTGCATACGCACTTTGAAGGATTTTTTAAAAAGTTGCCCTGAACCGGCTTCGAACTCGCTACCTACCTAACGCTCGTAGGAGCATTTCCTTCTCTGTCGCTCGCGCACGCAAAATCTTTTTAACTTAACACCCTTTCTATTTTCTTCTTAATACAGTACTTCTTACGTACAAGTCCATCGTTTTTTATATGCATCTTTATTTTAATTCTTTGCTTAAATACTTTCAATATCAATCTGTCACTTGTTCATGTCTTTTCTTACGTTTTCCTTGTAAAAAAACTCATTCTTAGGTTTTCCTTAAAACACGCTTTTGGTGTTAACCTTTTGTTATTTAAATCTTTTCTTACGTTTTAGTTAAAAAAAAAACGCTTTTTTCATATGGATCTTTTGTTTTTTAAGTCTTTTCTTACGTTTTAGTTGAAAAAAAAACGCTTTTTTGATATGGATCTTTCGTTTTTTAAATCTTTTCTTACGTTTTAGTTAAAAAAAACGATTTTTTCATATGGATCTTTCGTTTTTTAAATCTTTTCTTACGTTTTAGTTATAAAAAACTCTTTTTTATATGGATCGTATGTTTTTTAAATCTTCTCTTACGTTTTTCTTAAAAAAAAAACTTTTTTCACGTGAATATTACGTTTTTATATTTTTTCTTACGTTTTAGTTTTGAAAAAACTCTTGTAATCAAGAAAGTATTATCATCAGAAACTACCATAAATAGAATGAGCATTTTTTCTTTAGAATTCATAGCTTATGTTAAAATTTGTAGCATTTTTATGTACTTATTATTTTTGTTCAATAGTAGGGTTGCCAGATTTAAAAAGCCTTTATTTATTTATTTATAAGCAAGGCCGGACCAACAGTGACTGATTTAACAGCCATCCAATAATAGGTCGGCACTAAATTGTTATAAAAATGTAGAAAGTGGAATACAAAACGCAAATAACAACCAATTATTTTAAGCTAGAATTACTCTAAATATTACTGCAAATGGATATCCAAGGATTAATGAGAATAGGTGTCCAAATAATAACGCGTTAGTAGTTTTGACAATACTGCCAGTGGCATTACAAATACATCGAGATCTTGTAGTTCGAGATTATTGTAAGTCCTAACTAATCGAATAACAGGCGAGTTTAATTGAAAATTTGTACTGCATTGATTGTGCCAAAACAAGGATGAGTGGCGAACTGGATACGATGGGGTTTTTATATGAAATCGAGAAATAATCGAAACGTCATTGTAATAACCTCCAATAAATTTATGTAGTTCTTTAAGATCTATTATATTTCTTCTGTGTTCCAGTGTCAGCATGGTAAACTTCGTCAGTTGTTTTCTATAGTCCAGTTTTACCTTTGTTCTACAGCAAACTATTTTTAGAAAACGCTTTTGAATTGACTCAATTCGATCTATATGTATTTGATAAAACGGATTCCAAACGAAACTGCAATATTCTAGATGGGAGCGTACATAGGCGAAGTATAAGGTTTTCAGTGCTTCTACGTTTTGAAAGTTTTTTGTTGCGCGGACTATAAAACCCAACATTTTGTTGGCTTTGCATACGGTTTTTTCAATGTGGGTGTTGCAAGTAAAATCGCTACTCAAGGTGATGCCTAGATCTCGTATGCTAGTTACGCTGTTAAGAACGGTATTGTTTAATGCGTAGTTAAAAGTTATAATGGACTTAATTCGAAAAAAGGAAATTTTGTGACACTTTTGAATGTTTAAAATCATTTTGTTTTTGCTACACCAGTCGTTCAGGTGATTCAAGTCATTTTGAAGGGTAATACAGTCATTAACTGACTTAATTTCAGCAAAGAGTTTTAAGTCATCAGCATAGAGCAGATATGAAGATTTGAAATTGAAAGTTAAATCATTAATAAAAGCAATAAATAGCGTAGGGCCCAGGTGAGATCCTTGAGGCACGCCCGAGAAAGTTACAATTTCTTCAGATTTGTACCCGTTAAGCACTACACACTGTTTTCGTCCCACCAGATAGGATTGAAACCAATTCAACAGTGTACCCGATATTCCAAAGCCTGCTAATTTTTGGATTAGTATTGAATGATTTACTTTATCGAAGGCCTTAGAAAAATCGGTGTAAACTGCATCGACTTGAGATCTCCTACTTATAGCATTTGCTATAAATTCAGTGTAGTAGAGAAGATTACTCGACACTGATTTGGCAGGAAGAAAACCGTGTTGAAATTGTGAAATAGAATTTTTGATATGACTTAAAAATGTTCTATTTACTAATGATTCAAAAATTTTACCAAAAATACTTAGTTTAGAAATAGGCCTGTAATTGCAAATTTTTGATTTATCCCCGGATTTAAAAATCGGCGTCACATATGCTAATTTCCACTGTACGGGGTAAATTCCTGCTTGAAGCGATTTATTAAAAATTAACATTAATGGATAGGCTAATGAGTGTGAACATGTTTTAATGAAATATGGGTGAATGCCATCTGGACCTGGAGACTTGTTTATTTTAATATTTTTAAGAAGGGTTTCAACCTCTAGAATATTGCATGTGATATTACTTAAATTATCTGTGGTAGTGTATTGGTGAGCAGGATAATTTATGACCATATTAGAATCGTTTTCGTATACTGATTTAAAAAACTGACAAAAGAGATTAACACAGTCAATTGGGTTATCGACTTGGGTATTATTATGATGTAATGTTTTAGGTATTGAATTGTTTTCTTTATTTTCTTTGACAAAAGACCAGAAATGCTTGTGATTACGTCGAATATTCAGTTCCGAGTCGAGTATGTACTTCTTGAAACATTCATTTTTTAGTTTTTTAATTTTAGTTCGGATGCTGGAGAATAATGTATAATCTGAAGCATTCTTATAGGTCTTATATTTCTTTCTTATTTTGTTTTTTTGTTTGATCAGACGTATAAGTTGAGTAGAAAACCAGATTGGATAGAATTTGTTTTGTGTTCTATTTAGTGGGACATACTTTTTTATGGTATCATTGACAATTTCGTAAAATTTCTCAACTGCATTATTAACACCGAGAGGATTTATACAGCACGACCAGTTCGTCGTCTCAAATACGCGATTTATGGTGTCATAGTTAGCTTTCCAATACCTGTATTTTGGTACAGGTTTTTCATCTAATTTAGAGAGTTTATCAGCAGAAAATTCAATAAGTAGTGGAGGATGCTGAACGTCGATATTTGATAGAGGAAAATTTGAAATGTCAGTGATTGATAATTGAAGATTAGAGAAAACTAAATCAAGTAAACGTCCGTTACTATTTGGAAACCTGTTCCTTTGAGTTAAGTTAGCTAAGTGCATGCAGTCTATCAATTGTGAGCTGGTGTTGCTGCTACCACCAACATATTCGACTTCTAAATTTTCATGAATTTGCCACTGGATATCAGGTAAGTTATAGTCCCCTAATATAATAAAATTTGTGTTGGAATTTTGAAGGTAACAGTTTTCAACACTTTGCAGATGACTTTCGTAGGTGGTAGCTGCAGTACCAGGAGCTATATATACACAGCAGATATTTGTTGTGAAATTTGAGCGGTTATTTGATACTCGAATCCACAGATCTTCCGCGGAAGTCTCCCATTGTTGTTGTCGAGTTGTATGTAGTTTTTTTGAAACGGCAATAAGGACACCTCCCCCTCTCGTAATGTTATCAGTGTAGTTCCTATCACGGCGGTAAACAATATAACGGGAATCAAAGACCTCCGCAGAGTGTATGGACTCGAGCAGCCAAGTCTCCGTGAAACAGATTATATCGTAATTGTTGATTAAGATTTCGTTTTTTACATCAATTGTTTTAGTTCGTAGTCCTCTAACATTCTGGTAATAAATAGATATCGCCATTGCAAAAAACTATATCTAACAATAATAAAGATTTTTTTTTTTACGATATTTGCTATTGAATTTTTTCTAAATCGCTTGCGGACTTAATCCACAAAGCACGCGATTCATCATTTTTCTTAGCAAATATGTTGTAGTCTTTCACCCAAACATATTTAAAGCCTAAGGGAAGACACTTGCGACGAGTAGCAAAGAACAGATTTTTATTACCTGGCGACAGATGCTCGTTTATATAGATGCGTTCATTGGAGTTGAAACCAACTGATGATGCATTGAGAATCCTTTTTTTCTTAAATGACTGAAGTAATGCCTGTTTCGCTTGACGGGAAAAGAACTTCACAATTATGTTTTTTGGCCTCGTAGAATTATTATTAAATTTTGCCACACGATGACAGACTTCAATATCTTCGGCCTTGACGTTGCACTCCAGAGCGGAACTTATTTTGACGATGACATCCGTTACATTTTCGGCTGAAGATTCAGGAATGCCTTGCACCTCAAGATTATTTATTCTCGAGTATTGTTCAAGATGATTTAATCTCTTATTGATTTCTTGTACTTCAGCCTTCAAGATAGCGTTTTCGCGTTGAAGATTTTCAATTATAGAAATTTTGTTTGAAAATTCTTTCATGCGGGAGTCGAAGTCATCAATCTTATTCGAGCAAAAATTCACTGATTTTAGCAGATCAGATTGTGTATGCTTTATATTATCGAGGTCTCCTTGAACTTTGTTTACGGCCTTCATGACTTGGTGTAGTGTTATTGTTTCTGAGGAAGAACTTGCTTTTAAATCCGATTTGTTATCTGCAGGTGTTGATTGGAGGATATATAGGATATATAGGATATATAGGAGAAGGTAAAAAAATATATAGGAGATTTCGAAAATATATAGGAGACAACTTTATTATAAACTTTACAAACTTTGAATACATGAAACAATATTTCATAAAATAAAAAAATATATCCGAAATAATATCCATCACCCATGCTAGGTATATTTTTCGTTGGTTTGTGCCTTTTTTAACAATACCTTTTTAGTTTTTATAGAATTATAGAATTCTGTACAATTTCATTCAAAATTTACTGTTATCAGTAATTCTAATTTAATTAAATCTACTGAAGCGCAATTTCTAACACCGCTGCACTTATTTCCCATAATACTAAAGACCCTTTCTACAAAGGCCGTGGTTACAGGAATACCATTAGTCTCTTTCATTTTACCATACATCTTTCTGAGAATCTTCCTAACGTATATATTGAGAGTTTCTTCCAGCTTCTTATTAAAAATCTGTGTATCACATTCATATAGTGTAGATCTATTGACAGTCATATAAAGGCGAACTTGATTTTTTCACACATTTTGCATTCTTCCACCTTACAATGAATAACTTCTAATTCTTCAATTGTGTTCGATATGTCATCCTAAATAACAAAATCTATCCACGTTTTCAAAGTTGTTTTTGTCGTCGCAATTACTTACTAAAATTTTAACTACGGCATCCATCCATACTCTTCTAGATCTTTTTTCTCCTTGTTTTTGTTTCGAGGTCACCCTCTAGACTAAACCATCCTTGTTGGCTTCATACCCTACAGTATACATAAATATATGTTCTCCCCATCTTAAATGCTGCAATTTTTCCACTGTAGTAGTAATCGAGGGTTCTTGATATATTTGCATTAGTGCTCTTGGTCTCCCCCCCCCCCCCCCCCATTAGCTTCATTTATTGCACCATATATATCTCTCTGAGAATCTTCCTCTCGTATATATTTAGAGTTTCTTCTACCTTCTGATTAAGAATCTGTGGATCACATCCATATACCATATGATCGAATACTTTTATCCTCTGGAAAGCTGTAGAATTGATATTGGTAATGTTATTTTAACGAATACAAACAATTCCACATCCCCTAGTCTAGAGGATAAAGTATTCGATCATACTGTAGTCCGTATAATGACGGTCATATAAAGCTGAACTTCGGCCTTTTTTACATGTTTTGAATTCTTCCACTGCAATAAATCTACTAGAGCTCCAAGGTAAGTGTATTTTTCAACTCTCTATCTGTTTATACTACGGAAGCGCTGAAGGGCCAGAGTAGCGTGATCTTTTTAAGACGATTAGTAGTTGCAATGCAACGCAACTAACAGACGGGCAATCGTTAGTCGTGTTGTATCGCGACTAGCAGACGTGCAACTGTTAGTCGTGTTGTATCTTCGGTTCTATCCTCCACACGTATCGAGCCTTTTTGGTTATAGTAAAATAAGACATTTTTATATCACGAGAATCCAAGTTCTTGCCGTTCAAAACATCAATTAGTTGGTCGTGTCTGGCTTTGTCGAACTATGTACGCTTTCCAATGTTTTAAGTGTCTCTTCTATATAGACGATAATAGTGCCATGTTCATCAGCGATGGTGTTATGTTTTTCTGTTTAGTTATTCCAGGTAATTCTTTAACTTTTTTATGTAAATTAAATTAATCATGTTGCAATTGAAGATTTTCTATTTCTCAGAGCATTTTTCTTTATACCATTCTTCTTTTGCACTGCGTATTTTATGTCGAATTATAGTGTTTACTCGTTTATATTTTTGTTTGTGTCTTTTATATTGTCTTCGTTTCTCTTATTGTCTTCGTTTGTCTATGAGTTCTAGGATTTCGTATGTCATTCAGTTCTGTATTTTCTGGTTTATCTCTTTCTTTAGGTGTTTCTTGCTAGGTCAGATAAGAGCCGATTTCAAAAGCTCCCACCGTTTGTTACTGTTCTTATCATTTCAATTCAGCTTTTTCATATTCGCGTTGACGTTCTTCTTTAGGCCACTTCTTATGTTATCATCTCGTAGGCATTTTACATTGATTTCTTCATATTTGCGTTTAGATGACACTTTCTACAGTTTTATTTGCATGCATCACAGGGTTGTGGCCAGATGACACGTCCGCTCCCGAATAGGTTCTGACTGACCCTATGCTATTTCTATGTCGCTCATTAATCATTAGGTAGTCTAATTGGTTTCTTATGATCAGTGGCGGTGCAAGAGCACCTTGGTCCCCTAAGCAAATATTTAAATGGCCCCCCCTTGTAAAAAAAAGATTTATATACTTAATGAATTGTATATTTATAAGGATAGTATACAAAGTAAACGTTTGACAAAACTAAAATAACATCCTGTTATAACCAACAGAAATAGTGTAGTAAATGCCTAACATTTAACACATTTTATAACTAACATATCTAACAAAATATCAATTAAAAATATAAAACTAAATAAAATCTTCAAGTTACTATACAAATACAAAGAAAACTGATGGATAAATATCTACCTAGGTAACACTAGTAAAATAAAATAATATTCAGGTAAAATCCTATAAACCCACGTCAAAATAGGTAACAAATACTTACTTAGTACCTATTTATTTGTATCATTAATATCTGTAAAACGCCATAAAAATTAATTGATCAGAAATAAAAAATGTATCTTTCTGGCCTCATTGACAGCAAATTGTTCCACAAGATTTTTACAACAGGATCTCTATCGTAGACGATGGTTTTTGCTCAATTGACAAAACCGAAAGGTCATGTAGCCTATATTGGCTAGTAGAATTTTCTTAAATAATGTTTTATTACTTTCAACTTCTTAAATGATCTTCCTATTATGGCTAATGTTTGAAACAATAAGGAAGCCGACCTGCGATTAATTAATAAAATAAGCAATGGTAGTAAAAATCGCAGATCAACCCCCCTACCATTTATACACCACGGCAGCTCTGAAAAACGGTTTCTTACTCACCGCGATGGCCGACTAACTCAAATATCGGCGGCCTTAGATCGTAGGTTCAGATCATCAGCTATGTACCTTGGAATGTCTTCAAAAAAGGAAAGGAAAATGGAAATGGGCGCCAGAAATCAAAAGATTTCAAATAACAAGTAAAAAATAAAATTGCAAGTGACTAGCGTTTAATTAATCAACAATAAGAAGTTTTGAAATGTCAATAATCAATAATCAGGATAATTAAAATGTAAATAATGTAATAACAATATTGTGTATCTTAACTGAAGGTTGCGACACGCATAAAATTAAGAACCCCTTTCGGGTTATTATAATAATTTACCAAAAACACTCGTGGGATAAGCTTATCACAGTCATCTAATAAAACCTTCTGTTAGGCTATTGAAAATAAATAGCGTGACTGTACCTTTTACATAGGGTCGAAACACACATCAAAAATAGCAAAATTTATAAACTGTGCATAATTAAATATAAGCATTAAAATTTAATGCATGTATCAAATTGAACATTACATTTTAATAATTGCAAAACGTATGAATTTAAGTTTTAAATATTGACGGGTTTAAAATGTATAAATGGAGAAACCAGTTATCAAAAACGCGATAAATCTCGGAACAGCACAACTAACCTCGCAAAACAAGCTGGACGTGAACGGCTACAACCCTTGTTGGAATCGCCAAGGATGCGCAGAAAATTGCTGCAGAAGCATCCCAAAAAGGCAGCAAAATCATCTTCAAAAGGCCGCAAAACGCCGAACTCAGGAGGTGTCGAAAGTGCGATAAGGCTTGGCCTCCGAGATAAACTCGTTGTTGAAACGGAATTGGTAATTAAGAGCTGATCAAAATCAGCCCTTACAACACAAACACTGCTCATTGAAATTGGTTGAGCGCACGTAATTTGGCTTAATTAAAAACAAGGCTTAGCCTCGCCGGTATCGGCGGGCTCAAGCGAAGACAGCAAAATGCCCGGACGAAAAATTTCGTGCCCGAAAGAAGGCTCGCACTCCGATAAGAGATAGCACAGGTCAAAAGAGCAAATTGCAAACGATAGGAACTTGATCCAGGTATAAAATACGCTGCTCTGAAAAATTTACGAATACGAAATGCAAAAGGATTTATAATTTAACTAAAAATATACAGGTTAAGCCTGAAATAATTGGATAAATGGCGAAACATTTAGGCTAGGCCAAAAAATTGTTTCATGTTACAGGTAGAGTCAAGAATAAAACCAATGCAGTAATAATCCCGCCAAAATTGCTTTCGAGAACACTATACAGGGTGTGTCGGGAGGAACGGACCAAACTCCAGGAGAGTGTTATACACGTTAAAATAATGTAAAGAAACTCAAATGTTGTTATCCGATTTTCATTTGTTTTCAAGCTATAGCATTACAAAAAACAACTTTTTATGGAGAACGTAACTGAGTTTTTGTAAAAAAATAGAGATTTTTGTTAATTTAAGACGTAATCATTTGAAAACATTCGAAAAATTCACTATTTATTACAAAGGCTAAAATAAAAATAACGCGTATGGGGATTTTTATGACGCTGTATCTTGAAAACAAATGAAAATCGGATAACAAAATTTGAGTTTTTTTACATTATTTTCACGTGTATAATACACTCCTGGAGTTTGGTCCGTTCCTCCTGACTCACCCTGTATTTCTGTAGGAATAAACTTGTCAAATTTGGAACACTCATCCTATCATTTAAATCCTCTTTTAGTAAGTAAATAGCGTTCACAAACTGAACGGCTAGATTATCATTGAGGACATCAGAATACTTTTTCTGAAGCAAATCACATCGGACCTGTTCAGATTCTTGCATTCCTAAAACGTTTTTCGGTTCTAAAAATTCAGAAATGTTTCTTAGTTTTTCAAAACTCTCAAATCGAGTCTGATAACTGATGACTGATAACTGAGAGTGGGGACTGAGGTTGCAGTGCTATCAATCTATACCCAAATGAAGTAGAAGATATAGAGATATTTAATAAGCGAATACAGAACTTACCGGGCCCCCCAAAGGGCCTGAGCCCCTAAGCAACGCTTATTCCTGCTTATGCATATCACCGCCACTGCTTATGATGTTTGTTCCATCATCCTGAGGGAATTTCCAAGTATAGTCTTCTATTCGGGAGAGTAAAAAGCATATTGGTAACTACAAAATTATGTTCTTGACCAAGCTCTGCCCGCTCATTTCTTATTCCTAGACACCATGTTCTCGTATTTTAGCACCTTACCCTTTCCGATTTTGCAATTTAGATCTCCCATTATAATGGTGATGTCTTTTTTTTCATTGATTTCAATGCGTTGTTTACTTGTTCATAAAACTCCTCAATTTCTTCATCTTCCTTTTCAGTTGTAGGGGCATATACTTGAATCAGGTTTAATTTCCCCTTGCTTAATCTTCAATTGTAGTAGCTTTACTTGATCAAGGGTAAAATTTGTAACTGACTATTATTGGGTTGGCCAGGGACATATATACTTTTACGTTCCACGTACCAATTTTGATTTTCATTTTCCTCTTACCGAGCTCTATTCTTTCCATAGCATCATTCAAAACTGCCCCCCGCCCCCAAGAGATCCGAGTGGGGGACTTGAAACTCCGGAATAATTTATTCTGGAATTAGCCATGATCATACTAGAGATATCTATGTTGATCTTTAATTCAGTGGTTTCTCGTTGCCTTCTGAATTTTCCTGTCACTGACTGCAGATGTACTATCTGTCCCAGGATTCTTCCTCCTGACGTCACACGCGGATGTGTATGACGTAAGATTAACTACCAAGTTGTTAATTGAACAACTATAATCATGAAACTTCCGGTCAGTTGTCAAAGTCAACGGCTAAAAGTGAGGTTAGGTTGTCACAAAAATATAATTTAGTAGTTACAGTATAGTATTCCAACCAAAAATTGGAAAGTTATTTAAAATCCAGTACACTATGAAAAGTGTAAGTCATGTCTAAGTTGGTTTCATACAATCAGTAAATAATATTGTAATGTCAATCAGCTTTCAAGTAATGACAGTTCATCTACAAATTGTACATGTAACTGTTTTGTTAAGGCATTGTAACATTGTGCATGATTTAAGTAGGTACTAGTTGAGTTTTTATAACCGTATAGTAGCATAGAAAATTTTGAAAAACGTATATATCTTCCAAACTTCCCAATGCATCTGTCAAATTTGAAGGTTATTATCGAAGTGTCACTGAATGACAATCAAACAGTAATTTTATGAATTAAATTACGACGTGACTTACTGTTTTCAATGCTGGCCTGATTTTATATAGCTTTCCAATTTGTGGTTGGAATACTATACCACCAAGCACACAAAAGCCCCAGAAAATATGTGAACTAAGTCTAAAAATCCAGTAAGGGGAACTAGAAAACCAATAAAAAGCAAGCTTTGCGGAGAGGTACATTCAAACAAATAACATAAACGTCACTTCGCGATTGCTGCTATTGCGTCAGATAGAAGTGTTTAATTTCCAGTTTATTTTAGTGCTGTTGTCCATTAGTTTTGTTGTTCTTTGTTAATTTTTGTTAGTATTGCTTTTCTTCATTAATTCTATTATTGTTTACCTATTCGTCGTTTAAATTTGGGCGGCTTGGTTATATAACATCAAATCGTAAGTATTAAATGCTTTCTAAAATGCAGTTATATATTTATGTAATACTAAATTCCTTTTTACATAGGATTACAATGAGCTATAAAGCAAGAAAGCTTTTGTGCATTCAGAAACAAGAAGTAGGTATTATTGCAATTTGCAAATGTCATAAACTTTTTTGATCAACAGAAGACTTCTGGAATGTTGATATTTCTCGTAGAGCAATCTACAGAAATAGCAGCCGCAGCAATTGGAAAATCAACCTCTCTGAGAAAGAAAGTTCCTAAGGAGTATGTTACAGCGACCATTTGGAGACCTCGAACAGGCAAACGTGACAGAGGAAGACCGAGAGCACGTTGGAAGGACGATGTTGCAATAGGAGCAAGACTACAATGGACACTAACAGCACAAGACCGGACAGAGTGGAAGAATCTTGAGGAGGCATATGTCCAAAATTGGAGTGGACAACATAATGCTGTTTTATGATGATGATGATGTTACAGAAGGTAATACTTAAAAATTACAATATTTTTTCTCAGCATTGTCATTAAAAAACATAATGCACTACTTTAACATCTCCGAAGAAGAAGAAACTCAAGGAAGGCTCTAAGAAAATTGTTCTCGACGATTTTGATTTGAGAGTCTTGCGAGGAACAGTTCATGAAATGTTCGCTGTGGAGCATAAAGTCTAAATGTATTAGTAAACAGAATGAATGAGAAAGTTAACTATACTGGAGGTCGAGAAACTTTGAGAAAGCATCTAAAAGAAATAGGCTTTCATTATAAGAAATGTGACAAAGGAAAATTGCTCATGGAAAGGAGTGACATTGTAGCTTAGCCTTTTAGGTATTTAATGAAAATAAAAGAAATCGAAGAATTAGGTGCGAAAAAAAACCTGTTCCGTTCCTAGACGAAACAAATATTTCTTCTAATTGCGGAGTAGGAAAATGATGAACCAGGTGTTTACAAAAGTTACATTTAAATGATTCTTTAGTCAGGACTTTGGTAATCGGTCCATTGCTAACGAGAATCGATTACAAGGAAGTCCATTATAAGAATATGTGTACTATATTTGGGTCAGCATTCTTTCTCTCTTCAGCTTTTCTTTGCTGTGGCGATCTTAATGTCTATTACCTTTGTTTGAAAACTTTGTATTTTTTGCGTTAGCCTTTAGGATAATGATAATTAGGCAATCTAATATATTTATTTTATATAATCTCTCAGTAATTTATTTAAAAATATGTATTGCATTCTTGGTTGTTCTATTTAGTATTATTTTTGTTACAATAAATTTATTTAATAAGTAGTGGGTTAGTAACCTAAACACTGTCATATGTAAAAGAACTCCGATGATTTTTAAAATAAAAATTTAAAATTTCCTGCGTTTACCAATGTTTATAATTTTTCTGCGGAGCGTAATTGTCAAACGGAGCTAGCGCCAGCCTCCCCTACTCGGGGCTTTTGTGTGTTTGGTGGCACTGTATTGAAGTGCATTATATTTGCACGGCGAAGCAAAAACAAATAAATATAATTTAAAGTAATTTTGCTAACTTTTGAAGTCGATGTGTATAAACCTGGGCATTTTTTTAAAACAATCTATATTAGGAATAAACCAACTTGATCGTAATAATGTATTTTATCTACTTTGCGTTCGTACTGAGGCTATTACGATACGCGTTTGCGTATCGTAATAGACACAAAGCGATGCTATAATAAAAATACTAAAAATTTTCATTTTTTTGCTTAAAAAAGTGACAAAGTAGATAAAATACTGTATGATACCTCGTTTATAAGGCATTTTGTAGCACTTACTCCTTTAGGGCACTCCTCGCTTCGCTCGTCGTACCCTAAATCCGTGCGTGCTACAAAATGCTTCTTATAAAACTCGTATCATAATATACTATAATACACTACTGAACAAACAAATGAGCCTAAGATTCATAACAATTTTTAAACAAAATATTAATAAATGTAATACAACAAAGAGCTTAAAGTAATGTAAATTAAATATTTATGCTAATTCTGGTTACTACAGTATAATAAATGTAAACAGATATTAACGCATGGATGTATTAATAGATCCATGCATTAACGATACAAGTTTGACTGGCAAAACGAGGCGGTGAGCCAAGTTTTGCGGCAATCAAACGAGTCTCGCTAAGTGCCATAAGCAAACGTGTATTGCTCAATATTTTACCTTCATCAATAAATTCTGGTTTAATGTATTTTTTTTATATAAAAAGAGTGTATCCATTACCGCACTGAGTGCGGTAATGAACCCCTTAACAATACTAAAATTAATTTGGTTAATAGCCTATAACAACACTGATGAAGATTTCTCCAAAAACTACCCAAAACTGCAAAAGAATATTTGCTCAAAATTTACAACATAACTTCGAGTAGTCATCAGTTTTCCTAAAAAATGGACACAAGCCAACACACTGCCAATACTAAAACAAAGTAAACCCCAAGACTAAATATCATCCTACAGACCCATATCTCTTACGTGCACAATGTGTAAAGCCTTAGAAAAAATAATAAATAACAGACTAGTTTGGGTTTTAGAAAATAAAGATCTGTTAAACCCAGCTCAAAGTGGCTTTGGCAAATCTCGGTCTTCTTCTTCTTCTCTATCCATATACCCATTGTGTGTCGGACACAAATCTCAGTCAAAAAACGATAACATAATCAATCTACAAACAGAAATTCATGAAGAGTTTGCTAACAATCAAAAATTAATTGGAGAATTTTTCGATATAGAAAAAGCTTCTGACATGAAATGGCGGTATGGTATACTAAAGAAGTTGTATGTTTGGGGGTTTCGAGGAAATATAATAGCGTTTGTTAAACATTTTCTTGGAAATCAAACTTTTTGAGTGAAAATCAACAGCACCTTATCAAGCACAAGAGCACTATAAAACGGAACACCGCAGGAATCTGAAATAAGCACAACTCTTATTATTAATCGTTATAAATGACATCATCCAACACGTAAAGGCCCCTGTAAAAGCAAGCTTGTTTACAGACTATGTAGTTATATATGATAAAGGCAAAACCTTAAATACCGTACAGAACTTATTACATAATGCTATCGACAAAATAGAAGAGTGGGTCAAAACAACTGGTTTTAAATTGTCCACAGAAAAGACTAAATGCATTCTGTTTTCTAAAAGAGTGCCGAATATAATACCAACGCTGAAGCTGAATCACAGTACTCCAATTTGTAAGCAAAATAAAATTTCTTGGTGCAATATTTGATGAAAGGTTAACCTGGAAAGTCCTATAAATCATGTAAAACACACTTGTTCGACAGGGCTGGAATTGATGAAAACACAGGAAGATCATCACTGGGGATGTTTAATTATTGCTATATACATAACTTCGAGTAGTCATCAGTTTTCCTAAAAAATGGACACAAGCCAACACACTGCCAATACTAAAACAAAGTAAACCCCAAGACTAAATATCATCCTACAGACCCATATCTCTTACGTGCACAATGTGTAAAGCCTTAGAAAAAATAATAAATAACAGACTAGTTTGGGTTTTAGAAAATAAAGATCTGTTAAACCCAGCTCAAAGTGGCTTTGGCAAATCTCGGTCTTCTTCTTCTTCTCTATCCATATACCCATTGTGTGTCGGACACAAATCTCAGTCAACAAACGATAACATAATCAATCTACAAACAGAAATTCATGAAGAGTTTGCTAACAATCAAAAATTAATTGGAGAATTTTTCGATATAGAAAAAGCTTCTGACATGAAATGGCGGTATGGTATACTAAAGAAGTTGTATGTTTGGGGGTTTCGAGGAAATATAATAGCGTTTGTTAAACATTTTCTTGGAAATCAAACTTTTTGAGTGAAAATCAACAGCACCTTATCAAGCACAAGAGCACTATAAAACGGAACACCGCAGGAATCTGAAATAAGCACAACTCTTATTATTAATCGTTATAAATGACATCATCCAACACGTAAAGGCCCCTGTAAAAGCAAGCTTGTTTACAGACGATGTAGTTATATATGATAAAGGCAAAACCTTAAATACCGTACAGAACTTATTACATAATGCTATCGACAAAATAGAAGAGTGGGTCAAAACAACTGGTTTTAAATTGTCCACAGAAAAGACTAAATGCATTCTGTTTTCTAAAAGAGTGCCGAATATAATACCAACGCTGAAGCTGAATCACAGTACTCCAATTTGTAAGCAAAATAAAATTTCTTGGTGCAATATTTGATGAAAGGTTAACCTGGAAAGTTCTATAAATCATGTAAAACACACTTGTTCGACAGGGCTGGAATTGATGAAAACACAGGAAGATCATCACTGGGGATGTTTAATTATTGCTATATACAGAAACCTAGTCAGATCAAGGATTGATTACGGAATTATTGCTTATTCTAGCTGCAGAAAAACATATTTTAATGTAATCAAAACACAGCATTAAGAATTGCCATCGGATCCTTTCGCACCAGCCCGATAGAGAGCCTATATTGTATTGCAAAAGAACTGCCAATAGAACAACGCATCAAACACTTATCTCTTTTTTATGCTGCTCACATTTCAATATCCCCAAAAAATCCCAGTTATAACAATACTTTCTCAAACCGCTATAAAATAGTTTATCAGCTTAAGAAAAATGTCCAACCTCCATTCTACCAACGCATTAACGCATATCTCAAAGAAATCCAGTACGAATATCCACCTATTCTTTTTCCTCGTGAAACCTCTGTTCTACCATGGACTATCGCTCTACCAATAATAGATACCGCCCTAACCAGCTATCATAAAAGCAAAACTCACCCCATCGTAATTCTTCAGTCGTTCTATCAGTTACAAAAAAAATATGCAAGCTTTACGTTTATATATACGGATGCATCGAAAACGGAAGAAAGTGTGGGGTCTGCTGAGGTAATGCCAAATCAAACGTTCTACTATCATATTCCAAACATATGCAGCGCCTTTACAGCTGAGTTATACACCATACAACAGGCTCTACACCATGTGTCACACACACCTACACAGAAATATGCAATTTGCACGGACTCGTTAAGCGCAATCCAGCAAACACACTATTCCTCAAGTCCTACAATACAAAATGTTAAAACAAAAGTAACTCACTTATTAAGTCGTGGAAAGGAAATAGTGATGATCTATGTACCATCCCATATAGGAATGACAGGGAATGAAAAAGTCGATAAAGCAGCACGTGATGCAATTCTAAGACCAACACAGGTAAACAACATTCACACAATTGGTGACATCAAAAACCATTTTAAACTAAAGATACACGAAAGTGGAACCTCAGTGCAACTAAACTTAGAGAAATTACTCCTGACGTTGATTATTCTCTGCCGCTACCCGTGGACAGGATATTGCAAGAAAAAGTTACAAGTATCAGAATAGATCACACCAAATATACCCATGGATACATATTTAGTGGCGAAAGACAACCCATGTGTAATGCATGCCAAGTTACTAACACAATCAAACATATACTCGTGGAATGTCCGAAATATGCTGTACAACGCAGAACAAGTAAGATGCCTGCAGATATAAAAGAAGCAATTGGTGACACCCCTGAAAATGTACGAAGATTAACCAACTTTCTGAAATATATAAATACGTATAATGAATTGTAAATTATAACTTAACTGTACCATATGAGCTAATGGCCCATAGTGGTCGATGCTATTATAAAAAAAATAAAAATAATTAAATTTTAACACCAGGTCATGCCATTTTATATTTACGTATCACTTTCACTTGACATATCGCTGTCAGTATCAGATGCAGAAACGTGAATTAGTAGTGGTTTAACTGCTTCCATGGCTTCTTCGATGAGCTCCTCACGTTTGTACCACTTTGTGATGAGCATGCTCGTATGTCTTACACAGTTTTCCCAAACCTCTGGACCAACGTGCTCTAACGCTTCCTTCCACATTTCTAAAACCTGTGTATCCCCGTAGCCATCTCTACCTATATGCTTATTATAATAGGTTATTGCTTGAGCCCATACTAATTCTATAGCATTGAAGTCGCAGTGATATGGTGGCAAGCGAAGAACTTCGTGACCTTGTTCTCTGATGTACTCATCAATAACATACCTTTTTGGTTTTTGATTTAGCTTTGCTAGCGCTAATAATTCATTTTTGTTCATATCGTTTTCAATTGACACATTATTGTTATTCAACCATTGGATAATTTCAGCTTTTCTCCATGTCGAAGTGGGTTGCTTTTCAAGCAACATGCTGTGATATGGAGCATTATTGATAATTATTAATGAAGGGCCTTCCAAATTGCAGACTAGCTGTTCTTTTACCCATTTGAAAAATAAATCACCATTCATTTCTGTATGATAATCAGCAGAAATTGTTTTTGAAGCAAATATTAAACCTGCATTATTAACAAAGCCTCCCGTACCACCAGCATGCAGAATGATGTAACGTTTGCCATCGTAGCCTTCAGGTTTACGGACGCTCTTCACATTACTGTCTTGCCATGATTTCATTGGGTTTTCCTTAGAGTAAATCCAGGTTTCGTCTAGAAAAATTATATCTCTAATAGAAGACTGTAAATTTTTCACGTATTCTCTCATAAAGTAGCCTCGCATGGCAGCAATATTAGTTCTTTCCACCAAAAATCTTCTATTACTTTCCATTGCAAATTTAAAGCCGATGGAAGGAAGAACTCTGTGTAAACTGGTTCTGCTAATATGTGTTATTTGTTTAGCCCTTAACTCGGTATTCAACGTGGCCAACGTAACATGTTTTTCTAAAAATTTACAATTAGTTTAAATATCTTAGGGTAACCTCAAATTTAAGTACTTTGTTGATACATGTCGTGTATTGTGTCTCGAATTGCCATCTTCACACCATCGTGTAAATCAGTGGATTTTGATTTACGTCTCGGTCTTGATTTTCCTGGACTAAATAAAATCGGATTGCTTTTAATTCGCTGCTTAATCGTTGTAACACTTGACTCACTAATTTTTAATGCATTTGCTACTCTCTAAAATTTAGATTTATTTAATAAAGGGAGAGAGTTAAAAATATACCATTTAATTATAGAAGTAATGTAGACGCAAAATTTTGTAAATTTAATAGTAGTATGCTAGATATAATTAATGAAGTGAGCCCAAAGAAAATAATTCAGTTAAAAAATAGTAAATCACGGTTTAGTGAGGAGATTAAAACAATAATAAGGACACGTGATATAAAGTACAAAAAATTTCTATTAACTAAAGAGAGAGATGACTGGGAAGAATATAGACTGTATAGAAATTATGTAACTAATAGAATTAGGGAGGAAAAAAAGTTGTATTATGAAAGGCTTATTGATGGTAACAAAGGGGATAGTAAATTAATGTGGAAGACCTTAAAAAGTATTATAGCAGGTAATAGCAAGGAAAATTATGATAGGATAGAAATATATGGTATTAAATATGAAGATCCAGAAGAAATTGTAGATAAACTTAATATGTATTATGTAGACAGTATTGTAGAAATTGCTCAGGGTATACCAGTACCAAATAACTGCAATGACTATGCAGGAACGGTCTGTGATAAGTAAATGTTTTGAAAGTTTTAGGTTGGTAGATAAAAAGGAATTGTACTCAATTATAAATTCAATGGCAAGTAAGGGTAGTCCGGATGAAATAACTACAGAAATGTATAAAGTGGCCTATAATGAATTATCTAACCCACTAATAATAGTTATTTACTATACAAGTGGGATAACAGCATCATTAATATACGTGTGTGTAAGTTACAAACGAGTGCGTAGCACGAGTTATGTAAGCACACAAGTATATTAATGATGCATTATCACACATGTATTGTACAAAATTTTATCTACGACTGCCTAAAATTGAGAAAAGTGCATTAAGAGAAATGTCAGATCTACCATTTTCAAAAATATTTTAGTAGGCAAATGTCATTATGTCACTCATTTGACACTATTTCAGTTACGTAATGAAGTCATTACACAACTCAGTTGCGTAATGAAACCATTACATAACTGAGTGGTGTAATGAGCTTCATTACCTAAATGAAATAGTGTCAAATGAGTGATGTAATGGGTTACTTATCCCACTGAAGTAGATAAACTTAATTAACAGTTCGCTAGAGGAAGGGATTGTCCCAGAAAATGTTAAGTTATCAACTATAATCCCCATTATGAAAGTTCTTAATGCAAAAACAGCTGAACAATATAGGCCAATAAACACAATGCCAGCAATGGGTAAAATAATAGAGAAAATAGTATATATACAATTGTTACAGTACTTAGATCAATGTAAGATACTAAGTAGGTACTTATCAGTCAGGGTTTAGGCAATCACATAGCTGTGAAACTGCTTTTCAATATATATTAAATGAATGGAAAAATAATATTGATGATGATAAGATAGTGGCGGCAATATTCTTAGATTTAAAAAGAGCATTTGAGACTATAGATAGGAGAAGATTGTTAAATAAATTAAAAAGTATTGGCATAGAAGGGAAGGTGCTAAAATGGTTCGAAAGTTATTTAACAGGTAGAACGCAAGTTGTAAAGTGTGGTGATGTGGTATCAGATGCATTAAATATAGATGTAGGTGTGCCACAAGGTAGTATTCTGGGACCAATACTGTTTCTGATATATATAAATGATGTTGAGACAGTATTAAAATATTGCAAATTTCATTTATTCGCCGATGATATGGTTATATATGTATGTGGGGATATTAGGTTAGAGGTGCTAAACAGGTTACAAGATGAACTAAGAAGATTACAAGTTTGGTTCGAACTAAATAAATTAAAGGTAAATGTAAATAAAACAAAAGCAATGTTAATTGGTAAGGAGAGAATGGTTAACGACTGGAAACTTGAGGGGTTTAATGTAAGTATAGATGGTACACAACTGGAGCTTGTAAAATCACATAAATACTTGGGATTTATAGTTGATAGGAAGTTAAATTTTTCGGAACATATAGATTACATCTGTAAAAAAATTAGTAAGAAATTAGGAGTGCTACATAGATGCAGTGGTTACTTAAGTAAAAATGCGAGACTGAATATTTATAATTCCATTATTCTAACTCATTTTCAATTTGGAGCCACAATTTTATATTTGGCAAGAAGGGGAGATATGAGCAGATTACAGCTGTTGCAAAATAGGGCAATGAGAATAATATTAAAAAGGAATAGGTATGCAAAAATTGATGATATGTTGCGAACATTAAAATGGTGTGCAGTAGAAGAGATGTGTGAAATTTGGGCGTTGACATTTATACATAAGATTAAAACAGGGGAAGTGCTCGAATATTTTAGTAAGGTGTTACGAACCTTCAACCAAATTCATGCACACAATACTAGAAATAAGGATAAATTTATATTAGATCAGAAAAACAGGCAAGACTCACAAAATTCATTATTTTTCAAAACTTTAATCAGGTATAACACATTACCAAATAGTATTTGCAATCTAAATAGTAGATTATTTAAGAAACAACTAGTTAAGATGTACCAAAGATAGTTCCAGTTTCCAGTTCTCTATACAGTTCTTATATAGGTAACAGTTTTAAAGTACAAGTTTGTGTTATTATTTAGGCATAAGATAGGTTACTAGTATTAGCTGTTAGCCAGAATTTTTATTTTTTATTTTTTTTTACTTTGTACAATATTGTGACTACCTATAATAGTTGTGCAATAATGTAATTTGATATTATGTAGCAAATTGCTAAATAAAGTTTATTATTATTATTATTAATATAGCGTACTATAAATAGCTTTACGTAATACCTACTTCACGAACTGCAGTTAGTGGCAACAACGGCCCACCATTAATTTTCTCTGCTTCAAAGTACTCTAAAAGCGAAAGAACCATTGCTTGGGCCTGAGAATTTAAAGTTTTCCAGGCATTGCTTTCCAAAAGTCCAAAACAAATAGGCTGGAAACGCAAACGTACATAACCTAACCATGAAATCTACGAAACCGACTGCATACCTGATACGAAAAACGCTAGTAGTAGTAGTTCTGAAAAGAACTGTTTATAATGCTAATGAAGGCCAGGAAAATTGCGAAAATGCACTTGAAACCAGAAAATGAACAATCGGAATAATCTGACACAAGCACGAAGTCAAATTAGAAACCAAATTCATAAGGCGTTGCCCGGCAGAAGAAAGTTTGACAGTGCTGTACAATTTCTGTTTCACTCGTATTTACTGCCAGCCCTATTGGACACCCGTCGTAACTTAATGGGCGCGATAGCAGAAATCAATTACTGTTGTTTTCTTTGTCTATCAAACGGCAACCAATGTAAAAATGCTAGACAACTATTTCTTTGATTACTTCATATACAGATGACGTCAGGAGGAAGAATCCTGGGACAGATAGTAGTAGCTCATCTGCATTCAGGGCCAGTTTCTTAACCTCAGGGCAAGAGAATGTTCAGCTCTTATCCCGGCAGTCTTCGGTCGTCTTTCAGACTATTTGTATAGGAACCATTTAATTTCATTAGAAAGTTGCCTCCCATGTTGTGTTAATAGTTTTGGTCCGCCCCAGGTATTTTATTTCCTTGGTACATTTTATATCTGAGAGGCTTTCACCGATCCGCCACTTGGGGAGGCGTCCGATGCGAGATCTAGCAACCCCGCACGGGACTGCAATAAGTAACTTCTTCTAATTCATCAATTTTATTCGTTAGTATCACCCTAAATAACTGAAATTCATATTCTTTTTTGGGTATTTCGCCACTCTGCAAATTAAAATTATTAAATAACGTATTAAATAACGAACGTTTCGAGGGACAATCTGCCCTCGTTATCAACGAATAACAATTAAAAAGGAACAAGAAAACTTAGCTTTTTCACGGAGATTGAAAACCACCAACCTCCAATGAATTACTTGACATTGACGTTTGTAGATTGTCTAAACCTACTTGATCTGATCTTTAAGAATGGATAGCCAACTAGTGTCTAAAAATATTGAGAAAGACGACACACATTTTTCTTCGTTAAGTAAAATATATGCCGTCTCCTTAATTTTTCGTTTAGTTGACATTGATTCTTTAGACAAGATCTTTGTGTTATTCCAGTGTACTTTATGATTGTTATCCCAAGCATGCTCTGCCAGCTTAGACTTATTGAATTGATAGGTTTTCATCATATTTTTATGTTCTTTAACTCTTAACTGCTAAAGGTCTGGATGTTTCACCGATATAGTATTTCCCGCATTCACAGGGGATACTATATATACAATTCTTTGAATGTTGTTCTTCGTTGAACGGTTTAGTTTTTGTAAGAACTGACCGCAAGGTATTCAACGTTTTGAATACCGTCCTAACATTGAATCTATTCCCAATTCGTCTAATTTTGTCAGATATGCCTGGAATATAAGGTATAGTTAGAGTATTATATGTTTGAGTGTCATTTCTTTGTACGCGTGTGGCATTGTTTCGTGTATTGAAAATGTTCCGAACAAGAGTCTCTGGTAAGCCATTATCTTGTAAAACATTAACAATAAATTCTTTCTCTTTTTTGAAAATTTCATCATTAGAGCAAACAACTTTGGCTCTGTCATAAAGACTTTTTACAACACCTGTCTTTATGTTTTTGTGATGGTTGGAGTTAAAATGTAAGTACCTATTAGTGTTGGTTTTTTTACGGTATACTGATGTTTCAAAAGTATTTATTGTGCGTGTGATTAGTGTATCAAGAAAAGGTAACTGATTGTTTTGCTCTGTTTCTAATGTGAATTTGATGGAGGCTTCTTTACTGTTAATATATTCAAGAAATTTGTCCACCTCAACCATATCATGAGGCCAAATTGCAAAAACATCATCGACATATCTCCACCAAACTACTGGTTTGTTAGTGTATGTGTAGACATGTTGTTGTTCAACGTCTTCCATAAAAATGTTACTAACAATAGGAGATAGAGGAGAACCCATTGCCATCCCGAAATCTTGTTGGTAAAATTCATTGTTTAGTTGAAAGTATGTCGTTTTAATGCATACTGTTAAAAGTTCCATAATGGTATCAATGTTTAATGTTGTTCGTGTATGTAATGTGTTATCGTTTTCTAACCTATGTTTAATGATGTTGATGTTGAGTGTTTTGTGTACTGGAACATTAGTGAAGAGACTAACTACATCAAAACTAACCATTAAGTGTTGTGTGTTTATGTTTGCTTCTTTAAGTTTTTCAAGGAAATGTGGCGTGTTCTTTATATATGTGTCTTAAATAAAGATCCAACACATACAATAGAAACAAAAATATACAAAACACTTTACAAACACAGAGAACAATTTACAGATTTTGTAAGACGTACACTAACACCACACTACAGTAAACCACCACATTTTTATGGATTACCAAAGATACACAAACCAAATGTACCACTTAGGCCAATAGTTAGTTCTATAGGTTCTCCTTGTCACAGCTTATCTAAATATTTACTTAAAATACTGACTCCTATATCAGGAAACACAGACACATATATAAAGAACACGCCACATTTCCTTGAAAAACTTAAAGAAGCAAACATAAACACACAACACTTAATGGTTAGTTTTGATGTAGTTAGTCTCTTCACTAATGTTCCAGTAGACAAAACACTCAACATCATTAAACATAGGTTACAAAACGATAACACATTACATACACGAACAACATTAAACATTAATACCATTATGGAACTTTTAACACTATGCATTAAAACGACATACTTTCAACTAAACAATGAATTTTACCAACAAGATTTCGGGATGGCAATGGGTTCTCCTCTATCTCCTATTGTTAGTAACATTTTTATGGAAGACGTTGAACAACAACATGTCTACACATACACTAACAAACCAGTAGTTTGGTGGAGATATGTCGATGATGTTTTTGCACTTTGGCCTCATGATATGGTTGAGGTGGACAAATTTCTTGAATATATTAACAGTAAAGAAGCCTCCATCAAATTCACATTAGAAACAGAGCAAAACAATCAGTTACCTTTTCTTGATACACTAATCACACGCACAATAAATACTTTTGAAACATCAGTATACCGTAAAAAAACCAGCACTAATAGGTACTTACATTTTAACTCCAACCATCACAAAAACATAAAGACAGGTGTTGTAAAAAGTCTTTATGACAGAGCCAAAGTTGTTTGCTCTAATGATGAAATTTTCAAAAAAGAGAAAGAATTTATTGTTAATGTTTTACAAGATAATGGCTATCCAGAGACTCTTGTTCGGAACATTTTCAATACACGAAACAATGCCACACGCGTACAAAGAAATGACACTCAAACATATAATACTCTAACTATACCTTATATTCCAGGCATATCTGACAAAATTAGACGAATTGGGAATAGATTCAATGTTAGGACGGTATTCAAAACGTTGAATACCTTGCGGTCAGTTCTTACAAAAACTAAACCGTTCAACGAAGAACAACATTCAAAGAATTGTATATATAGTATCCCCTGTGAATGCGGGAAATACTATATCGGTGAAACATCCAGACCTTTAGCAGTTAAGAGTTAAAGAACATAAAAATATGATGAAAACCTATCAATTCAATAAGTCTAAGGTGGCAGAACATGCTTGGGATAACAATCATAAAGTACACTGGAATAACCCAAAGATCTTGTCTAAAGAATCAATGTCAACTAAACGAAAAATTAAGGAGACGGCATATATTTTACTTAACGAAGAAAAATGTGTGTCGTCTTTCTCAATATTTTTAGACACTAGTTGGCTATCCATTCTTAAAGATCAGATCAAGTAGGTTTAGACAATCTACAAACGTCAATGTCAAGTAATTCATTGGAGGTTGGTGGTTTTCAATCTCCGTGAAAAAGCTAAGTTTTCTTGTTCCTTTTTAATTGTTATTCGTTGATAACGAGGGCAGATTGTCCCTCGAAACGTTCGTTATTTAATACGTTATTTAATAATTTTAATTTGCAGAGTGGCGAAATACCCAAAAAAGAATATGAATTATAGATTCACGCCACAAAGAAGTTTCAGAGATTATCTTAAATAACTGAATCTATATCCACTTTTTCTAAGTTGGATGTTGTAGTCATGGTAATTACGTACCAAAATCTCCATACTCTTCTAGGTCTTCGTCGCCTTTTTTGTTTCTACGCTATAGTCGACAACCATCCTTGTTACCCTTATATCCAGCAGGGCACATACGTGGTCTACGTATCTTAAACGCTGCATTTTTGTCACTGTAGTAATTGGGGTTTTTTTGATATAGTTGCATTAGCTCTTGGTTCGTTTTTCTCCACTCATTATTCTCATTTATTTCACCATACATCCTTTTGCAAGTCTTCCTCTTCCACATATCTAGATTATATTCCATCTTTGGTTAAGAATTCATGTATACTGATTGCATATAGTATTTGGGTCTTATAAAGGCGAACTCGACTATTAGATTTTTTGAATTATTTAGTCTTGTTAAAGACCCCACACAGCTACTACGTCTCAACAGCCTATTCTTCTGTTTCGTCAATTTTGTTCGTTAGCATCTGTCCTGAATAATTGAATTGAGTCTATCCACCTTCTTAATGGTGTATTGTTTTAGTCATCAATTTTTGTTTGGAAAAACTTCTCTCTTCAAAATGTCGAAATCAGTGTTGGGGTTCTCCTTGGTATTCTTGCAATTAATCGACATAAGCTACACACTGATGATACCTTTGGCGATATTTTGCCACATAAAAAATGTATTTGTGCCAATGTAAATGTAGATGTACTTTTCATTATTTGTGCTTCTTGTGTGGTAATAAGAGATTATTATTATTATCATTTGTATATTTTTCTTTTTATGCGTATATTGCCTTTCCTAAGGATTTATTCTAATACTAGATTGAACCACATGGTGACATGGGGATAGAAGATTCCATGCCTCAGTTTTCGGTTCGCCTTGAAATTATCTGAGATCCTCCCTTCAACCGGTACTTTGTTCTTCTTAACATCATTCTTATTGACATGACTATTTTTGTTGATACATACTTCAAATCTACATAATTTCAAATATTTTCCCTCTTAACTGTATCATCGGCTTGTTTGAAATCAAGAACGATCGTTAGTAATGATGCATCATACTCATAGACATGGCGAAAATGTAATCATTAGTCGATCTATTATGTCTAAATACACATGGATAGTCTCCTAACAATTGTTCGGTTGTTTTCAATCTCTTTCCAATAAACATTACAATTACTGTGTATACAACGTCTTATATAGTCTAATCGATTGTAATTGCGTGTGTAATATCCCCACATTAATTTATTAAATTACGCTGATATTATTTTTCAGTCTTCCAATAGTGATTTTTATCTTCTCATAAGTTGGCATGCAATTCATGGAACTAGAAAAAGTTTTAAATGTCAGTTCTGTCGTCAGTCGGAATAAGTAAACAACAGAAACAGAAAGAATAAATCCAATTCGTACAAACGATTAATTAAAATTTTAGTTGTTTTAATTTCTCCAGGGAAATTGAATTCATTCGCTCAAATTTTGCGG
This sequence comes from Agriotes lineatus, assembly GCA_940337035.1. Lineage (NCBI taxonomy): Eukaryota > Metazoa > Arthropoda > Insecta > Coleoptera > Elateridae > Agriotes > Agriotes lineatus. The sequence goes on from CALNHX010001465.1 coordinate 209,504, forward strand.
AAAACTTTTTAATTTTAACATATGACATAAAGTTGTTTGTTTAATTGCTATATACAAAAAGTAAAAGAATAAAATAAACAATACTCCATTGCTTCATTCAAAAACATGTAACAAATATTTTTTTCGACGACTGACATCGAAAGTAGATTTTTCTCACTGTCATTTGACAACAGAAAGTTGACATTTGCCGCTGAGCGTGCGTTTTCATCATTTTGCCGCTCGCCGAGCGTTTTGGGTTTCCGAGCGAACAAAATAGGTCGCCACGTCCGAATGTTTCCTTGACAATGCCTGTCATTTGTCGAAATAATCGCGTCACATGTCTAATAGACTGCGCGAGTAATGTTAACTTGATTGTCAATTAATTTTTGCGATAAAATGAAATTTGATATTTGCCTTTAATAATATGCTCAGTCGTAGAAAAAATAGTATGTATGTTTCGAGCTAAAAGTGCGCTTGCCGCTTTTGCATGATTGCTGGTTTCGACTTCGTCTCAACCAGCAATATTCATGCGCAAGCGGCAAGAATGCACTTTCAGGTCTTAACATACAATATACTATTACAGTGATCTCATAATTAACCAAAAATTTGATCTTTAATTTTTAAGCATTTATCAAAAAATTTCAAAAATTACAAATTCTACAAAAACGGTACAAAATAGAGCGTTAGTTCAAGAGACCAATTTTCTCTAAAATTTTAAGCTGAATTTAAAAATGTAATAATATACCGGATGTTCTATTTAAAATAAGAGTTAATAAAAAAAAATAAAAAACAAAAGACATCCTTTTTAGAGGTATTCAACTAGAAAATCACCTATCTCACATCAATACATATTAAAAATTTAATAAAACTGAAAAATCACCAGAGTAAACACCATACTTCCAGTTATGCGATTTTCTTCAAAAGCTTGCTGTCGTACCTAGATAGTACACAAAACGTATATATGAAGTTTCAACGTCATACCTCTTTTCCTTTTTGAGATATTCTGTTCACACACAGAGACAGACCAATGAACAAAAACATGTTTTTTGGGTTGACTCTAAAATGTGAAGATCTGCTGAAAACTCAATTTCGAATTTTTGGGGTGAATCCAATACTTCCTTTATTGTAAAAGGAAGTAAAAATAAGGTGTATAGAATAGAATTAGAATAGAATAGAATTTATTTTCTTCTTTTTAAGATTAAGTACATTTGTATAACTAAATATACAAATTTCTGTTGAATATAAACAAGGGATTTAGGCCCACATAAACACTCACAGGTGTTTGTGCGTGGGCTGTGGTTAAATACAAAGATATATATATATATATATATATATATATATAAATATAAAAATAATATGTAGGTAGGTATATACTAAGAAATTAACAGTTTAATAAAAAAATAAAAAATAATTACTCGAGATTAAATGCATAATCAGTCTGTGAGGCTGTGTATTTCCCTTCTGGAAGTTTTTTTGAACCAGTCATTAACCTCCTTTTTTATATGTTTCAGGTATGTTGTCATTCTTATCTTCTTTGGTAAAAGATTGTAGCATTTGGTTCCAATGTATATATATACGATCTTTGACCTATACTTTTGTTCTGTCTTGGAATTGAAACATTCAGGTTGCTCCTAGCTCTGGTGTTTTGGGTGTGTGTAACTTTCTTCACTTCGCCGTTTTTTATTATTTGCACCACAGCTGTTTTGCAAAATATTTGCCTCAAATCAAGCATGCCAGTTTCTGTGTAGAGACGGTTAGAAGAAAAAAGAATGTTTTTATTAAAAATTATTTTTAGCACTCTTTTGTGTATTATTTCCATTGGTTCAATTATAGATTTACAAGCTCCACCCCATCCAATGATTCCATATCTCAGAATAGATAAAAATAATGAGTGGTATACTACGAGCAGTTGTTTAATATTTAACACTTGATGTAATTTTTTAAAGATGAAAGTCATAAATCTTATTTTCTTTACAGTGTTTAATACATGCAAATCCCATCTTAGATGGTTATCAATATAGAGGCCTAGATATTTATGGTAATTTGTTGAACTAATTTCACTACACTTACATGATTTTTTATTTGGACAGTTCTTTTCATGTATTTTTATTGCGTTATAGGGCGGTAAGCTGTCTTTGTAACACTCAAATGCTACATATTTTGTCTTTTCAACATTCACTGTGAGCATATTTGCCCTGAACCAGTCAAACACATTTAACATATCTTCGCGCACTAAAATTTTTAGATCCTCCCAAGTATTGCTCTCAAAGAAAATGGCTGTGTCATCTGCATAGGACACGATGTTGCCACGACATTGCACTGCACTGATGTCATTTAGGTACAATATAAAGAGAATTGGCCCAAGTATTGTTCCTTGCGGAACTCCGAATTCAGCTGTTTCTGGCTGGCTTTGGGTTTTTTCGATTTTGACCTGCTGCATTCTTGAAGTTAAATAACTATGTATTAAATTGTATATTGGACCTCTAAAGCCCATGCTGTATAATTTCTGCAGTAATAAGTCATGACTCAGTGTGTCAAACGCTTTTGCCAAATCAATGAAGACAGCTACAGATGGTTTTCCTTTATCTAGAGAATTGTAGATGTTTTTTGTTAGTCTTCCAATTGCATCTTCTGTAGATTTTCCTTCCCTAAAACCGTATTGAAAGTTAGCTAGTATTCTATTCTTGTTTATAAAGTTGATCATCCTAGTTTTCAAGCACTTTTCAAATATTTTTGCTAGGTTGGAAATAAGTGCAATGGGCCTGTAGTTACCTACTATAGTTTCATCTCCAGACTTGAAAATTGGAACAATTACAGATTTTTTAAAGTGATTTGGACAGACACCACTATTAAAAATTTTGTTAATTAAGTGCGTGAGGGGCTTAGCTATGTACTCCACCAGTTCTTTTAATACTTTTGGCGGGAGATTATCTGGTCCTGCAGATTTGTTTATGTTCAGTGACATTATGTTGTTTTTGACTTCATTTTCTTCAGCGTCTATCAGGTACATTGATTGCTGTATTTCCCTTTTTTTCGGACTTCCTTCTTTATTTTTGATAATCTTTGTAGCTAATTGTTTACCGACATTTGCAAAGAATTTATTAAACTTGTTGGCGATCTCTTGTGGGGTGCTTAGAAAGGTGTTGTTGTCTTCCTGTATTTTTTCAATTTTTGTTTCTTTAGGTTTGTCCTTTTTATTGATAATTGAAGTCACGGTCTCCCATAATTTTTTTGAGTAGGTTTATTGATAGCAGATAGAAAACCAAATTCATGTAGGATGTTAAGATAACGTTCCGATGTCGCATCTGTATGTAGGATGCATATATGTAATACTTACTATATTGCTAGCGGCTATGAGTGGGAAACTCACCAAGGAAGTGAGACAGACAACCAACTCTTCAATGTATAATGGTGAGCTGGGCGCAAGGGCGTCGGCGTCGTTCGCCCAATGGGGAAGTGGTCAAGTTTAAAATTCGCTTCTAAAGGCGGAGTTCGAATTCTCACGCATGCGCACGAGACGCGTTATACTATAAGTGAGACTATGTCGGCGCCGTAATGTTTTCTGACGTTTCCAGGCCCTACTAGCAATATATGTGTATTATATATATGGTAGGATGTCAATGTTGATGTCACCTATTAAAATGTGTTCAGATTCTCCACTATGCTCTCGTAAGTAATTGTGAAGATTTTCTAGAAAAATATCGATGTTCTCTGAAGGGGGTCTGTACAAGGCTGTGATTACACTTGCTTTCTTTGCTTTTTTGGTTATAGTAGCTTGAATTGCATTGATATTGTTTAATTGTATAATACTGTATTTAAATTTATGATTATTTTTTATATACATTATTGTTCCATCATTTTGATTTGCTGTTCCATTATTGTATATCATTTGATAACCGGGCATGTTGAAAAAATCGGTGTTATAAATTTTCCACGCGTCCGTACACACTATAACATCAAAAATGTGATTATAAAATGCTAATAAAGTTTGAAGTTCATCAAAATGTTTATCTATACTTCGTATATTAAAGTGTATAATTAATAAATCGCTATCTCTGTTTTGTAGGTTTTGTTTACATGTTTTGTTAGTATTATATTCTGTGGTATGTAAATTAATTCCTTTCAAGCCTCTTATGAACTGAGCCATGGATCTAATAGTTTGTTTTTGTGATAGCTATTTTTTCATAAAATTTTAGTGTTGGACAGTTTTTATCAAAAACTGTGTGTTCCGTAGCATAATTAAGCGAATATTTGCCATTTGCATGTTTACAGTTTATGCATTGCGGTTTTTGCTTACTGGTACAATCTTTGCTGCCATGGTCACCTGCACAATGTGGGCAAGATAATGTGTTTCTGCATTTGTTTTTGCTGTGGTTATATCCATTACAATTTGCGCATCTGTTTACGTTGAGGTCTTCATACAGTGAACATCTTTGCCATTCTATATACACCTTTTTATATTGCATAATTTTCCTATAAACAATTGGGGTTACTTCAGCGTAAGCTGTGTACGTACCTTTTCTTGCTAGATGCTGTATATGTTGTATATTAAAATCATTTTTCTTTATTCCTAAAAATTCGTTTTGATTTAGTATTATTTGTTCTAATTCACTTTTCTCATAAGCCATTTCTATTCCTGTTATTTTAATTCTAGGATTTCGTAGGATGGGTGTTTTTACTTCATAATTTTCACTCATTTTATTTGTTATTTCCATTTTTAGCTTTAATAGATCCTCTCCTTGATCGCATTTGACAATTAAACCTCCATCCTTTGTGCTTTTCAAGTTTTTTATGCCTATTTTAAGGTCCGTTATTTTAATGTTTCTGCGCATATCTTCTTTGATTAAATTTGGGTTTTGTGTTGTTTTTGGTTTAATTACTATACTGGGCGTGTTTTTTGGTACCTCTGTGTTTACGTTTTTTAGTACATGTGCATAATTTGTCTTTGAGTCTTTATTATTTTCGTAAGCTTGTATTTGTTTTTCTAGGTTATGTACTTTTTCTATAAGTAACTTATTTTTGTCTTCCATTTCTTGCACCAGTTTTTTTAATAGTTCATTTTCAGTTATGTAGTCTTTTGTTGTTTGTATCTCTGAGGAAAATAGGTTATCTTCTATATTTCCACAGCAGATAATTTCCAGTAAGTTTTTCAATTTTTTGAATTCTAGTAGCACAGCTGTTGTGATACACTGCTCCACATTTCCTACACTTCACTTTGGATTTTCCTACATTTCTTTTACACGAAAAACACTTTTTCTTGCTTTTTTCACTGTTCACATCACCATTTTCTAGAGAGCTCTCTTCCCCATCTGATGATTCGGCCATCTTTTTTTGAATAACTGCATTTACATTTTCATACTTACTTCCAGCAGCATTTTGTATTAAAACTGTTCGAGTAAATTTATTATTAAATATATACAAATATATACACTCACCGGCACGAAAAACGGAGCACTTGCATTTTTTGATTAGATTGAAAATTGGAATCACGGAAAATTGTTCGACCGCAATTTTTCGAACTGCAATTTTCCGACAGCAATTTTTCAAAAAACAGTTTTTCAACGACGCAATTTTTCGAAACAGAAAAACAGTTTTCAGTCGACGAAAACGGGAAAACCCAACGAGATGTGTGTCGTGAATTAGAACTGTCGCCATCTACTTGTTCGACGATGTTAAAAAACAAGCAGGCGATTGTAACGACTTTTGAATATAACGTCCAAAACTGTACTTTACTAGAAGTTTATGTTTATGAGATGCTTATGCTAAAAATAAAAAGTACAAAATTTGAAAAAATAGCGTTTAATGTAATAATATGTAAATTAAATCATATGTAAAATATCCAATATTGCGAATCAATGAATAGTGGTACAAATTTATTTTATATGCTTACAACACTATATTTCATGTTCCTAACTATACTGCCTATGAGTAAACACCACGACTACTAAAAACTAATATTATGAGCAATTCCACGCAAATAAAGAAGCAGATCATTCGCTGGATCATAGTTCGACACTAAACGACTAATTCATTCTGCAGTCTGCACAGTCCCTGTACTTTTTGCGTCCACGGGGGGGTTCTTGCCCGCTTCTATATTGCTCAATGCGAAAGTCATTGAGACTCTGTTCTTTTTTTATGGCAGATATAAATCGCCAAATATTTGGATGGTCTCCACAAACCTGTTCTTGAAATCCTCGGTGCCACCCTTCCAGAGAATTGTTGATTTCTGGCAAGCCTTCTAGCGCACCATCGTAACAATTCCACATAGAATGCGAAAATCTTGGTGGGCGACGTTGGCGTCGATCTGGGCGACTGATCCAGTTATCTTCGAAGTAGTCTATTACCTGCTGAACTTCTGGAGAGAATACATTGCTATCGCATAAAAATTCGAATGTTTCTACTACACGATTTATTGGAACGAAAGCAATGGCAGAGAGCAGCCGGAGATCCATGGCAAAATCTGCATCCGTTTCATAGCGTTGCATTAATCCGTTAGCTTGAATGTTTCGAAATACACATTGGGCAAAGTGGAAAAAGCATCCACGATGTCGCGAACGAGGAAATTCTGTTTGAACGGCATTTACCATAGGGATTTCGAAATCAGTTAAAATTGTATCTGGGTCAACGGTGGGTTCCAATTCTTTCACTTCTCTAAGCAGCCGTATATAAGATTGTTGTGTTTTATTGGGTAGCAAACCATACACTAGCAGTAATGCATTATTCTGCTGTAGTCCATGGATGGTGTATAATTGCTCAAAAAGTGGAGGAACAGTTTTAAATGTTCCATCAGAATACCAATGCTTAGATTGCGCCAGAAGCTGCAAATTTCTTCTGGTGGAGAAAATAAGCATACGGTCGTCGACAGGACCGGAATCAAACAATAAAAACTGCTCACCATTCTCAGTTTGCTTATGTTTCTTGAAAAACTATATCTCCTCGAAATCTTGGAACTGCTGGTCCAGGATTATGCCTAGTTCTGACGTTCCGTATTCTTTTTATTGTATCCACAGAAGGAAGTTGAGCTGCTATAGTTGGGCCAATCCCAACAGATGCATTCGAAACAATGTAATGCGGCGCATCTCGTGTACTTCTTGCATCTTCTCTTATCTTATTCAAAATTTTGGAAGCCTCAACGTGCGCTGCATCACCGGCATGGTTATGTTCACTCTCCGCAATAATTTCATCACCAATGGTTGTTACACGAGCTCTGCATTTGATGCTTCGAAATTTCTCACATTTCCAATAAATTTTATCTTCGTTTGTCTTATCCTTGTAAAACAAGTGACCACCAACATTTAATTTTGGGTTGCCCTTTTCACTAGCCACAAAATGCAAAGGCATACTTTTAGCAGAAAATTACTGTTATAACAAAATCCACATTTAAAAACGGCGAGGATTTATACCAGAAATTCTTACACAGCGAGTCAATCACTGCATCTGACGTGGTTATTTTACCCTTACAACAATGTACTAACTAAGCACCTTTAAATTAAGCTGATAAAAAGAGATTAAATATTTAAGGAGGGCTAATGGCAACAAACCTCGATTATAAACTTCCAGGAAAAGAGGTACAAGCAGCATTTGCATTTATTTTCAACTGTAGACGTAACACCTTTATCAGAGATTGATCATTAACGTTGTGGGAATACTTTACTACATAAGCACACGAATTGCGGTCTCAGTATAGTCCCAGATAGTTAAGTAATTTGGGAACTGAATTGCGCTCCAAAGATTGTATTAGGTACTAATAAACTCTTATAATCTTTACATGAATTGCGGTCAGAATAAAACTTCAAGTTACCCTTTAAACTGTTGTTAATTTTACCTATTTACTGGTTACTTTCTCCTTAAGTCTTACTCTTATCGCTAATTTTAAAATGAGTTCAAGAAAAGGATTACAATTTTAACGTATGCTCTTGGCCGCAGATCAGGTCAGAGCTTAACGGCCCAGGATATGCAGTCACTTAAGGATTAAACCGCGACCGCAATTCGGGTACACCCAGAAAAATAAGTAAGTTTTCCTTCATTGTTTGAAAATTGAGTTAGATCCTTTCATTGGCTGATTTTACTTCTACGAGTACTAGTCGTTTTTAAATGTTTTTCGGAAAATTGCGTCGTCGAAAAACTATTATTCGAAAAATTGCTGTCGAGAAACTGTTTTTCGAAAAATTGCTGTCGAAAAATTGCGGTCGAACAATTTTCCGGACACGTTAAAATTGTATACCTTTGTGACGTTTTATTATTACATTTATTATTATACATTTATTATACATTTAACATTATAACATGTATAATAAATGTATAATAATAAATGTAATAATAAAACATCACAAAGGGATACAATTTTAAATCTAATCAAAAAATGCAAGTGCTCCGTTTTTCGTGCCGGTGAGTGTATAAACAAAAAAAAAATCCCAAAATGTTTAATTCTTTATTACAACTAATTAGCAAACATTTACAATAAAATAGTTATATAACTAATATAATACACAAATTATAACAGATATTAAAAAATATATATAGGGTTATTCTAAAGTTACTTGGGTACTTTAATCTATTGTAACTCTTCTATGAATTAGCTAATTTTAAAATTAAAAACACATTTAGAATTGTGAAGAATCAGGATTTATTAGAAAACATACAAATGGCGTTTACTTTTGGTCTACCAGTTCTTTTCTTATCCAAAACGGAACCAGACGTTTCAAATTTTCTTAATAAATCACGTAAAGAATTTTCTGAACACGGCCCAACTCTTAAATTGTTTACATTTCGAAACTTTCGTAGAACATTCGAAATGCTCCTTTGACACTCATAGAAGCATTGAATCAAACTAATAGGAACACGAAGATCTAAAACCATGGTATGACATTTATGTACACAAATAGTGCAATACTTTGACATACACAGATTATCATTTCATTGCATTTTTTTTTGTAAACAAAATTTAAAACAAAAGACGTATGTCCACTATATTTAAATCCCAATTCTTCCCGAGTATAAAACTGTCATCAATTTTTAAATAAGTGAGTATATGATTAAGCTACAATCGTGTTTTAACAAGTCTTCTAAACATTTTACAAATTTTTAATGGTTAGAAGCTTTCTACTTTTCATCAAAGTGCTGTGGATATCCCTGTTCATATATTTTAAAAGATAAAACATTCTCATGCGAATGAACAAACGTATCAAGTACGTTATTGGAAAGCTTTGACAAGGATGTTCAAAAATATATTGCTCCAAAATGGCATACATGTTTTTGCTAACATTACTACCTAATATCAATTTGTCAATATGCTGGATAAATTTGTTCTCTATAGTATTAATGAAATTTCTAAATTTTTCTTGAGGCATTTTTAGATTTCCAAAAGTGTCATTATTTTTATTTGCGTATGATTTAAAGTGGCAAAAGAAATTATCTTCTTGCAGAATATAAGTTTCCTTGGCGAAATTCTCACATATTTGGCATGTGGGAATTTCCAAGCATTTTTTGATTAAATATCCACACACATAATTTAATGCATTTACGGCAGGCATGTCATTTCGGTAATCTACGGTATTTACCTGTAATGCCTTTAAGGCGTTGGAACTATTGTCATTAGAAAATAGTATTTCGCTTCTCTTATTTGTTACACAAATGTCATTTATTGTCATCATCAGCGAGTCAAAATCATCAACACAATTCGCATTAGATGAGTGGTGAAAGTAATGTAGACAGTACAATTTTTTAAACGCCCATTCAAACTGAATAGGTGTTGGATTAAATGCACTGCCATTCTGTTGTCGGACTGTGCAAAAAAAATTTTCAAGACAATCTTGATTTAGGCGTCTAGTCAATAGATTGCTAAAATTTTTTGCCTTTAAAAAGTACCATAGCTGCAACACTGACGTTATTGTAATCTGTATCCCTGTCAAACATTTTATAGTTTTTGTGAGGTCTTTACCAGTCTTGGAAATAACTTTAATTCTACTAAAAAAATCTTGCATCTGTTCCATGAAAGTTATTTGATATTCAGCACCCGTAAAAGCATTATTAAAGTATTTATTACTTCGAAATTTGAGTGAATTTAATACGTCAAATAATTTGTCGCACTTTTCAATAAACTCCCCAGTACCTGCTGCAGCAGATGGTAGTGCATTTAAACTAACGTATGTATTAACACAAGCCGCAACAGTCCCACTCAAAACCTGTACTGAAAATTTGACTTTCATTTTTTGAAAGTTAGTAGGGAACATGTGAGCGTCGGACAATTTGGATGCGAGTCGTAGATTCTGTTTCTTATCAAGGTTGTAGAAATTCAAAATATGATCCCACGACGCAACCATCCCATCAAAATGAAAATCATATTGCAAATCGCTTTAAAAATATGAGGCGTGTTGAAAATATAAAAGATTTTTTCTCGATTTACCTCAAAAAATGAGATGCATGAGATAAACTTACAAAGTTTGAACCCATATCACTCACAATAGCACATACATGCAGTTCAATTCCTTGAAGTTGTGCTATACATGATATTATTGTGTTTCGCAATGTTTCTCCACTAAAACATGAATTTACGAAAAAATATGCGAGTGGTTGCTTCCATTTACTGTACACACCCCTTGCCATTATAACCATAACACTTTTGGCCGGTAAAAGCTTTTTTTGAGTTCCGACATTATGAAATCCTACTACCTCGTCCCTTTTTAAGGAAAAAAACAAATTGCTTTTTAGCGACATCTCATCTACACATACGGTACAATATTTGGATTTCTCATGCAATTTATCTATTTTAAATTTGAAACCATTTAGCAGACTTTGTTGCAATCCTGGACCATAATCGAAATTTTCGGTCATTCGTTGTAAACACCTTTTTGACGGCAAACACAATACTGTTGACAAGAACTTATACACTTTGGGGCCTAGAAAATACACCGTAAGAGCAAACTGCTTAAATTCTTTTGTATAGCGATTTCCTTTGGATTTGGGATTTAAGCCCAACTGCATCTTCACAAAGTTGGAAGTACTTGGCGATAAAAAAAATTCACAAAGTGACTTGAAATGTTCTATATCACTTCCCACATCTGCGGATTTATTTTCTATGTGTGTTGTCAATATCTTTCTTAATTTGTCCCTACGTGATCTTGCTTTTTTCAGAGATCTTCTCAAAGTTTCCTTTCTCGGAGTGCGATTTGATAACATTGATGACTAGAGCAAGGATTGTTATGCATTTGCATGTTGCATGCATAAATGCATATTTTCGATATGTTTTAAGTAAAGTGCATATATAGCAAAAATAAGCATTATATGGCATATTACATGGAATTTTTGTTATGTAATTTTGTAGATTGTCAAGGGTCAAGAGTCGAACTTGCATAAATTCCTCTTATTAACGGACATGTTAGTTAGCGTTGTTTTTAAATTATGATTCACAAATATTTCTCATTTTTACCTAGAACAAGTTGCTCAAAATGAAGGTTTTATAAGAGGATTTGACTTTCTTGTTTGTACCTAGAATAATTTGCTTGCAAACATGGAAAAGAATTAAGCTTAGTAAAATTAAGGAACTTCAGGATATATGTTGTATTTAAAATGGCGACAATAGAAAATCGATTAATTCCATAATGGAAAACTATGATGTTGCAGAAATTTTAAAATTTAAATTTGCTCAAATAGCATCCTGTGATGTTGAACGTATTTTCTCGGAATATAAATACAGTTTAAACGAGAGAAGGCATGGATTCTTATTTGAAAATTTACAGCAAATTTTAATTGTAAAATGTTTAAATAAATTATATAGATTGTTTAGTTTTAGTTAGATTTTTATATTTAAATATGCGTTTAGCTTAAGTTTGGTTGCTTTTTCTTGTGTATTATGTAACCTCAAATAAAAAAATTAATATTTACAGCAAACTTTAATTTTTGTAAGTGCATATCAAAGTGCATATTTTATATATGTTTCGTGCATAAGTGCATGCATATTTTTGCATTTTAAAGTGCATAACTATCCTTGCTCTATTGATGACGTTTGGGTTCCTTTGTTACTATCTAAAAGAAAATATAAAGGTAAGTAATTCGACTGGACTACAGCACATGGTATATTATTTTAATATTTTTAAATCAACTAATTACAAACAATATTTTTAGTAACATATAGGAAGTGCGAGAGAGACTTTTTGGGGTTCTCAAATTCCCACAGAGTCTCAGGGCAACAAAATCTATTGTTGTACATTAATATGTAATGTTTGTCTAACAAACAAAACGCATTACGTGCGAAAATAATTAGCTCTTTATATCACCGTGATCACGTAATTATATGATAAATTTACTATTTTAAACATTATAAATTACCTTCAACTCCTCTCGTAGCAGAAGTACTTGCTGTAGAATCTCCCAGTTCAGATGAATGTTGATCAATCGTTGCAGTAGACCTTGAAACTGCAGGTTGCAAGAACACTTCCGATGAACTTGAAATATCGCCAGTCTCTGAAACAAAGTAAGGTTAAAATATTAATATACGTACACCTAGTTTAACTATGTTATTAGAGGATTCGCTCTGCAATACAGTAGTCTACTGTACTAATTTTCTGAGGAAACATTCTCGATAAAACTAACCTTTTTTTGCAAAACTTCTTTTCTTGACGATGCCAGGCCTTGAAGGTGCTTTTCTTTTTAATGTAACCTTATTAGGTGGATTTGGAATGTTGAATAATGTTGGTTCTGCATTAGGCAGAAGTCGGTTTCTTAAAGGACTCGAAAACATTACATCCTCAAAATGTTCGGAACACATGCGGCAATTGTTATACAGATATGTTGGATTTTTGTCCATTAAATCTTGCCTTCTGCATAAAATCACCCATCGTTTACATCTACAATTAAGTCTCAGTTGCATTAATAGTAGTTTATTTATCTAGAACGAAAAGTGCCATTTTAAAGACGAGAAAGTTGTTTACGTCCGAGGCGTCAGCCGAGGACGGAATTACTTGCGAGGACCTTTAAAAACACTTTTCGTTCGTGGTGAATACAACGGTTTATTTCATACTGCAAGTTCAATGAATTTTAAATAAAAAGTTGTAAATCATTTCAAATTTCATGTCAACAACTGACGTATAATTTTAAAGTACTTGAACTTTAAAATTTTACTTTAAAGTACTAGGACTTTAATGCTCCATTTTTTGTACAATAAATAAGTTTTTTTGGCTTATATATTAAAAATTCGAAAGTCCGTCTACAACGTGGTTGGACAGCTGCCGAAACGAGATGTACTAAACATTTTTCGGGAACAAAATATTTCAAAAAGTACTATATATCGTACAGTTCGGGAATGCGTAAAGGAAATTCCATGTATAAACCTGCCAAAAACAAGCTGTCCACGTAAGTTAACTGAAGTTCAGGTCAATAGACTAGCCGAGCGTTCAAAAAACGCCATTGGGGTGTCCACCCGTAAGCTTTCCCGTCGCTTCCATGTTTCGAATGCTACAATATTTCGATACATCTCAAGAAGAGGCCTAAAATACCGAAAACCCAAAACATTTCTCACGTATACCGTCGCAGAATTGGCCAGAATCCCTGGTTGTTGCCGTGCTTTGAGACCTCATCATTTCGCCAACAACCGGATCATTGTCATGGATGACAAGAAATATTTTATCTTTAGCCAGGCTTCCTGGAAATGCAGGTTTCTATACAGATAATATTGAAGACACCCCTAGTAATGTAAATACAACGAGAAAGCAAAACTTTCTGACAAAAAAATTTTCAAAAAATTATGGAAGTGGACTTAGAAAGCGTCCAGACGGTGATGCGACACGTAAGACAAAAACTTCGTCTTATTGAAGATAGACGACCCCTAGCAGCAATATAGCAACCAGGTGTTAAAGTCTAAGATTTATTAGTTATTGTTATGTTATGTTTACTTAATAAAGGTTTCTTAAATTTAAATAATATCTTTCGATAATTTTTCCCAAAACTTATGTAACAGGTGTTATTAAAGTACTAGAACTTTAAAATTTTACTTTAAAGTACTAGGATTTTAATGTTCCACTTTTTGTACCAAAAATAATCCGAAAAATGTCATTTTGGCATCAGTATGAAATAAAATAAATTATAGTACAGACCTACACTTAAATCATTAAACAAAATTGAAAATTATTTGTTTCATTGGTTTAGATTCTCATAACCTACAAGATTAAAAAATTGCTTACCTTTCAGAGTCCTTGGGAAATCGGAAGAAGCTGATGGTTTTGTTGCTTTTACTACTGTTGTGGCATTCAGGTGCAGAACACCAATTTCCGCCTTTCTTTACTATATCCATAATTTTAGCACTTATACGGAAAATTTCTGAATATTCACACGTAATAAGCAAACGGATTGAAATTCCAAGATACTCTCCAGCAGGCGGGGCTGACGTGAAAATGTTCGCGCCGGCACAAAGAAAATTTGCCTCTCGAAACTGCCCGAGTGTCATTTCTGGTTCGTTAGCTATGTTCCGTGACTCAGCCTTCGGCTTCGTTTCATAGTTTTCATGTCTCGTGCATAAACGTCGACTTTTAGCACTTGTTGCATAAATAGCTATTTTCTGTTGGTCATATTTTATGTCATCTTTTTAATATCTAGATCCTAGAATAAAAACAGCAGCTTAAAACACGTTTCCCGGAACAACGTGTTTTAAAACAATAATGGTTTATTAAATGCGTTTTGGTATCGTGAAGTGTTACATTTATTTGTTTAAGGTAAGCAATTACATTCCCTAACTGCTCAATGCGCAGGTTTTCTTTCACTTTTAAGGATGACTTCAACATCAAATAATGTGGCCAGAGTGAAGCATGTGACGTTTCTTGCTGTAAATCAAATGAATTAAATATAAATGGAAATGAAAATAATCGCAGACTTACCCTGTCGTCTAAATAGGCAAGAATTACCTCTTCTGTTACCGAGGAGACTTTGTTATTTTCTCACCAATGGCAGAAATTTTAATAAACCTTCTCGTAAGCAGCTTTAGACTTCACGGGCAACACATTTTCTCCCAATAGATTCCCTTTCTTTAAAATATTTTCAGGAATTTGATTTGACTTTGACATTTTCGTTTCTAAAATAAACAACATATCCATAGCGACTCGTGACCAACGTGGTTGATCAACAGAAAAAATTTTGAATGACACTCTTGCGAAAACGCTTAAAGTATCTCGGGTGTTTATGCAACTCGACTGCGTCTCGTTGCATAACAACACCCTCGAACTTTAAGCTTGTGTTTTCGCACTCGTATCATTAATAACTATTATCTACGACCACTACTAAAAGTAGGCCTTTTAGCGCTAGCTTTTTTAACTAAAAGTGACGTTTTATAGTTTAGCGTGGTTAAAGAAATCAGCTGTTTACTTTAAGCGCATCTGTGGTATAAAGTG